>CM076572.1:302361857-302741145 GCA_034641835.2 Pinus albicaulis | reverse complement strand
TGTTGAAATGTTAATTTCAATAGTGGCTGTGCAAAGCCGCTTTCTATTTTTATTCTCCATTTTTATGTCCTCCAGCGGCTTTCTAAATGCAGTGAACAGTCAGTTCAGATTTTGTTGGAATCGACGCAGTCTTTTATTTGAAATACAGTCTTTTAAATTGTTCGGAGACAGTCTCTGTATTTGGAAAAACATAGTACTTTATTTTTCTTACACAGATATTTTGCTTTGAATCAATGCAGACATTTTTATGTACGCGGGCGTTTTATTTTAAACCCCGTGGTCCCCACAGTGTCTTGTTGATGTGGTGAGTTCCGCAAGCGGAACGTTCACATATGATACCACAGCCATTACAATCGCCCTCCACCGTAGCCAAGGTCCGCTGGTCCCACAGACCACGCGGCAGTGTAATACACAGTCGCAAGTATTCAATCGGGAGTGCCGTTTTGTCTGGCCCGATTGCATTTTGAAATGGCGGACCCGATCACTTTATTGTGGCGGAGTTTAATGGTGATCGCGTCTGATTCCTCATCGGATCGGGAGTCTTTTGTACAAGGCCCGATCGCGCAGTGTATTATCCGGACCCGATGCCATTTATATGGCGGATTTAAATCTTGGTTCATCGCGTCCATTTATTGATCGGAATCGGGAATTTTGGTTTGAACCATTTGCAAAGTTAAGACACGGACCCGATTGGTTTATGAAACAGATTTCATATTTGTTTTTCGCGTCCGTTTTTTATCGGCGATTGGAACTTTTCATATGGCTCATTTGTTTTATTGAAGTTCCGGACCCGACGCATGTTTATTGCAGCGGATTTAAGTTTGGTCATCGCGTCCAACTTTCAATCGTGATCGGAACTTTTTGTGTTAGGACCATTTGTGCTATTAAATTTTGGACCCGATGAATGTTTTAAACAGGATTTAATGGCGCGATTCAAAGCGCTGTTGTAGTGGTCCCGAAAGTTTTTAAATAGATTTGTTTTAAAGTTTTACTTTATATAGTTTGTAATGTTTTTTCATATGTGCGGCATATAAAAGCCAAAAGGCCCGGGAGCCTGTGTATTGAAGTATTATGTTTTAGTTTGTATGCACAGCAGTGCGAATTAAAAAAAACACAGCAGTGTTATTTTGTGAGAGACAGAGTGTTTTGTTTGTATGAGACAGTGAAGTTTTTGTGCACTGTGTTTGAAGCAGTCACATTTTTGTAGTCCCTCTGTTGAGGAAGACATTGTAATAGTTTTTTTTGAAAGAATAGAAGTTTATTTTAAGAGTGGAAACTCTGTCTCCTGTCAAGAAATTTTAATATTTCTCTTTGTTAAAGAGGAGAGTATTACTCTCTCCATTGTTGTTCTGGAATTTTCAATATTCCAACATGGTATCAGAGCTAGTCCGGGCTCTTTGAAGATCAAAGAAGCTGAAGGAAGGAGTTCTTTGTTGCAGCAACTTCTCCAGCAGTGTGAAGACTCAGCCAAAAAGAATTCAAGGTATTTCTCTATACAGTTTATTGTGTTACTGTTGCAGAACAGTCAGTTATTTTAAATACACAGTCAAGTGTTTTTTGAATCATAGTTAAGAGTGCAGAATGGCTGGAGCCAGCACTGGTATGGGTATGGGAAATATCCACCTCCCACTATTTAATAGAAAAAATTATGACTACTGGTCAATAACTATGAGAGCTTTATTTGTCTCCCAAGACTTATGGGAATTTGTTGAGGATGGCTTTGAAGAGCCGGAAAATGAAGAAGAGCTTGATGATTTAACTCAGGCAGAAAAAGAGTTGTTGAAGAGCAATAGGAAGAAGGATTCCAAAGCTCTCTTCTTATTGTATCAAGCAATGCATGAGAGTGTGTTTTCGAGGATTACAGCAGCTAAGAGATCCAGAGAAGCATGGGAAACTCTCAAGACAGCCTATCAAGGCATGGAAAAAGTGAAGACAGCAAAACTTCAGTTGCTGAGGAGAGACTTTGAAACTCTCTGTATGAAAGATTCAGATACTATTGACTCATTCTTCACTCATGTGATTGGAATGGTCACACAAATAAAATCTCATGGAGAGACTCTTGAAGACAAGAGGATTGTGGAAAAACTCTTGAGGAGTCTACCCTCAAGATTTGATGTGATTGTCACCACCATAGAGGAGACTAAGGATCTCACAAAGTTCATAGTGGATGAGCTACATGCATCACTGATGACTCATGAGCAGAGACTGGGTAGGAGTGAAAACTCATCTCTGGAGCATGCCTTTAAGACCCAAATGTCTTTCGGAAGAGGAAGAGGGCAAGGCAGAGGAAACAAGAGAGGAAGAGGCAGAAGCCAAAACAGAGGTGGAAGGAACAGTCCAGCAAATGCTTAAGGAAGGGGCAGCAATCCAAATCAGCATCAAGGCCAAGACAACAGCCAGCAAAGTGGTCAGCAGAATGCTCAAGGACAGAGGTATGATAAGTCCAATGTCCAATGTCACTATTGTAAAAAATATGGTCATTATGCTAATGAATGTAGAAAGAAGCAGCATGATATGGGAAGTAGAACTAGTGCAAATTTCACTAGAGAAAATATCAACCAACATAATTTGTTTTTAGCTTGTAATATGGCTGAAGAAAAAAGTGAGGATTTATGGTTTCTAGAATCTGGTTGCAGTAACCATATGACAAGAAACTTAGAAATGTTTTCTATGTTAGATGAGAGTGTGAAGTCACAAGTCACACTAGGAACTAATAGCAAAGTTTATGTTATGGGAAAAGGAAATGTAAATGTTTTAACAAGGAAAGGTGCAAAGAAATCCATAGCAGATGTGTATTATGTTCCAGGAATGAAGTGTAACCTCTTAAGTATTGGACAACTTGTTCAAAAGGGGTATAATGTATTTTTTGAGGATGATGTTTGTACCATCATGGACAAACCACCCAGCAAACAATGTATTGCTGAAGTGAAGATGACAAGGAACAGGATGTTCCCTCTTAGAATGAGAGCAGATTTGAAGAATGGTGAAGAGAAAGAAGCAGTGGAAAAAGAGGCTATCCAAAGCGAACCAAAAGATGAAAATTGGTTGTGGCATTTGAGATTTGGACATCTCAACTTTGGAGGTCTTAATCTGTTGAACAAAAAAGGAATGGTAAGAGGTTTACCATTGATAGAGAAACCGGACAGCCTTTGTTAAGGTTGTATCTTGGGGAAACAACACAGAGAAAGTTTTCCTTCTGGGAAAATCATAAGGGCAAAGGCACCCTTAGAGATTGTCCACTCAGATTTGTGTGGACCGATGAAAACTCCATCGCTTGCTAGCAGCCACTACATGTTAACATTCATAGATGATTTTACAAGAAAAACTTGGGTTTACTTTTTGAAAAACAAAAGTGAAGTGTTTGAAAGGTTCTGCAATTTCAAATCACTTGTTGAGAACCAAAGTGGGCTGCACATCAAAGTCTTAAGGACTGATAGAGGAGGTGAGTATATATCTAAATATTTTCTGTGTTTTTGTAGAGAAAATGGTATTCATAAGCAGTTTACAACAAGAGATACTCCATAGCAAAATGGAGTAGCCGAAAGGAAGAATAGAACCATAATGTACATGGTGAGGAGTATGTTAAAGGCAAAGCACACATGAAGTTTTTTGGATGAAGTATGTTAAAGGTGTCACACACATGAATTTTTTTGGATGTGTGGCTTATGCACACATACCGGATCAGCTAAGGAAGAAGTTGGACAGCAAGGGGGAGAAATGTATTTTCATTGGATACAGTGAGGAATCCAAGGCTTACAGGTTATACAACCCATCCACCAAGAAGTTTATTGTGAGTAGAGATGTTCAGTTGAAGAAGCTTGGGATGGAAGCATAGAGAAAACAGTGAATGTTAAACATTGTTTATCTCATAATGAAAATGATGATAAATTGGCTGAAATACATCCCCAAACAGTAGCACCAACACAAGAACAACAAAGCACACCCTTGAGGAGAAATGAAGGTGCTTCTCCAAGCACACCACAAGGAGGAAATTCAAGTGCTTCCTAAGGCATTTGTAAACCTAATGAAAGGGGTAAGAAGTTCAGAGATTTGAATGACATTTATGCACAAGAGGTAGAAAATGAAGGTATCAATTCTTTGTTTGCTTTATATTGTCATGTTGAAGACCCTATCCACTTTGAAGAAGCTATCAAGGATAAGAAATGGATAGAAGCTATGGATGAGGAGATTAATGCCATAGAAAGAAACAAGACTTGGGATTTGGTTGAACTTCCAAAAGGTAAAGATGTCATTGGAGTTAAATGGGTCTACAAGACCAAGAGTAATGCTGAAGGCAAAATAGAGAGACACAAGGCAAGACTTGTCGTCAAAGGGTATAATCAGAAGCATGGGATATATTATGAAGAAACTTTCGCACTGGTTGCTAGAATGGAAACCGTGAGAGCAGTGTTGTCCATAGCAGCACAAAACAAGTGGAAAGTTTACCAAATGGACGTGAAGTCAGCATTCCTAAATGGAGTGTTAATAAAAGAGGTTTACATTGAAGAACCTCTCAGATATGAAAAGAAAGGCCAAGAGCACAAAGTGTGCAATTTGAAGAAAGCTCTTTATGGGCTGAAGCAAGCGCCAAGAGCGTGGTACAGTAGAATAGATTCCTATCTACTGGAAGATGGATTTGAAAATTGTGAGGGAGAACCCACCTCTACATCAAATAAAAAGATGGTAAAATGTTGATTGTAGTTTTATATGTTGATGATGTTATTTTCATAGGTAATGATGATTACCTTATTGAAAATTTTAAAACAGTCATAAAAGAAGAATTTGAAATGACTGACATGGGTTTGTTGAGATACTTCTTACGAATAGAAGTAGAACAAGATGAAAATGGGATTTTTATCTCACAAGCAAAATATGTTAATGAAGTGCTTGAAAGATTTAATATGCAAGAAAGTAAAGTAGCAATCACTCCCACAGTGATGGGATTAAAACTCAGCAGAGAGGACAGCAGCAAGGATTTTGATCATAGCTTGTAAAAGAGTATAGTTGGCAACCTCATGTATTTGACTGCAACTAGGCCGGACATAATGCATGCTGTTAGTTTGATTTCCAGATTCATGGAGAAGCCAAAGGATGCACATTGGCAGGCAGCAAAGAGAATTCTGAGGTATGTTAAAGGTACTAAAAGGTTTGGTATTTTATATACTGCTTCAGAATGTTCAGATTTAGTTGGATACACTGACAGTGATTAGGCTGGAAGTGTAGATGATCGGAAGAGTACTTCCGGTTATGTTTTTCACATGGGTTCAGGAACCATTTCATGGGCTTCTAAAAAGCAGCCTATTGTAGCATTGTCTACAGTGGAAGCAGAATATATGGCAGCAGCAGCGTGTCAAGCAATTTGGATGAGGAGGATGTTAAGGAGTTTGTGCCAAGAGCAGAAAAAAGGAACAGTGATTTTTTGTGACAATAGCTCAGCTATTGCATTATCTAAGAATTATGTGTTTCACAAGAGGACGAAACACATTGACACAAAATTTTATTACATCAGAGAATTGGTAAACAATGGATAAATTGTTTTAGAACACTGCAGAACTCAGGAGCAGTTTGCAGACATTCTAACCAAGCCATTAGGACAGAAGAGTTTCGAATTTTTGAGAAAATGCCTGGGTATGACTGATAGCCCAACAGTTGAAAGTAAGGGGGAGTGTTGAAATGTTACTTTCAATAGTGGCTGTGCAGAGCCGCTTTCTATTTTTATTCTCCAGTTTTATGTCCTCCAGTCGCTTTCTAAATGCAGTGAACAGTCAGTTCAGATTTTGTTGGAATTGGCGCAGTCTTTTAAATTCTTCAGGGACAGTCTCTGTATTTGGAAAAACAGAGTACTTTATTTTTCTTACATAGATATTTTGTTTTGAATCAATGTAGACATTTTTATGTACGCATGTGTTTTATTTTAAACCCCATGGTCCCCACAATGTCTTGTTGATGTGGTGAGTTCTGCAAGTGGAACGTTCACATATGATACCACAGCCATTACAATCGCCCTCCACCATAGCCAAGGTCCACTGGTCCCACAGACCACGCGGCAGTGTAATACACAGTTGCAAGTATTCAATCTGGAGTGCCATTTTTTTGGGCCCGATTGCATTTTGAAATGGCAGACCCGATCATTTTATTGTGGCGGAGTTTAATGGTGATCGCGTCTGATTCCTCATCGGATCGGGAGTCTTTTGTACAAGGCCCGATCGCACAGTGTATTATCCGAACCCAATGCCATTTATATGGCGGATTTAAATCTTGGTTCGTCGCATCCATTTATTGATCAGAATCGGGAATTTTGGTTTGAACCATTTGCAAAGTTAAGACACGGACCCGATTGGTTTATGAACCAGATTTCATATTTGTTTTTCCCGTTCGTTTTTGGTCGGTGATCGGAACTTTTCATATGGCTTGTTTGTTTTATTGAAGTTCCGGACCCAACGCATGTTTATTGCAGCGGATTTAAGTTTGGTCATCGCGTCCGACTTTCAATTGCGATCGGAACTTTTTGTGTTAGGACCATTTGTGCTATTAAATTTTGGACCCAATGAAAGTTTTAAATAGGATTTAATCGCGCGATTCAAAGCGCTGTTGTAGTGGTCCCGAAAGTTTTTAAAATAGATTTGTTTTAAAGTTTTACTTTATATAGTTTGTAATGTTTTTTTCACATGCGCGGCATATAAAAGCCAAAAGGCCCGAGAGCCTGTGTATTGAAGTATTATGTTTTAGTTTGTATGCACAGCAGTGCGAATTAAAAAAAACACAGCAGTGTTATTTTGTGAGAGACAAAGTGTTTTGTTTGTATGAGACAGTGAAGTTTTTGTGCACTGTGTTTGAAGCAGTCACATTTTTGTAATCCCTCTGTTGAGGAAGACATTGTAATAGTTTTTTTTTTTAAAGAATATAAGTTTTTTTTAAGAGTGGAAACTCTGTCTCCTGTCAAGAAATTTTAATATTTCTCTGTGTTAGAGAGGAGAGTATTACTCTCTCCATTGTTGTTCTGGAATTTTCAATATTCCAACACTCTCTAGGCCATTTTATAGAGCTTAAAGGGATCAGTGAGAGTATTTAAAAAAAAAAAAAAAAAAAAATCATGAGTGTTGTTGTAGCATGGAGCACAAACAATATTTGCATGGAGCAGCAGCTTTACACATCATAATTATTGGATCCTAGCTGATCAAACAAAGTATTGAAGCACTATGCTCACAATTTTGTGGAATTATTTAGTGCATACAGTAAGGAAAACCACACAAATAGTCAAGTTGCATATACCTTTTTATCAGTATGAATCATCATGGGACTTCCTCGGTCCTTTTTTGCAGCTATACGAAAAGGGTGTTATCACTAACCTTACACGATTCAGGTATGGAACGAAATCTAGAATATTGGGTTGCGTTACCATCAAAGCAGTTGGATTTGATACAAAGTACAGAATCCAATTGCTCCCAGTTGTCATATTGTTGAAAGTGTGGGTCGAAACAAAACGTGGGATGCGTAATCATACCGAGGGGGAAGGTTGCTTGGGATACAAATTATGGGAAGGTAGGCATATCTATAAACAGGAATCATCCAAACATGAGCTCCGAAATGTAATTCCTATCAGGTTTTTGCAGGGAAACTGCACAAAATTAGGTGACCCATTTTTCTCTACTATCTCACGATATATCGCTATAATTCCTACCACCTAAAACGTGGCCAACTTGTGACCGCTTTCGTTCAAGGATTGGGTTTCATATGAAGGGGACACTTGTGGGTGTGTGGTTGCGGCCCTACCAAGATTTATAGCTAGTGGACAAGGCATAGTGCCCCCACCTCGTAATAACTCTACTTACATGCCATCCATTATGAAGGCACATCATTCAACATGATGTGAAGTTAGGAATTGTCTTTTGATCTACAAATCGGGAGCTGATGTGACAGCTCCCGATCGCCCAACTCCGGCGACCTCCCCTCCCTCTGGCACGATGTGGACCCCGCGTTCGAAACAGCGACGGAAACTCCAGCGATCAGGACGACGGCGTTAGCGGACCCCACCAACTCGCACCTCCTCTGCCACTCCTCCCTTCTCCCGCTCGCGTCGCTCCTCCTCGACCACCCCCACAACCCCCGGCCATCTACTCGACATTAATGCTGCATTTTTTTTTTAATTTGAAATTCAAATAGTTCTTGGTTCATGAGACCCCGTCATTCGCCAAGCATCTCCACGACATGAATTAGCTCTGAGGTAGCCAGCTGCGCTCCAAATCAGCTTAGTGCACACATTTTAGGTTCCAGCGTTCCAGCGTTCTTAGGTTTCCTTCTTGCGGCGCTCCGAATCAACTCAGCGCACTCATTTTAGGTTCCAGCGTTCCAGCGTTCTTAGGTTTCCTTCCTACCACTCATTTTCCCTGTTCCATGTTTGGAGGGCTTCATTGAACTAGTTTTTATTCCCAGATATTAAGCAGTGCAGCTCATAATTTTTATATATGCGTAGTAGTGTTTTCATCCTTTTTTTTAATTTTAAGTATCAATTTATGGATTTATAATCTTGTTTTGTGCTTCTTTTTTATTCTGGTAGCTCTGCCTTTTCAGAATCTCTGGAGCGAAAATGTTGTTGGTTTCTTCAGTAATCCCCATGGTAGCAAAGTCTTTCGTCTTTGCTATTTGTTCGTCATCTGAATTCAGGGAACATATCCTTTCTTCTATCTTCCTTTAACCCTGCAAGGGTTTATGTTAATGCAATTCAAACAAAATGTTGGAAATCCGGGGTTGGGGTTTGAATCCAAACAACCAACATATTGGTTGTTCCTATCCCAAAGATAGTGTGCATTCCATGTCCATATGCTACACTAAAATTTTAATTGTTGTTAAAAATAGCTATCCTTCTTCCCCATCTACTTTTTATGCTACACTGTGCAGAAGTATGATGGTTTCCAAAATCTTTTATCTAATACTTGGTTTTGAATGGCTGGTAGTCATGCATGGCACTTATAACACCTGCAACTGATCCAACCAATGATATAACAAAGCATGTTATGCTCACCAACCGCAAAACCACCCACTTATAGCTCCATTGTGGAACCTTATATTGAACTATGTACATTTCTATTAGGAAATAAACAGTGAGTGGAAAGAAGGCCAACGCTCCCAACACAACGTCATTGAAGAAAGGAAGAATCATGGACACCATAGTTGTAAAAATCACATAACAGGTCCTCCACACCAGACAAAAAAGGGTGATATTCAATGCCCCACAGCCTAGAAATTTAACTAAATACTTCTTGTGCATGAAACTACTTTTGGTCCATGTATCAAAGCACCATTCCTCAACGAATGCAAACAAGGGTTGGGCAAATACCTGCATAAATATGGAACACCAAACACAACAAGACAGAAAAAAACAACCATTGTAAGGATTCTTGGTTGGTCCGAGGGAAAAAAATAGAATGATCACCTGTAATAATTCTTTTGGAGTCTTCCTTTAACTTTTGTATGACAAATTATTAGCAGTTTCATTAGTGATTGAAGTGATTACCTGATACGCACCAACCAGGTGGAGTACAATGCAGATATTTCCAATGTCAATCAACCAATATGGCTCATAAAATCCAAAGCTTGTGAGAAGGTTTCCAGGAGCATTGTTCCCAAAGGCTACATAACCTACACAACCTACAGACATATAAAAGAGAGTGGTGACTATTACTCCAATAGTTGTTGCTTTTTTCATGGTTTTGTTCTCTACTGGCAATGATTTTATAGTATCTTGCAAACAAAGATAATTTCAGGAAACAATACCAACTCATTATAAGTGCAAATGCCATGTTAATAAACATATCCTAAACATTACTTGAAAAATTTATTATTTTCTATCAATTTAAAAAGAATTGAAATATGCCCTAGTCAGGAAACCAAATCTAGCCAGACAAAAGAGGTAGAGCTCTCACCAGAAATGCAAGGTGTTGTTATTTAGGAAAGATAAATATTTTAGAGAGAAAATCTCATGTACATTTAGCCTATATTGTGTCTCATATGAGTTCCAAATGATTCAACCAGACTTCAAATTGTTTTCAATAGTAATAAACTCACTTGTATCTCAATGAGAATCATGGAGAAAGAATATGCAAATGCAACATTGCCAAGAGCCTGAAACACATGGCAAGTTTTATCTACATCCTAGAAAAGCTCTCCAATCCCTGCTCCCTTCACAGAACCATAAGAATGGTTTTTTTTTGCAAGAAACAAGATGGTCAATATTTTTAAGCATTTTAACCATGAAACCTACACTACAGTTTTAGTTATGCCTTATTTACCTGTAGCTTCTCCAATTGTAAGGCCCAAACCAATTACTGAATATGAAACTGACATGATTGCTGCCACTATTGACAACCACCACACTTTGTGCAAGTTTGGTATCTATGAAAATATAATCTGTGTTAGCCCAAAAATGGCCATGTACAGGTTGTTAGGGATATGGCAAGGAGCGTCTCTCCCCTTTTCATGAAAGCAGTTTGATCGCGCAATGGCCCTGTGATTATCAACCCAAATCAAAAATCAATACTAAGATGAAGACAAAGAACCAAACAGTCATTCCCATTTTGTTCATTTCATCAACTTCCTGGAAAACAAGGAATTTTCAACCAATTTAGTATCACTAATCTCTTACACCATGCTGATTTAAGCAGTGATGGTATATCCGATTGTTATCCCTAGAAGATTTATGTATTGTATAAACCCACATAAAATTACTTGTGCACCACATGTAATGCAATCAAAGAGGCTAATGCATTAGCTCACTGGTTGGAAATTTAAATGAAGAAAAAATATGCACCGCTGTTAAAACTAAGAAGGCGATAACACTTAAATACCAACTACATTATTCACATAAACAAGTTGCAAGAACTGACCCAGATTGGCTTTGACAACATCCTTGTATGTATAGTTACGTTGTCCAGTAACTAGGTCTGGTGAACGATAACAATTCGCAAGTAAAAGTGAAGTATAATATGTCACAGCTGCAAAGCCTAAAAGAATAGCTGGCCCTACTACCCATCCAAGCTGAGACATACTCCATGCCAAAGATAGCACTCCAGACCCAATTACAGCTGTTATCACATGGCAAGAAGCTGTCCATACATTTCCTGCACAGACACATAACATTATAACCAATTAAATCTTATCAACATAGCTTTGTTACCAATTAAATCCTACCAAATGTCCACAGAAATTCAAAAATTTGGGATCATATTCAGGTGCTTTACTCTATTCTGTATTAAGAAATTGGAGCTATTCCATTGAATACATAGCTCAATTGTCAATGGGGACAAGCAACTGATTGCATTTGTGAGTATATTCGCAATATTTCTGAACAAGATTCATGGTGCTAGCGAGCAAGGGAAGATCTTCAACTTTGTGTGATTCTTAAAAAACAAAAAGAGCATGTACATACTTCAACTCAAGACTAATCCTATGTAGAAATGGATTTTTAATCAAAAGGTTAAAAACTCAAATATGAAATTAGGTGTGTAGAAGTGGATTTTTCATCGGACAGCTAAATTGAATATGGAATTATTATTTGTAAAAATGGATTTGTAACCAAAGAGTTAAGATTGAATATTAAATCATTAGAAAATAATTCAATGTATGAATTTGAGTTGTAACTATACATAAACACGAAACGCATAAACTAAGTCTCTTAATAATTGTATAAACACAAAACCCGAAAAAACCAACTACTTCTCAATATCAACTCTTACACAAAATTCCAAATGTAGAATTAAAAAAATACTCAGGGCAGAGATTCTACCTATGATATTATATCTGGAGTTATAAATCTATACAAAATCTACCTATGATATTTTATCTGGAGTTATAAATCTATGCAAAAGCTATTTAGTCTAAAAAGGAAATTAAACCAATAAAATTTGCATTTTTCTCAAAATTTCAAAATACATCATCAAAAGTATCACAGTTTATCTAGTATTTATAGGATCTCTCTAGTATTGATAGTATTATGTTTTAATCTGAGAGAAACCGAATCTATTGACCAATAAATTTAAGTCAAACGAAAATAAAACATCCCCTGCTAAAAACTACTTAAACTACCATATATCAAACTACATAAAAATTGCTATAAGCCATATCATGATATCAAGACTGTGATAAGCCATTTCATGATATAAAGAGTTTTAAAAGATCTGAAGCTGAGTCCTAAGCACTTTGCACCATCTATGTTCTTGATAGAGTGCAATATTTTATTTAAATATTTTGGAGATTGTCCAACAAAACATTAAAACAATTACTATAAATAAGAACAAACAATTGGGGCAACTTATCCTCATACTATTAAAAAAAACACCTATCTCAAATTATTCTGATTTTTTGGCTCTATCTTGGTATAAATAATTACCAACCTTTTCGTTTCGGACGACCATCTTTCGTTTCCTGATTAAGAGTATCCACATATTTATAGCCATAGAGTAGTGGCATTATCAATAGATATATAATAGGAGTTCCTTAATTTTGGAAGCTCAAAGAGTGACTTTGGTAGATGGGGCAACTATAGTAGTAGATTACAGTTCATAAGATTGTTGTTCTTATACTGTCTCAGTGGGAACAAACCAGGAAAGCTTTATGGCATCAACAACCATATATATTTTATTTAATGTCTCCATTAAGTAGACAATAAAACAAAATAATTATCAAGCAGAACCATAAACCTCAGTAAGTTTAAAACTCTGTTGCAACATCCTCTTGACAGCATCTGAGGTCCATAAGACTCTGAAAACTAAAGAATGGAAATGTCAAATATTTGGGGTAGCCAGACTCACATTTACTATGATGATGTAGATGCGTAGATGCTATTGCATAGAATCTCAAGACAATTAACAAATACAGGGATAAAAGAGGTTACCAAGCCTTTTTAGAAAATTTTCACTTAATATGACTATTGAAAAAAAAATAGTCCCATCATTTTAAGGTCCAATAAACCAAAAGTTTGAAAGAAGTTAAAAAGATAATAAAATAGAATGATAGCAAGGAAAGATGAAATGATATATACCCATGTATTACGCAATCAGGTAACAGAGAGAAGCCAAGGAAAACTTAATCTTTTTTAAGTGGATATTTGGTATGCATATAAATTTTTTTTCCTATAGGCACTGGAAAATGATTTTCCAACGCCTACAGGAAAAAAAAATTTATATGCCTATAAAAAGGAAGACTATTGGGACAGATGTTTCTCAATGGTCAAAAGGAATACTATAGATAGTACAGAGGTATTATCAAATAAGGAAGACACATTTGGTAAGTGGATATTTGCTATGCATACAATTTTTTTCCCTGTAGGCTGGAAAATGATTTTCCAGCACCTACAGGAAAAAAAATTTATATGCCTATAAAAAGGAAGACTATTGGGATAGATGTTTCTCAATGGTCAAAAGGAAGACTATAGATAGTACAGAGGTAGTATCAAATAAGGAAGACAAATTTGGTAAGTGGATATTTTCTATGCATACAATTTTTTTCCCTGTAGGCTGGAAAATGATTTTCCAGCGCCTACAGGAAAAAAAATTTATATGCCTATAAAAAGGAAGACTATTGGGACAGATGTTTCTCAATGGTCAAAAGGAAGACTATAGATAATATAGAGGTAGTATCAAATAGGAAGACACATTTGGTAAGTGGATATTTGCTATGCATACAATTTTTTTCCCTGTAGGCTGGAAAATGATTTTCCAGCACCTACAGGAAAAAAAATTTATATGCCTATAAAAAGGAAGACTATTGGGATAGATGTTTCTCAATGGTCAAAAGGAAGACTATAGATAGTACAGAGGTAGTATCAAATAAGGAAGACACATTTGGTAAGTGGATATTTTCTATGCATACAATTTTTTTCCCTGTAGGCTGGAAAATGATTTTCCAGCGCCTACAGGAAAAAAAATTTATATGCCTATAAAAAGGAAGACTATTGGGATAGATGTTTCTCAATGGTCAAAAGGAAGACTATAGATAGTATAGAGGTAGTATCAAATAGGAAGACACATTTGGTAAGTGGATATATGCTATGCATTTAAATTTTTTTCCCTGTAGGTGCTGGAAAATGATTTTCCAGAGCCTACAGGAAAAAAAATTTATATGTTTCTTGCTCAAGGATGTTGGTCCAAGAATTTAAATTTTTTATGTTTCTCATCCCATTTCTTATAAATCCAAAGAATATATACACAACCATCATAAATAAAGGGTGCTTAGTTTTTTTCTAGCATTCAAAAATCTATTACTGTTGCTATTTAGATTGCTTAGATCTTTTGCAGTCAGAAATTCAAATCCCAGGGGTAAGATATGTATATGTAGTTACCACCTTCCATGGAATCAGGCCACTTAGCATAAAAATTCAGTTTGTTTTATTTGATTTCTAATTGTGCAGAAGCATGAGCAGGGCCTGTGTGGAGGTGGTCTATCATATTCCTATAGTGTATCATTTCTATCTGCGTATTTTACGTTAATGAGGCCTCCAACAAAATACATGTCTTGTAAATCATATCCCTCGCTTCATAGGCCATGACATCTTCGGTAACATGTAGCGTGCTATAGTGTTTCTTAGCTTCGACAGCCAGTTAATTATTCTTTGTTTGCTAGGCTCTGGGTTTCGAGTCTGGACTTGGTCCTCGTAATGTTTGGATAGTGGGTTTGGTGGTATTGTTTGGATTGTGATTTTGTAGAGTTATGTCTTAATATTTTTTTTATATGTTTTCAGAGTTAAGAATATAATGTTGATGAAAATTACTGGAATCTTGTGTGTTTATTTATTTAATAATTTAATTTTTAATTTGATTTTAAATTGAAATTTAAATTCAAATACATTCTGGTCTAGGACTTTACCTATCATCTGTTACAACTTTTTGCTTTTGAAGATATGTGAAATGTTCATCTCTCTTCTAACAAAACCTTAAAACATCAACATAATAAGAATGTAGACTTTAGTTCTCTCATACTGCCAACTTGGTATCTTTGTGTTTCTTTTAGGAGAGATTTTAGATTCTAGCATTTTGACCTTAAAGGATAGATTTGCTTTTATTGTCACCGAACTAGCACTCCACTGTGTATTGTTCCTAATGTATCTATCAATACTTTTGATCATTAATAACTTATATTATCTTATCTACTCTCCTTTCTTTCATGATAAAGCTAGCATTTCCCATAAACTCAAAATTTCCCTAATTAATCCACAACCCAACAATGCTTGGACTTCCCTGTTGATCTTCTCACTCTCTATGGAAGTCAATTTGCAGGGCACATTGTTTAGCAATCTTCAAAGAAATCATATCCTCAAAAGTTCATTTAAAATAACTTCTCTTCTAGGATTAGACTTTTTAAGAATGTAGGAGCCACCATTACCAATCTACGTCACAACGTTTTTAAAGCCCTTACAAGCCTCTCCTTTAGAGCCTGGGCTTCTTCAACTTCTTATGTAACTTCTTGTTGAAGGTGATCATCATTCACCTCGCAAAAAGTTATTGCAACTAATCTTATCTAGGTTGCTTCCTTAGCATCCATCTTATAGCAAATATGGTTCTCAACAATAAGGGAATTTCATTAGAGGCATCTCTTCATTGTACTCGACCTCAAACTAGTATCCCTTTGTGTGCCATATTGTTGTTTTCTAGAATTATTTTCACCCTCATCATGATTCTAAAAAATTAAATTCTCTCTACTAGATTCATTCTCACTCAAATGTATGTTTTAATCTTATTTTTATACCAAATTAGTACAACCCTTCTACCATGAGAATAACACAATACAATTAACCTAAGTAATTTCACAAAGATCAATATTCTATGGATCCTATGACAAGCATATTCCTCCCTTCAAGTCTAAGACCGCTACCACTCAGCCAACAGATGCTCCAGCATTAATAACTCGGACTCTTACAAGCCATTTTGGAATAGATCATAATTATAAATGTTAGGGTCATGTTTCAAATGCGTAGTTTATATTGATTCTAAATGATGGGGTCATCTTTCAATTAATTTCATAATCAACAGGAATCTATATTTATAATCTGCAAGCTTCTTGGTTGTTTTTGCTAATTCTTTTTTTTTTAGAAGAAAAAAAAGTCTGACATAGTCAGCTCATATTCATAATAATTCCAGAAATTTACATACAATAATTCAATACAACGTCAACTTTTTAGCAACCCATTTCATAAACAGAATAATTCATGCTCTAATTCCACACGAAATTGAATTGAAGTGAATGGCCAACGAAATCCACAAATGAACTCTGCACAAAAATTATTTTAATCTTAATCTATCACATTGCAAGAATAAAGAGAAATCCCGATAATCTTGCCTAATTTTGAATAATCAAAATCCCACAAATACATTCAAAATCCCACACAGATACATCATCTAATGTCTAAATATCTTTTCCTAGCATTTGCCATCATATGTTTCCACCATAAGTTCATACACATGCTGATAGGAACCCCCAACTCAATCTTAAAATAATTGGGCAGTATAACATGCATATGTACTAGCTAATCGATTGTACTTATGAGAAATGGGTCCTTTAGAAGTTCTGCAGCAGAAGGCCTTGCCAATGTATCTGCTGGACAGTTTTCAATAAATTGCCTCACTTCTTGATTGGTAACCTTTTCCAATGCTGCAGGCCTTATACCAAAACTCACCTTCTTATAAATTTGAGCAACGCTACAGCACTCACTGTAAGGGATCTCCAGAGTAACCATCTCTAAAAAGCACATGCCAAAGGAATAAACATTGAAAGCTCATTGTAATCCTCTTCATATAATTCTGGGGCCATAAGCTCATTGTTCCAAGCAACCTCAAGACCATCTTCCTGATCAACTTGGTATAACGTCTTCATGGCACCACGACCCAACACATCTTCATAGCAACCATACCTACCAGTGGGATCCACTTCCACAAAGGGCTCCCTATCCTTGTCATTAGAATGCTAGAACCTAAAATGAGTGCGCTGAGCTGATTCGGAGCGCAGCTGCCTACCTCGGAGCTAATGCATGTCGCAGAGTTGCTTGGCGAATGACAGGGTCTCATGAACCGGGAACTATTTGAATTTCAAATTCAAAAAAAACATAGCATTAATGTCGGGTAGGTGGCCGGGAGTCGTGGGGGTGGCGGGTGGGGGAGGAGCGGCACGAGCGGGAGGAGTGGAGGAGGAGGCGTGAGCTGGTGGGGTCCGCTAACGCTGTTGTCCTGAGCGCTGGAGTTTCCGTCACCGTTTCAAACGCGGGGTCCACATCATGCCAGAGGGAGGGGAGGTCGCCAGAGCTGGGCGATCATGAGTTATCACATGAGCTCCCGATTCGTAGATCAAAAGACAACTCCGTGAAGTTATCAACTGAGAGTCAAATGGTGCACAACACTTGCAATCATCTTAGGTTTATTTCTCTCCTCATAGGTTTATTTCTCTATTTAGCATTTGCATCACACACGCTTGAAAATAAAGAGCCCAATCACCGGAGCATAATTATATGAGCTGGGAGTAATTGTGTGTACATATCTCATACTAATGAGTGCATACAACATGGCCTTTGGATTCCACTGGATTCCACTTGCAAGTTTCATGGTTGAAGAGGGTAGGCTTTCTTAATTGTTTCCTTTTTGGGAAAGTCTTACTCTTGGTTTTCTTCTACTTTTCTCATATGTTTCTCTTCATGAGGCCCTTTTTTGATTTCCTGACATTGCTCACCAATCTCACTCACCCCTTCCCACTGGAATTCTTTTAGCTCTTCTTCAAATTTTTGGGCATTTTCTCTTTACAAGGCTTCATGCTTGGTTCAGTCTCATGGCTCACCCTCAGATTCTTGATTTGTTTCATTTCCATAGTCCCTCATATCCATCTCCATCACCCTCTCTTTGCAGCAACCTTCCGCTACAGGGGAAAGTTTGAACAATATCATGCCTAGACAATGAGCTACAGTAAGAAGGGGGGGATCTTATTATAGAGAGATGGGTCTTATTCATGTCCATCAATAAGTTGAGTCCTCAACTAGAAATTACAGAACGAATATACCATTGTAGATTGATCCAGGTGGATATTGGTGGTCACCCGCCTATTCCACTTGGGGCCCCACCATTGTCTCTTTCAATTTTTCAATTTCGGCACAACTTACTATTTTTAGCAGTTTTTCAGGTCCTGAACTTCCGGAGCTGTTTATGGACTGATGTTGCTCACATCAAAGGTTGTATTCCTCAGATAGATCTTTCTAACGAGGTATGGAGTGTGTCAAACAGAGATCGTATGCCAAAGTTACGTCCTCGGGAAATTGAAACACCAATTTACCCAAATGGGGCCCATAGTTTTGGTTCTTCATCTCCTAGGGTTATGGTTTTGGATGTTTAGGGTTTTCCATTGTTTCTAAATAATAAATACACCCTCGAGCCTCATTGTAACTCATTTCAGAGGCCTGTAGCTGCCACATCTCTTCTCAGAGATAAGCTACCGGCGCCCTAGTTAGTTTATTTCCATTCTGTCTGTAAGCAAATTTCAATTCTTTGATATTAATGAAATGAAGTGTTATTTCCATTCTATCTTTGTATTTATGGTTACATGTGTATTCTGTTGCATTCCTGCATAAATCTGGATCAGTGATATCAAAGCGATCTGCTTTTTCTCAATCCTTCTTTGCATGTCCCCAACGAGGTTGGGGTATAAGGAGTTAGGGCTCGATCTAGTTGAACCTTTGCAAGATCAGCCTTGCAAATCCCGATGGCCACCCATGGGAGATGAAAAGAAAGATGAGGGATCAGGATATCCTATCAAAATATTTCTCAAGGAGGCCATCAAAAAACAAAGGAACGCGATGATGGATAACTTTGCTCAGATCCTTCAAAGACTGCCCACCGGCAGTGCATCTGCATCCAACTGCCACTTTGGAGGCGCGACTCCCTTTAAAGCGCAAGTAAACTTTGACATTCCCATATTTTAGGGTCAAATAGATGCAGATGTCGTAGATATATGGTTGAATCTATTAGAAGGATATTTCTTGGTTCATGATTTTTCTAACCAAGAGAAGATTATTTTTTCACTCCTCAAAGGTACCCCCCATGTCTAGAACTGGTGGGAAACCTACTGTGAGAAAAAGGACAAGACAGAACCCTCTATGTTCTAAGTTGTACCCACTTGGAATTATTTTCGAGACACCATCAAGAAACAATACTATCCCATGGGGAGCTATGAGGACAAGCACATACAATGGACCACGTTGCGGCAGCAAAGGGATCAAGATGTGCATGGGCTAACGAATATGTTCCATACCCTGCTCACAAAGTTGGGTATCAAATATTCGGAGAAACATTTGGTGCTAAAGTATCGCAGTTGTCTGCACAGATACATTCAGGAGGAAATGGAGTTCCTCGACATCTCCTTGCTTGGTACAACATACAGGTATGCTGCCAAGATTGAGCAGAAATTCAAACAGAATAAGCGAGACTTTGGATCTGTGAATCAAAAGCAAGGGAAAGGTTCCCCTAAATTGTAGAATAAAGGATGAAGCCAAGACATGGCAGCCCAAGACAACATGCCAAAGCCATAAGAAAAGAACAACACCGCTAAGCCAAAGAAGGACATGGGAAAGTGGTGTGAGTTCCATAAGAGCTCCACTCACAACACAAGTGAGTTTCGGGACAAGCAGTCGTTGGTGGCCGAGATGAGGGCTTCTGAATCAGATGCATGCTCTGAATCTAAATAAGAATCTGACAAGGGAAATGACAAAGGGAACCAGATTATTGATGTGGAGCCTAATGCCACTATTGCCACTGTGAAGATCGAGAAGGAGGAACCGGAAGATCCAGAGGAGGCAGAGCATCTCTTCCACTCCCAAATGTAGGAAAAGGGTTCCCCGCTACAATTCATTTTCAACAATGGGAGCCAAAAGAACCTTATTTCAGCAGATTTCATGAAGCGGTTGGGCTTGCTGACCACAACACACCCACAGCCATACACCATCGAGTGGCTTCACCACGGACGGGATCTCTGCGTCAGCCAGCAGTGTCGCCTTCCCTATAACATCAAGCCCTTCACGATGAGGTATTATGTGACATTGCTCCTCTTGATGTTTATGATGTATTATTAGGCCAACCATACTTGTGGAAGTGACATGTTGTGTATGAGTCCTGGCCTTGCGTTGTTATTATTACTTTGGGAAATAAGTTGTACAGGATACCAGAGGTACCATTGCCTACCACTATCTCTTTGGTTACTGCAAAAAAATGCAGTAAGCTCATTTCCAAAACTAGGAAATATGTTTTCCTAATGATCCACCCCCAGGGAAAGAAGAAGACTGTGGCCACAACCTCCAAACATGGCTCCTCTACACAACAACAACAAATGGACACGGTTGTGGAGGAGTATTGGGACATCTTCACCTCACCCACAGGGGTGTCTATGCACTGTCAGGTCAAGCACACCATTGATCTGAACCTAGGTGCGCCGCTACCTAATGGACTGATCTATCGGCGCTCTGATCTGGAGAATAATGAAATCAAGAGGTAGATTTAGGAGTTATTGTAGAAAGGTCACATCCAACCAATTTCATCATCCTGTGGGAGCCTGATCGTGTTGGTACAGAAGAAAGATGGAACTTGGAGACTCGATATTGGCTATCGGGTGTTGAACAAGATCACTGTTCGGAATAGGTACCTGACCCCACGGATTGATGACCTTCTGGACCAACTCAAAGGGGTGAAATACTTCAACAAGGTCGACTTGAAGTCTAGGTATTACCAGGTACCAATCGAACCCTCCGATGTGTGGAAGTTTGCCTTCAAAGCCAAGGAGGGCCTTTTCGAATGGCTGGTCATGCCTTTCGGGTTGACAAATTCTCCCGCAACCTTCATGAGGTTGATGAATGACATATTGCAGCCGTTCAACAACTCATTTGTAGTGTTGTACTTGGATGACATTCTGATCTTCAGCCAGACTTGGGAATAGAACCTCCACCACATCCGACAAGTCCTCCAAACACTACGGCAACACAAGTTCTGTGCCAATTTGGAGAAGTTCACTTTTGGCATGACCCAGGTTCAATATCTGGGATACATTATTGACGAAAGGGGGGTGCATGTGGATCCAACCAAGATCCAAGTCATTCAAGATTGGCTAGCCCCAACCACTCTAATAGAGCTTCACAGCTTTCTGGGTCTTGCTAATTTCTACCGCGGGATCGTCTTGGGATTCTCTCATATCACTTGGCCCTTGATTCAAGTCACCAAGGGAGGAGCGAAAACAAAATTATTTTGGTTCGAATCTTAACATAAGGCATTCGTAGAATTGAAACATCGCCTCTGTTCTGCCCCAGTGCTCACATTACTAGACTTGCAACAACCATTTGAGATCAAGACAAATGCCTCTGACTATGCCATTGGGGCATTTCTTACTCAGCAGGGGAATTCAGTGGCATATCACAGTGAGACATTGTTTGACATAGTTCGCAAGTATCCCACTTATGAAAAAGAAATGTATTCCATTGTGCATGCTTCTCGAAAATGGAAGCATTATATTTTGGGGAAGGAAATAATCATCCACATAGACCACCGACCCCTGCAATTCATACATACACAAGGGAAGTTGCAAAACGATTGCCATCAAAAGTGGTCAACATATCTGCAACAGTTTCATTTAAACATCAAGTACAAGAAGGGTAGCACCATTAATGTTGCAGACTGCCTCAGCCGACCACCAATCATGGTGCTAACCATCGTTCTCAACTCTTGTGGTCATGAGACTTCTGATTGGCCGCTTCTCTATAAGAGCGATCCAGAATTCAACCACACATACAAGGCACTCTTGGGGGATATGAAAGTTCCAAATTTTCACCTCCAAAATGCATTATTATGTCACCTTGGACACCTTTTTGTTCCTTCAAGGGAGTGTGCCAAGATGATATGGGAAGCACACTACAGTCGATTCGTTGGGAATTTTGGGGTCGAGAACACATTGGCAGTACTGCAAAATTATTTCTATTGGTCGAACCTTCGATAGGATGTCGGGAAGTACATCAGATCCTGCACTACTTTTGTCATTTCCAAACCGTCCATCAAGAAGAAAGGCCTCTATACTCCGCTACCTACCCCTAGTCGACCTTGGGAATCCATCTCCATGGATTACATGTCTATCCTTCCTTCTACTAAGCATGGAAACGACTGAGTTTTCATGGTCGTCAACAGATTCTCGAAGATGGCCATAATGGTGGTCTATAAGAAGAATATCACAACATAAGCCGATGCTAAACTCTTCTTTGAACGAGTGTGGGTGCACTTTGGGATCCCACAGTCTATCATATTAGATCGTGATAGCAGGTTCCTTAGCAAATTTTGGTCCAGCCTCTAGTCAATGTTGGACACCAAGTTCACCAAGTCCACAGCGTTCCATCCCCAAACTAATGGTCAAACAGAGGTCGTCAACAGGATGATTGTACACATTTTTCACATGTACAATTCAAAGAATCCATGCACATGGGATGAGAGCCTCCCCTATGTACAACACAGTTATAACTGGGCTCTCCACAGCTCAACCAGCCACAGCCCCTTTCAAGTGGGATTGGGATTCCAGCCACTATGTCCCATTAACGTAGCCATGCCATTTGCGGCTACTCGGGTTGATTCAACTCGTGTCCAATCTGAAGCTGAGAAAGCGAACAACTTCATCGAGCGCATTCAACACATTCCCCAATAGGTTCATGACATATTGGGCAAAGCCAATGCTAAGTACAAGCAATGACATGATCAACATTGGGTGCCACACAACTTCCAGGTGGGCAATAAAGTGTGGCTACATTTTTAGAAGGAGCGCCTCACTAGACCCCACCGCAAGCTTCACCTGCTCTGATACGGGTTGTACACCATCACCAAGGTTGTAGGGAACAATTTCTTCGAGCTCAGTATTCCACTATTCCTTGGTCTACACCCAGTATTCAATGTGGACCACCTTCGTCCCTACTTCCCACCTCTACTAGACAACTCTGACATTGCAGAAGAACTCACACCAAAAGAGTTAAACCCAGACTGCATGGAACAGGCCACCATAGATTGTATCATGAACATCCAAATCAAGAACACTCACCAACAGAAGATCCAACTGTATTGGGCTTTCAAAGTTGGCCAACTCCTGCACCAAGGCAAGTGGTTCACCAGGGACCAAGTTCAGCAGAAGTTTCTCCATCTCATGGAGGAACTCAATGCAATGGGGACCATTACTTCCTAAGGGGGGAGGAATGATCCAGGTGGATATTGGTGGCCACCTGCCTATTCCACTTAGGGCCCCACCATTGTCTCTTTCATTTTTTAATTTTGGCACAAATTACTATTTTTAGCATTTTTCTGGGTCTTGAACTTCCGGAGCCATTTTGAGGCCCTAAACGACGATTTTTAGGAAAACCAAGAGTAACATGGGTCCATGGATTGATGTTGCTCACATCAAAAGTTGTAGTCCTCGGATAGATCTTTCTAACAGAGATCATATGCCAAAGTTACGTCCCCGGGAAGTTGAAACATCAATTTACCCAAACGGAGCCCATAGTTTTGGCGCTTCATCTCCAGGGTTATGTTTTTGGATGTTTAGGGTTTTCCATTATTTCTAAATAATAAATAGGCCCTCGAGCCTCATTGTAACTCAGTTCAGATGCATGTAGCCGCCACATCTCTTCTCATAGATAAGCTACTAGTGCCCTAGCTAGTTTAAGGCTACATGTGTTATTTTCGCTGCATCTTTGTGTTTATGGTTACATGTGTATTCTGTTGCTTTCCTGCATAAATTTGGATCATAGATATAGGAGGAAATTTCTCAGGTTCAGCGAAAAAATTTTGGGAAGCAAGGATGCTTTTCAGACACACAAGTATTTGGTGAATTTCTAGACTGGATATGCGACATCAATCGCACTAGAGGGAGATTTAACAAATACATGCACATGATTGACATATATTGGCATCTCAAGGTGCTTATGGGACGAATTATGGTCGACATGAATGAAATGAGGGAGGAGGCCCCGCTCATTCTAAATGAGATTAAACTCACTACCTAAGGGCTAGATAGATGATTGGAGTGCATAGAGGCTCCTTTGGGTCTTCCCCCGGATCCAAGATACTCACTAAGGAGAAACAAAGAACCTATAATAGTTAAAGAATCAATCTCCTCAAAGATTGGATGATGAACTTGGCATACTCTTATTTTGATACTTTTTCTTATTGGTTTTTTAATGTAAGGTTAATAGTTGTTTCGCTTGGCTTGAGGCTAGAGGAGAGTAGTATTTTAGTTTTGAAATTTCAAGGCATCAATATTTTTTTTGGAGGCTGAAGAAACCATGGCATTGCAATTGGTTTCATTTACTAGTGGCACACAAAGGCAAGCCATTATGTGTATTTTTGTTTGGTTATAATGAAATCAAGAAAAAATGCTTTAAAAAAAATAGAAATTTTTGAGGTGAGTTTTATTTAGTTTAGTAAACTAACTCTACTTTTAGGCTTTGATGTCCAAATTTTCTATCCTATCTCAAATTTTATTATTATTATATTTATATATTTTTCATAATTTCATTTTTGTGATGTATGTGGTTTTTTCATGATTTAAAATTTGACTATGGTATAACTAGTGCAAGCATATAAATTAAATGGTTGGTAAACATCGATAATAATCAAGGAATCAATCCATGATAAACATAAAAATGATCACTTCATGATACATCTAAAAATAAAAATCATAAAAACTAGTGATTGCACGATGTTGCAAAAGAAACAACGCAAGTGGGCAGCATATGGAAGAAGAGCATAGATGAAGATAGATGTGATATGCTATATGATCTAAATGTATCCTATTTTGAGTGAAAGAGAAATCATAATGTTGTTGCTTCTAAGTAACTTTTATAATTGGGACATCTATCTTTCCTTTATCACGTGATAATCCAAATAAAGAATTCAAATTTGTATATATCTGAATAATAGGAAATTAGAAGTGAAAATGTAAACTTTTTTTATTCATAAATTAATATATAGACTTGATTCATAATTTTTTCTTATATTAATCTACAAACACAACTCTAGGAAATTAGAAGTGAAAATGTAAACTTTTGTTATTCTTAAATTAATATATAGACTTATTCATAATTTTTTCTTATATTAATCTACAAACACAACTCTAATTAAAATGTTATTAGTCATAAATACAAGGAGAACCATTGCATATACAAAATCATTAAAGATGTATACATTATGAAAGTTGCATATGTTTAGATTGCCAATCATCATGAATTTCCATCATGTTGTCAAATTCATGCATATGGATTATACATTTGAGAAGGAATTTGATTTTAACTAATAGCAGTAAAGTTTGAATGTGCTACAATGGAATGTTTGGTTTTGGTGCAAGTAAAGTCTTTCTTTGTATTTCATGTAGTGTACGTCGATATGTATAAGGAGTGGATTGACATAACGAAACCAAGCACGAATTGATTTAATGTTTTTTATTATTGTTAAGTTAAATAGTAATGGAAGATGTGATATTGTTGAAACAAATAAACATATAGATATGGAGATCGAAAAAATAATGTTATTAGTCATAAATATAAGGAGAACCATGGCATATACAACACCATTGAAGGAATATATATATATAATGAGAACCATGGCATATATAGCATCATTGAAGATTTATAAGTTAAAGAAGACACATATGTTTAGATAACATATGTCAGAGTATTTTGGAGGCAATCTCATTGCTATAAATATTTATTTTCATTTCATTTCATTTATAAAAAAAATTGGAAAAAGGTCCATTCTAGAGCCTAGTATGAGAAAGATGTGTTTATTTCTTTTGTGCTCAACCTATTGTTGACATGTGCCCTTTTTGAAATAAATATAGAATGTTCAATAAATAAAAGACAATGTGGGCTACATGGGTGGGTGCAAGCTAAGGATGGTCGATGCTTTAATGCTAATATAAACTTAGTAAAATAATAAAATAGATGCTTAGGGAATGAATTTGAAGATGGTGAAAAAATATGAAATGTAAGAAAATGAGTTGCCTGCTGGGGGTAGAATATATGATAACATGTTGTTTTGTTAAGGCACTCCATGGTGAAAAGGCCACCAGTTCGAAACCTTGTGGGCAAAATCCCAGCCATGTTAAGGGCTTGTGTGATCCAGGTCGGATGCAATCTCCAATTGATTTTGACAACTTAAATGCCATTGCATTGTTGTTACTCAAGCTACAAGTTAAATATGCTAATTAGATTAAGACTCACATTACTTGACAAACAAAAAATTATATATATTTATTATTTAAAATACAACAATATCAAAAATAAAAATGAATATCTATAATAAATATTATCTCTATTATTTTTCAAAAAAACTATAAATAAAATAAAAACTAAAATAAATATTTATAATTTAAAAAAAATAAAATAAAATGAACATTCATATTTTTACCTGTTACATGGAAAAAAAATATTAAATCTATAAAGTAAAACACAAGACGAACATTACCCATTTAAACTCTCAACCCATTCACTAAGAAAATATGAAACTCGTGATCATAGGATGTAAATTTTTTTTTCTTGAAATATTGAAATAAATAATTAATATATATATATATATATATATATATATATATATATATATATATACTCGATGGGATGTAAACAATTTTTTTTCTTTTCTCTGAAATATTTCGACTCGCGAAAAGTTTAGTGGAAAATGCCGAAATTGCCTGCAATGCATAGGACATGCCTAGAAATTTCCAAACGTTGATAAATAGTTGTAATAGTTATTCAAGTTTCATACTACGCTATGTTTAAGGATTATCTGGTATTGAATTCAACCGGAAGAGAATTTAAAAAAAATATTGTCATTTATATGTAGCGTCAATTGAATTATAGAATGGGTTTCTCTTTTTTTATCACTTTTATCTGGCATCATTTTTAATGCGCTTGCTAGGAGATTTCTTGAATTATAAATGTAAGATTATTTTGATAAGGCAAATTATATAGAATGGACTTGTTAAGAAAAATGTTGTTTTGAAGATGTAAATGTAATGTTACATGATAAATTATAAAATGTGTAGAGTTGTTAACCATTTAGAAACATGATAATGAAAACATAGATGTGTAGAATGAAATTTGTATAATTCTTAATGTTAGGATTACATTGATTTTAATTGGGAATGAAAAGTAGTTAAATATCTATTTATGTTTTTGACAAATATTAATTAATTGGTACAAAATTTCTTAAAAATTGGAATTGCTAAATTGTTGTTTCAAATATTGATATATACACTTGATATCAATAACTTAGTCATTCTTAATGTCTAAATGATTTTGTTTTAATAATCATGGAATTATTAAATTGTTTATGCATGTGTTTATTCTATAAACACTAATGAGATATCTCACAATATATATTTGTGAGTAGTTTTTTAACTTGATATATTTGTGAGCAATTATTGTGAGATATAGTGAATAATATTGATGTTGCACATGCAATTATTTGCACATATGAATTTTATTTTAGTAAATAATATGGCTTAAATCCCATTGGCCATGTGGTGATCTAGAAAAATTAAAACTATCTATTGTCAAATTATTTATACATTTAAATGGATTTCAAATGTTTTCACACCAATTTCTTTCCGTAGAATGATTATATACTTGACCTCCATATGTGAAACAAGTGAACAATGATTGCAATGAATTACTGAGTAAGAGGGAAGTTTGTTCACATTTTCTAGAAAGAAATAAGAGGTTGTTATCCAATAAAGATAGATTTTCATTTGTATAGAGCCAAAAGTTGAAGTATTTGAATGAAATGATAGTAGAATCATAACTTAGTATAAGTTAAAAGACTTTTTAATAGAAAAATTTAAGGAAAATTGAGAATTTTACAACTTTGCTCAATTTTTCTCTAAATTGTTTCATGAGGGCAATGCTATCAAAACCATGCTCATTGTTGAAAAAATGCAAGCCAAGGCCACCTTTGGAATCTTTGATACTAGGAATAGTGGTCTTCGGTGTTTTAATATTGTCCAATTTTTCTAATTCGATAATTCAATTGCTAGTTGGAAACTTTACACTAGTGTCTGAGACACCTATCAAGCATAGCATGGAAGTTTAGGACTAGATAACAAGTTTCTTCGGGGACATGACGATTAATATATACATTTTTGATATCCGTAACAAGTCATTGGTTCTCAATGTCCAACTTATTTTTAGTAAAGATGGAATTTTTAGATTATTTATGCAGAAACATATTCTATAAACAATAATGAGATATCTCACAACATATATTTGTGAGTAGCTTTTTTACTTGGATATATTTCTGAGTAATTATTGTAATATATGGTGAATAATATTGATGTTAGGAATTTGGCTTCTGTGATCCATAAAATTGTGTATAAAATCTTTCAGTGAAAATTACATTCAAGCAAAAAATTTTGATCACGACAAGATGAGAAATTTGATCTAGGACCCACTTTAAATAGATAGGAAACTCCAACTAGCCATTGTGGAATAATGGATAGTTTGACTGAATAAGAAACTATAAAGATAAAATAATAATTGAATTATTATTATTATATTTTATTTAATAATTAAAAGATTTAAATATAATAAAATATTTATATATAATTAATTAATAATAATCCAAAATTCTAAGAAAAAAAATAAATATAAATATAAATATAAAAAATAGATAGATAAATAAATAAATTATAAATTAAAATAAAATAAAAATAAAAATAAATAGATAAATAAATAAATGAAAAATAATAATATTAAATAAATAGTAATAATATTGATGATAAATCCATAAATAAATAAATAAATACTAATAATAAATAATTAAATAATAATAAATAAAATAAAGTACAGACAGCGAGGAAGAAACCAGGGAACAGAGAAGAAGAAAGGAAACGAGCGAGAATAGAAGGGAAGAAAACCAATGACTAAGAATGAAGGGCAGGGATCCAACTTCTGCTAAAGAAACTACAAAGACAAAATAATAGTTGAATTATTATTATTATATTTTATTTGATAATTGAAAGATTTAAATATAATAAAATATTTATATATAATTAATTAATAATAATCCAAAATTCTAAGAAAATAAATAAACAAAAATAAAAATAAAACTAAAAAGATAAATAAATAAATTAAAATAATAATAAAATATAAAAAATAAATAAATAAACAAATAAAAAATAAATAAAAATAAAATAAAAATAAAAATAAATAGATAAATAAATCAAATAAAAATAAATAAAAGAAAAATAATAATAATATTGATGATAAATCCATCAATAAATAAATAAATACTAATAATAAATAATTAAATAGTAATAATTAATAAATAAAAATAAAAATAAATAAAATAAAGTAGAGAAAGGGAGGAAGAAACCAGGGAACGGAGGAGAGGAAAGGAAACAAGGGAGAATAGAAGGGAAGAAAATCAATGACTAAGAATGAAGGGCAAGGATCCAACATCTGCTAAAGAAACTACAAAGACAAAATAATAGTTGAATTATTATTATTATATTTTATTTAATAATTAAAATAATATTTTTATTTTTTTATTTTTTTATTTTTTTATATTTTATTTTTATTTTATTTTTATTTTTATTTTTATTTATTTATTATTTTATTTTTTTTCCTTAGAATTTTTTATTATTATTAATTAATTATATATAAATATTTTATTATATTTAAATATTTTAATTATTAAATAAAATATAATAATAATAATAATTCAACTATTATTTTGTCTGTGTAGTTTCTTATTCAGTCAAACTATCTGTTATTCCACAACGGCTAGTTAGAGTTTCCTATCTATTTAAACTGGGTCCTTTCTCATCTTGTCTTGATGATGAACCACACTGGCTAGTTCGAAACGCGTGGACAAAATCTGCTTGAATGTGATTTTCACCAAAAGATTTTACACAATATTGATGTTGTTGCAAATGCAATTATTTGCACATACGACTTTTATTTTAGTAAATAATAAGACATAATCCTCATTGGCCATGCTACAATTTAGAAAAAATTAAAACTATGTACTATCAAATTATTTATACATTTATATTATTTATACTTTGATACTCTTGAAAAAGGAGGAGGAGGAGGAGGAAAGGTGGTGGAATTTAGTTTAGGGAAGGGATGAAAGTTGAAGTATGCAACAGTGAGGATGGATATCGTGGGGCCTAGCTCTAGAGAGTTATCCTCGTTTTTACCACACACAATTAGCATTGTAAGATACAATATGATAAGTTTTTGATGGATGATGGAAAGCCACGGGTTGAGGAGGAGGTGTATCTGCTTATTAGAAACAAGTGAACAATGATTGCCATGAATTACTGAGAAAGACGAAAGCTTGTTCACCTTTTATGGAATGGAATCAAAGTCTGCTATCCAAAAAAGTTAGCTTTGCTTTTATTTAGAGCCAAAAGTTGAATTCATTGAATGATATGATAGTAGAGTCATAATTTAGCCTAATTTAAAAGAATTTTTAATAGAAGAATTTAAGGAAATTGAGAATTTTGCAACTTCTTTAATTTTTTTTCTAAATTGTTTCATGAGGACAATGCTACCCAAACCATGCTCATTATTGAAAAAAATGCAAGCCATGGACACCTTTGGCATCTTCAATACTAAGAACCATCATCTCTGGGGTTCTAACATTGTCCAATATTTCTAACGTGACATTTTAATTGCTAGTTGGCGACTTTACACTAGTGTCTGAGACACCAATAAGCATAGCCCAGAATTCTAGAGCCATATACAAAGATGCTTGGGGGAAATGAGCATTAATATGTTGTCTGAAATTGATTGTTAGTTAATGTTGTGCTAATATCAGTTTCAGATTTAATATGAAAGTGGTTTGGTTTGCTTCTTGTACTAAGGTTTATACATGTCCTTATGATTGATAAATCAACAAAACTTGATGAGATTAAGTGTATTTAATGAACCTAAAAGCATGTAAACTAAATTTTGAACAATCGCATATAAAAACACAACAAACACAGACAACTAAGTCAAATACACATGGTTTTGATGAAGGATTTCACCCCTCCTGAGCTACATCTCCTTAGTCCAGCTTCCATGGCATGGGCCTTTGTATTAGCTTCAATTATGCAAAAGTGTTGTTTGCAATCTCTTATTGCTTCTACAACCTGCTCCAATGGATCCAAAACATCAAAATCTACCAAGAATGACTCTTCCTAAGCCAAAATTGGTCAAAAATTGCCTCATTTATGGCAAAACCAATTTCTCCTACTATTTCTCCACTAAAACTAGAAGTTCGCCAGATAGCTCCACTAAAAGTTGAGCTTCCGCCGCATTTGCCGAGCTACGCCAATTCTTCTACCAGTTTAACTCCGCACTTAAGTTAAGAAAAGTGTGGATTTAATTGAGATTAGTGAAGCGTTAAGGCGCAAAGCAGGTTTAGAATTAAACTATGGATTAGTATGAGTTAATCGCGAATTATTGCATTAAATATGGTTTAACGGATTTAACTTCGTCGGTGAATAGTGTAAGCCCTTCGGTCTGTTATCACTCTAGTAATTCTTAAGTTGTGTAATTTTGGTTTTTAGTCAAAGAATTCTAGAGGTAACCACAAACCTACTTCAAACTCTAGGATCTAGCCTTCCTAGGGTTCAGAGAGGGCTATCTCTTTAAAGTTTAACTTTGTTTAATTTTTAAAATATTAGGCTAGTTATGAAATTTCAGCTTTGGTTTTGTTTTGGTAGATTTGGTGGGAAAAATCACTTGAAAGGATGGATAGTGGGAAATCTATTTGTCCATTGGGCTATGGAGTCAAAATCAAGCTAACACGACTAGGATCAAGGGAAAAAAGGTTAAATGTCTTCAGGGCAAGAAAGATAACCCTTGGAGATCTTGGAAAGTTGTTTTTGTGAGGTGGTATGATTGGGATAAAGGTCACTTAAGAATCCTTAAATCTGGAAAAGGGAAGTAGTAGGAGAGGTCAAACGAGAGAGGGAGCATTTAAGAATTCCCTACACTGGAAATCAGAGGAAAACATATAAATGTTAACTAGTAAAAAAAAGGGTGCTATTAACATATCCTGTAGTAATACTCCTAGCTATACATTCAGATTTAGCATAAACATAAATGGTAGCATGTAACAAAGAAAAGAAATAATGAAAAGTGAAGAAAATACTTCACTCCAAATAGCTCATCACAGGAATCCTGAAGTATGATGCCAATTTGCTTTGACCTAGCCTGCTGCTCAAATTTTTTACACACAAAAGCTTTAAATTCCAAGAAGAAATGACTATAACAATCCCAGCAATTTTATTCCACCCAAAATACTTCTAAAGATGAAGTATTTATACATAATATTTTACAAAATATCCTAGATGACTTCTAGGAATAATCTTAGGAAAATAAAATATCTTTACAATAAAAATAAGGACAACTTCTTAACAAATCAACAAGCTATCCTATTTTATCCATAAGAAATAGAAACAGTTTTGAGGATAAAGCAGGTGGTTGCCTGGTGACCTCCTTCCTGGCCTTAGATATTTTTTTTTTTGAAATCTGACTTGCCTTGTCTGATACTTTTTCTTGGATACTCTTTATTCACTGATACTCTTTAACCTTTAGTCAAAACTGTGTACTGTTGTAAATAAAATCTGTTTTGACTGTCATTTAAAAAAAAACAATTTTCTTTCTTCTTTTCATTTGCTTGTCTTTTATCCTTCATAACAAATCAGTAAGTGATTGCCAATCCTCATTTTTAGAAATTTTAATGTCCTTTAATTTCCTAAAATTCTCATCAGCTTTTGTATATCTAGCAAAGGTGGGCTTGACGACAAACAAGTGTTTGATCTCATACTATAAGTAAAATAAATCTTCAAAACTCTTCAGTAACACTTTTCCTGCGGGGATGCCTTGACCTATTGGCTTATTTACCTGTTCCTTGGAAAATTCTCTTATCTTCTTATCATAGTCATTTTGAGGCATTAATTTATCATTAATAACCATGATATCAGGAATTCCTTTTTGCCTTAAATTTGTGCATTTAACCATAAACCTGGTTATGGCAGTATTCATGCCTTCACATTTTTCTTCAAGTTGCCTCATCAAATTTATTTTTGTTGTGACTTTCCTAATTTCTAGAATAGTTGCAGTTCTATCTGTTATTTTGAGTTCTTCCAACTCCTATCTATTTTTGTTATTGAGGAAATTAATTAATCTTACAGCCTACTCTAGTTTGTCAGCCAAATCAGTTTGAGTCTTTTGGATTTCTACTTGGGCTGCTAATAATAACTCTCTTTGCTCAAAAATTACTTGAATTGAAGGCCATACATCATGGATGGCTTCAATGATATTATTCCATAGGTAATCTTTTATGTATGATATCTTATCCTTCAGAGTTAATTCTTTCTGCAACTTTTTTAACTCTTCACTCAATCTGTTGGCATATTGTTCATGTATCTTACCATTTACCTAAGCTGATTTATTTGAATTTTCAAGATTTTCAATCATTTTTATCAACCTGTTAATTTCATTTGTCTTTAAAGACATCTCTTCTAATTTTTTTACTATCTTGCTAGCATCATCTGTAGATTGTACTGTTGTGGTAGATGATTCAGTGGCTGATGTAGTGGAAGAAGTCACTAGCACTGCAGTAGCCAACGGTTCTTTGGGTGCCAAATTTTCTCCTAAATTTGAAGGCACTACTGCAGTGATGACCGGAATGACTATAGGAATCACTGTTTCTTTTACTATCTCCTTTGCTTGGACAAGTTTGTCCATTTGTATTTCCATTTCCTTAATCTGGGTTGTCAACTAAAGAATTAAACTCATCATTTTATCTTTTTCCTTCTGTTCCTGTAAGAATTCTTTTGTCTGAGGGTGGTCACTTTGAGGAAGTTTGAGATGTTTCCTCAAGGCTGCTATATCCTCATTTTTATTTTTAACCAATGCTTCTATCGCTTTAATGTTAGTAGGATCATATCCTTCTTGCAATACTAATTCTTCTAAGGCTTTTATCCTTAGATATTTGGCATACAATGAAGCTTTGTCCATCTTCATTTGATCTTGCATGTTAGAGATGGTGTTTTGAAGCTTATGATCACTCATATATTTTGTTGTAACTGTGGAATATAACATCTCAGAGCTTTTCCTGTGAAACTCTATTTGATCTAATTCATGAATACTGTCTGTAGCTACTTCTAGATCAACTTTCTTATAGTCAGCAACTGTCTTTGGAACTGGTACTGTGGGCTGCAATACTGACATAATCAATTTTTTACTTGAGTAATCAAATGTTGATAGAAATTTTTTTTGATTACTTGGCTTCTGTTTCATGAACTGAGAATAAATTTCAGTTTTGATTTCCTCATTCTTCAATTTAATTTGCTTATATTTCTCCTTGATATCCAAATCCTTTTCCTCAACTGAATGTGAGGAAGAAGCTTCCATACTTTTTTATCTTTCCATCATCTGTGTATCTTTATTATTGATTTGTTCTTCATTCTGATTTGGCTCATTGATAATTACAGTAGCTACATTTATCTCTGGTAAACCTTTGTTGGTATTTAAGGGCTCTGTTCCTTCAACATCTATTGTCACTTTTCCTTTACCTGTTGTATCTAATTTTGGCCTTTTGTTAAAAATGATCTTGAACTTTTTTTCTGTTGTAGTTTCTACCATATATGCTCCTTATTCCCTTATTATTTTGATGGATTTCTCTGGTTGATTTGCATTCTCTAAGGTATGACTAGTATTACCTTTGCTTACTACATATATTAATGTGTTTTCAATCCATTCAAGCTAATTGGAAAACTTTTCTATTTCTGGTTTAGCTTCATGTATAAAGGGTGTTAATTTTCATTTTACCCTTAGCTTGCTCAAGACCCTTGTGGATCATAGTTCCAAGGGAAACTCTCTTCAAATTTATATTCCAATAATTGATTTGTTGCTTCCTATTCTACATCCCTGTGATTGCATATGAATGGCCCAATTTGATTTTTAAGTTTGAATTGAGTATTCTTCTTAGCTGCCATGAAATTGATTGAATCAAAGTTTAGGATATTCCTGATATACTCCAAGGTAAAGATCCTCATTGGAGGATGTTTGGGTAACTTGTAAGGCAACAAGTTTGACCCAAAGACTCTGATTTTAGTGTATTTCTCATATAAATACCAATCACCAACTTTACTTTTCTCTGATAATTACAATATCTTCTTCATTTCTTCACTTATTCTAGGCTGCTCTATCTTGGTCAACATGGTGATTACTGGATGTAAAAATAACTATGAAAACTCTGAATAACTAAAATCTGTACATTCTTTTCGAGTAATGATGTCCAAAAAATGACATATAGAGGATTTGACTCTATTTCATGTTTTTGAAGAGTGATTGGAAAATTATCTTATTAGAAGTGCAAAAACATATAGAAAAGGTAGGAGGTATATCTAAACACTCCCTCTATTTGAAAATTTTTCAATTGATAATGAATACTATCAACAATGAGACCAACATAATCAAATATTACTGAAGGTGGTTGACCTGGAGAAAAAGTGGACAAAAATCACAATATATACTCATTAGTGTGTTCATAAATGAAATACCCAAATACGAAAGAGAGCATGGAAATTACATGTCTCGATCTTTCAGGGAATTTAGCGGTAGAATATGGAGGATTTAACTTGGGAATTTCTACATGCAGAGGCATAAAATTTTGAAAAATCATGAATCTTTTAGGAAAATCTAGGCCAATGTATAGCTTGGTGAGGGCATCAAGAGACAAAGGGACTGCTTGGGGGTCAGGCTGAAGTTGCAACATTTGGTTAATTGATTCTGCAATGATGGTAAATAGGACTTCTTTAACACTAATGACACAATCTAATAATCTCCTAACAAGGGTGAGTTAATGGGACAACATACTTGGGTAAATGGGATTCCAAAATATTAACTTCTTCATGATCATCTAAAGACTTCTCATAGCACCAGTTATGGATATCTAGCAGGTTGAATTCAACTATGGGATCTGCTATTTTATAATCAATATCAGTTAGGGGAATGTGTTCAATATCAACAACTGGGGGTTGTAATGGATTGACAACAATAGCAGTGTTTGAAGTCATGGTAGGGGTAGTTTTAGATGCATTAGAACCTTCCCGCCTTGTCAGATCATGCAAGACATTTTGATCTCAGAGGTTTAACACTTTGTTAGCAAAGTATAGACTTTTCTTTGGTTTTTCTATTCAATTAGGCCTATCAAAGAGATTTTGAGGCTTTATAATTGACTTGAGACAGAAAATAGGGGTTTTCTGAGTATTTTTAATGGGAATAGGGTTGAAAACCCTTTTAAAAGGATCACAGAGGGTTTAGGGTACCTGCAGAAGTTTTTTGGCTTATCTTAGAGCTTGAAATGGACTAATAAATTGTGTAAACTCTTCAATTTCTTCAGAAATGGTGCGCATCCAAGAAACAGGGTTTCTAGGAAAATTTTGCCAGATTTTGTCCTGTTTTTGGGACTTTTTGTGTAATATCCCAAATCGGGACTGCTAGCAAGGCATGCCTGAAAAACACATTTTGCAGGAATGACTGCTACAGTTCTTGAAATCAGCCCTTGGATCCCTTAGATCTGAGTATCTAAGACCTAAATCCAAGAGGAGATCAGAAACAAATCTCTCTAGCTGAGTTAAACAAACCTCCCACACCTAGGAAGGCTTGAAAACTGCCCAAAGAAGAGACTACAGCAATACAAAGAACACTACCCAGAAAATAACACAATTTTAGATAGTAGTAGTAGTAAGCCAATATGACAGCTTAAAAATAGCTTATACAATGATAAATCAGATTTAAAATGTAGCCCAATCAATGTACAGGAGAAATAAAGAGACTTTTATGAAGAAAAACCCTCTAAAAGAGGTGCTGCAACAATGTATTTCACTGCAAAGCCTTGACAGCGTTATTTTTATGAGTAAATAGCAATTGTAGGTTAAAACTCAGATCTAGGACAGATCTTTGTACAAAATATTAGATCTATATCAAATCTGTACACTAGACTGTCTTTATTTTACATCCCCCTTGGGGTTTTCAAAAAAACATGAAGCATAGAGAGTAGATCTGAGATCTAATACAACAGAACAGCAGAATGATTCAAAAATTCTGAAGCAGATGGATCAATGAATAGATCAGATCTGAAACATACATGGATTATATGGCTAATCCATGGATCACCATAGTGCAAGGAAGACTCCTTTACACCAGAGATCTCTCCTCCAAATAGTTGCCAAACACCCTACAACTCTTCACTTGCAAAATAATGTAGTACAAGGAGATAAACTGCACTATAGGCTTGAGGTAGACTTTGGCCTGATGCCAATGTATGTATCTAAAGCTCCAATGATCTAGGACACTCTTGCCAATGGGATAGAAGGCTTTCCCAGTGAAAAGAGGGGCTAGATGTGAATAGATCTGAAAAGATCTATCTCCCACTTGATCTTGCTCTCAAGGACAATCAAACCCTCAACAGGATCTGAATTGTAGTTGGAAGAAGAAGCTTGGCCAAATCCCTGATAGTGGACCAAGAAAAGCAAGACTCTTCCAAAAGGCCTCTCAAGGAAAGAGGTGGCATTCCCAACCTGGAACACCCAAGTGCTAAACAACACTATTCTCAGCTAAAAAACCAGAGAATGAGAAGTGTCTAAATAAACAAATCCTTTCAATACAATATGTTCAACAACCCTTCCCATGATGCTCTCCTCTTTCATTTATAGGATGAAAGCCTTGCAAAACCCTAAACCATCTCAAAAGGTTTAACTCCTTTCACATTTGAAACCTCCAACTAGATCTGCGTTGTTCATCTAGGTTCATTGCATCTGGACAGCACTGTATATTTGGTCCTCTTGACCCAATCAATCGTCATAATCCCTTTTCACACATGAGGGATTTTTATTAAGGCAGCCCAGATTTAGCCTTGTTCACATGTGCATTGATTTATTTTGTTGTTTAAGGAGTTTAATTTGTCCTCCTTTACAATTTTATTCCTGAACAAGAAAATGAAAACAAAATTTTATATTCCTATCAGCTTGGGATAATTAGGACTATTACATTTTGGCAGTTTAATTAATCAATTTCTTAACTTAAATGTGTTTTCTTTCTTTTAAAATGGGTTTTTCAACTTGATTACAAGTTTGAATTCTAGAAAAATACCTGTTGTAATTCAGTATCGGTTTCTGGAAAGTTTTCTGAGGTTCTTTGCTGAGTTGAAGGCTTCAGTAGCTTATCTAGAGCATTGCATAGCTACTCAGCATTCTTCAAAGGTTTACTGGGAAAATTTTTGCAAGCTTTGGGCATAAAAATGGCAGAAAATGGCTTGAACGGGGTTTCTTACAGTCGGGAAAGTTTTGCAGAGGGTTAAACGCGCAAGACTAATGGATAAATGCATTTTCAAAGGTTTTATTAAACATATTTGTTGCATTGGATTGGCATTGAATGCAAGTCGCATCAGGCGGGATGGCAGTTTCGGAGTTTGAATGAATTAAAAACCAGACTAGTTTATCGTGCGGAGTTTTATTGGTAAGTGGTTTTAGACTCAACCCATGCAATCGAATAGAAAGAGGGCACATGGAGAAGAGAATTATTTGCAAAATAGCCCATTTCGCATGGCTTTTTCATTTGGGCGATCATTCATCTTTTCCACGCGATTTTGGATATCAACTGTTGGATCTGAGAGTTGAAAGTGAAGGGTCGAGATTAATTCTGGAGTTGCACTGGAATGATAGGTGGGATCGGGGTGTGTTATGCGGCGGGATAAAACATTATAGTAAAGGCGCTTGAATAGGTTTTTAAACCTTATGCCTTTTATAATATGTGGCGGGTAGGGTAATGTTTTTATTTAAAACATTTTTAAAATGTTTCAAACTTTATTTGCAGGCACGATATATATAGTATATATTATATAGTTTAATCAAATGCACTCAACACTTGTTTAAACTACATGGGGCGAGATATTTACATATAGGTATCTTTAGACCAAGGGGAATAATTGGGCGGGGATTTTATTTTGCGCACATGGGAATAATAAACTATGGTATAAACTTTATAATAGTGGGTATTTTGGGGGTTATTTAGATATAATGGAATTAATAACTACGGGAGGGTATTTTTAGGGATTTAATAAAATAGGTTAAAATTTAACATGAAAAAGGTAGTGAAATGGAAAAACACATGTTATCTCTAAGTAAAATGTGAAAAATAAAGTATTGTTCATCTTTTATATTATTTCACTAATACTTAGGATAAATGTAATTTTAAGGGTTTTATGAATGTTTTTGAAAAGAATGAAGTTAATTATTTTAGGGTTACAATTTTACTAAGTAATAATGTGCCTTTACTTAGGAAAAAGGGGTTTTGATGTATGAATGAAGGGTAAATGGTGATGAATGAGGGTTTAAGGTAGGAATTCGATATTTTTAACTTATCAGTCATCGAGCCTTGAGTCTGGTCCCAACAAAAGTTAGAGAAATGCTCTAAGCCTCTTTGACTGAAAGTTTAGAATAATGAATACCTATAGGGGAGGGGAAATTAGTGATTTTTCCCGATGATGTCTTATTTACATGATTGCTCAACTACTTTCTACCTACCCAACTTTATTTCTAACATTTTTTCTTCAATTTGTAGGTGCATTTAGGCTTGCAACCTTAAAACATTTTTCTTTCAAAGCATAAAACTATCTAAGTCTACCTTATTTCATTTTAGGGCTCAGATTAAACTGTTGAGCTCCTCATTATTCTCTACCTATCTACTGATTTGTCAAGTTTAAACTGTTTGACAAATTTTCATTCTCTATCTAAACATGAAATTGAAAACATGAAAAGTTAAGATTAAACAGTTTAACTGATCATGGATTATGGCATTTATTGACACTCTGCACATAATAATTTTTATTGCAGTAAAAATAAAAGTAGTGGCATTTGAACTTGCTCACTTTTAGGTCTTATTTCTTTTCTTTTGGGGTTTATATTTTTCTAATTCCTTTGATCTTTCTTTTAGGACTTTTACCCACTTTTTGGCTTTTTATTATTTTTTCATTTTTTTTCAAAATATGGGAAAACAACTTGCAGAAAGCAAGGTATGTACATTTTTACAAGACTATCAAAGTCAATTCAAAATTTATGAACCCTATTATTATAGGACCCTAACAGTGGCTCCACATGGGGATGACATTTCCTGGTGAAATATCAAGAACTCTGAGACTAGTAGCCTTTGAAATTTGATTGTGATGATCCTGTAAATGTCTTATGATATTTGCAACTTATTCATATTTATGATATTCACCTTTCAAAGCTTAGGGCCTTCTCTTCAGGCTTTAACTTTGCTAACGAAACATCCAATCCAATCTAAACTTTGAAATGTATATGTACAATGATCAAAGTGAATAAAAACTAACTATTGGTTAACTCAGGTGAGTAGTAGTGCTTCAATTTTCTGCCATTAACTGGTCCTTCTTGCAGATCTGTTCCATCCAATTCTTTCAGAAATAAAGCATTACCACCCCTATATCCATAAACTACATAAATCCCTTTCCATAGAAAATCAAATTTTCCATGTTTTCCTTTGTATTCTCATCTAGAATCCCATTTTAACACTTTATCTCCTATGTAAAAATCATCCTCTTTAGTCTTTTTACCATAGATTTTATTGACCTTATCTTGAATGACTTGAGATTTGATATAAACTTCTTCCCTTGTTTGTTGCAAGTGAATAGTTTAATTTATCCTTCTTTGGATGTCATTTGTTTCAACCTGTAATTCTTGGATAATTTTCATCACTAGTAAACCTAGGGAGGAAGGAAAAACAACATCCATTCCATAAACTAGTTGGTAAGGTGAAGTACCAATGGATTTTTTAGTAGTAAGTCTATCTGCCCATAAGGCATTGACTAACTTCTTATTCCAAGTCTTTTTATTGTCTTCAAGTAATTTTTTGATGATATTTACAAGGTTCTTGTTTGAGGATTCAGCTAGGCCATTACGTTGGGGGTAATATGCAGTGGAATGACCTAAGGTAATATGGTATTTGTGGCAAAAGTCAATCATTTTCTTGGATTTGAATGCTGTTGCATTTTCAGTAATTATCTTTTGGGGGCATCCAAATCTTGAAAGAATGTTGTTTTTTAGGAAGGAAATAATGACAGTATCTGTGGCTTGTCTGGAGTGTATGGCTTCAATCCACTTGGTAAAATAAACAGTGGCTATCAAAATCCACTTATGTTGGACTGAAGGAGGGTGAATTTCACCAATGAAGTCTAAACCCCATTTTTGAAATGGCATTTCAGTTGAAATGGGCTTTAAGGGGAGGGGTAATAATTTCTTCTTACCCTCAAAAATTTGGCACTTATGACATGAAGCTACATACTTTTTAACATCAACGAACAAGGTAGGCCAGTAAAAACCAGCTCTCAGGATCTTATCTGCTGTAGTTTTCCAATATAAGTGTCCTCCATAGTCACCTGCATGAAATTCTTCAAGTATTTTGTCAGCTTCTTCCTTTAATAAGCAATTTAATAAAATCCCACAGTGATCTCTCCAAAAAAGTACATTATCTAAGATGCAAAATCTTACTGCTTTTAGTTTTAAGAATCTGGCTTTGGTTCTTGACAATCCAGAAGGAGCTTGTAAGTTTTGGAGTAAAACTATAATATCTTTATACCAAGGTGAGTCTGAGAAGGCTTCACTGATCGATGGAGTCGCCATCTCTTCCTGATCATCTACTTGAGCAATAAAATTTATGTCTAGGGCATTGCAGTTAGATTCAGCCATAAGTCTGGCTAATCCTTGACCTTTGATGAGTTTTGTGGGTTTTATCTCTATGCCATATTCTAAGATAGTGGCAATCCACTTACCTCTTCTTCCACCAGGACCATCTTGAGTAAGAATGTCTTTTACTACATAATTTGGGACATAGTCAATGATATGAGAGTAGAGAATATAAAATCTGAAGTCTTTAATAGCCTTAACGAAAGCTAAGGCTTGTTTTTCCATAATGTTGTACTTCAAAGGGGAATCTCTAAGGGTCTTACTGAAAAAAGCTATAGGTTGTTCAAATCCTTGGTCATTTTTCTGTAGTAAAACTACAACAATGGTGTGTTATGAAGCAAATGAAAAAATTATGAAATCTTTCTTAAAATCCGGACTTATTAGGACTGGAGTTTTGGTTAAGGCTTGTTTGATGGAATAAAATGTTTTTTTAGCCTCAACAATCCATTTAAGAACTGAATCTTTTTTGAGCATGTTATTTAGTTCTCTAATTGTTTCAGCTAAATTAGATATGAATCTTCTTAAAAAATTAATCTTACCTAGAAAGGCATGTTATTCTTTGATGTTTCTTGGTGGACTGATGTTCAGAATTGCATCTATCCTAGCAAGAGCTATCCTAATTCCTTCTTTTGAAATTATGTGTCCAAGTAATTTACCTTCTTCTAATCCAAATAGACTTTTCTTAGGGTTTAATGAGATGCCATATTTCCTGCACTTAATAAAAACTTGTCTCAAATGATCCAAGTGTTCATTATCAGTTTTGGAAAACACGGTAATGTCATCTAAGTAAATTACTAAGAAATCGTGTATTTCCTTTGAAAAAGCTATGTCCATAGCCCTTTGAAAGGTTTCCCCTGCATTCAGTAAACCAAAAGGCATTTTTACATACATAAAAGAGCCCCAAGGAGTGGTAAATGATGTTTTAGCTTGATCTTATTTTTGGACTAAGATTTGGTTGTATCCTGAAAAACCATCTAAAAGAGACATCCTAGAAGAGCCTACTACCCTTTGTAATATATGATCCATTTTAGGTAAAGGGTAATTATCCTTCAAGGACACTTTGTTTAGATTCCTAAAGTCAACACATAATCTTATCTCTCCTGTTTTCTTCCTTGTTGGAACTAGGTTAGAAACCCAATTAGAATATCTGATTGGTGAAATGATATGTGCATCATACATTCTTTTCACTTCTTTTTCTATCAAAGGTAATAAAACGGGGTTAATTCTTCTCAACTTTTGTTTAAATGGCTTCTAATCTTCTTTCATTGGAATATTATGTTAGATTATGCTGATATCATAGGATTTGAGATCCTCATAACTCCAGGCAAAAAAATCTTGATATTCCTTTAAAAGAGTAATGTATTTTTCTTTTTCTTGTTGAGGTAAAATTTTGGAAAGTTTGATTGTTTTGGGTTTTAACTCTGTTCCAATATTTCATTCTTCCATATCAGATCTTACTGGCTCTATTTTTGGTTTTCTAGCTACATCATTTGAGTCAAAAAGATCTTCTAAGGGAGTTAAACATTTAGGTAAGAAATTATCTTTAAGATTCAATATTTTTGATTCATCATCAATAATTTCTTCAGTCTCTGCTTTCTCTAAGCTATCTATATCAGCTTAACTAAATCTATTTGGTTTATCAAATTTTATTCTATTTACATCTAAGTTATTTAAATCTATTTCACAATCCAAATCATGGTTTATAGTACAAACTGTATCTATATTACAATTCTGAAATTCTCCTTCATTGTTCATAAAATTGTAAATATGTTCATCCTAAGAAAAAAATTGCTAGGACTTAAGGTTATCTGGAATTATTGGCCTATGTTTGACTTTAGCAGTATATCTGTGATTAGGATGGAATGGTAAATTTCATGTACTAGCAAAGGTTGCAAGACAATGAGCTTGTATATTTTGTTTTCTAGGTATAGCAGCAAACTTACATTCCAATAAATCATCAGTTAAATCTATGACAGTGTCTCTATATCTGCTTAGTCTAGGATTGTAAATAGAATAAACTCCATTTACTTGTTTTATGATCAACTCTGAATCTCCCATGATTAAAATTCTTTTTCCTCCTAAGTTCCTAATGATTTGGAGTCCTAGAATGAGGGCTTCATACTCAGCCATATTATTTGTACATTTAAAATCGAGTCTGAAAGCATGGCCTTTTGAGTGATTAGTCTCCATATTTGTTATCCAAACTCCTGCTCCTACTCCTAAATTATTTACTGGACCATCAAAGTCTATATTCCATAGATATTCATGAAAAATATTATCATTATTTGGTGTTTTCTTTTTCTCTACTAGTTCAGTTTGGATTTCATTAGTTTCAAAGCTACATAGGATAAAAGAATCAAGGTCAGTTGGTGTAGAGTAAATTGGGTAGTTTATGGATCTTTCGGCACTACTAACCATGTACTTCATCAATGTTTCCCTATATAACATTTTAGGCTGGCCAAAAACTGATATAGTAGCATAAGACATGTCCAATTATAGATATCCCTATAAATTTGCTCCCCATGAGCGAGAAAGTAACATTCCATATTTAGGTGGGATATTAGCTACTACAATGTCCATTAATATACTCTTACCAGGATATTGAACTAGTGTTACACACAAATATTTGATTAAACCTAGGAATTTAACTTTACTTAAATCAAAAGAAAACAAATCTTTGTATGGCCTTGTAATTTCTAGATTGAGAGTTTCCATTATGGCTTTAGGCATTAGTTTATGGGAAGCTCCTGAATCTAGCATGGCATTGTGTAAAATTTGATCATGAATGGTGAGACTGATATAAAATGGAGGAATTTCTCCATCTGCATGTTTCCATTTACATCTGGGCCAAAAATCAACTCTAGCTGATCATCATTTAGATTTATGGAATCTTCTCCATCATTCATATTTAATGTTGCAGTTATGGTTGATTTATACAAGTCATTTTTTACCAATTCGGTCAAGGGAATTGGTATTTTAAGCTTTGCAATTTTTGATTGTATGTTGAATGTAGGTTGAGTTTTACTGATTTGAATCAATTCTTCTTTAGTAAATGTAGTTTGTGTTGGTTTGTCTTTTTTTTCTACAGTTGTTTTTTCATTTTCAAGTGGTTTGACATTCTTTGTTTGTGTTTCTTGTGTTTTACCACTTCTAACTTTCTTTTCAGGGATTGTTTGTGAAGCAGTAGATGTTCTTTCAGACTTATAATTATCAGCAGAAGTTTTTGGAGTAACAGTTTTTGGATCTACTGATTTAGGATCAGCAAAAAAAATTTTAGAATCTAAATTTTTTGTTTTGACAAAATTAGAAGCTTTAGCAGCAGTAGATTTTTGTGAATCTTTTGCAGCTTGAGCAACTTCATCAGTAATATCGACAATTTTAGGACTTGATGTTTTTTTAGGACTAGAAATGTTTTGGGAAGAACTTGAGTTTTGCTTGTTTTCCCTTAGGGGAATTTGCAGAACCTTTGTTTTGGGAGCTTCTACTATTTTCTGATTCTAAGTTTGGGAAGTTTCTTGGTAGAAGACTCATTTTTTTTCTTGTTTCTAAGGTTATATTAACTATGTATTTCATTTATAGCATAATCATAACCTTATTTAAAATCAAAGGATTCACTAGAATTTAATTTGAGTTGTTGAAATTCAAATAATTCCTGATCTTCCTAAGTAAGGAAAATAGTATTATTGTCATATATTCCCATTAGATTTATAGCATCCTCATCATTATCATTATTCTCAGAACTTTCAGAATAATTATCTTGGATTGGGGGCCTTATTGTTTAGTCTGGGGCTGTTTCTTTTGCTTTTCCAAATTTTATGTTTTTTCTAAAATTGGGATTCCTGATTTGTTGTTGGTTATCCCATTGAGGTCTTCTTTGTATATTATCTAGTCTATCCATCATCCTTTCTAAGGTTTTAGCTATCACATCTATTTTTGTGTTTGAATTGGCAGTTTCTTCTTTAATGGTCACTCTTCTTTCATTTCTAAGTCTAGATTTTTTGGCTAAAATGTTTACTTCTACACTAACAGCATCTGTTTTCATTTTTTCTAAGGTGTCTGGATCTCTTTTCCTTAATTGATAAGCCATATCTGCATCAAATCCATCAGGGAATTTGAGCAGAACGTAATAAGGAGTAGGTTTAATATTTGTAGGGATAGAATTATAGACACTATTATATATGGTGCAGTAACCTTGAACTAACTCATTTGGAGCTCTTTTCATGGAATCAAATTCAGACAATATTTGGAGGGGATTATTTTTCTTTTCCCATTTATTTAAAAACAATCTATGAAACACCACTAAATCAGTTACACTACCAGCAGCTAAATCTTTAAACCACCTCTTAACTTCTCTTGTTAGATTTTGTGCAAACAGTCTCATTTGAACATCTGAGTCATCAATTTCATAAATTTCAAAGAAGTCTGTCATCTTAGTAATGTGTTGCTGAGAAGTATATTGGGTAGTGCCATCAAACAGTGGTATTTTATTCTGATAGTCTTGATGCATGTCATGAATCTGTTGTGGTAATACTAGGGGAGAATATCTAGTAGCCATAGCTTGAAGATTAGCTTGACTAGGAGGTAAAGTAGAACTGTTTGAAGTTGTGCTAGAATTGATAGATGTTGAACTAAAAACTGTATTTGAAGTGTTGGGAAATGAAACTGGAATGTATATGGAACTACTAGGAAATGAGGATGATGTGTTTAGGAAATCAAAAGGTGAGCTGATGGATATAGTGGATGAAATGATTGGTGGAAATAATACTCTAGGTTGTAAAGGTAATCTAGGGATAAATGGATCTGTAGATGAGCTGGTAGTGGAATTTATAAATGATGTAACAGCATAAAGAGATGAATCTATAGCTGGTATTATTGTGGTATGCAATTGAGAAACTAGAGGCTTGTTTGCATAGGTCAAAAATTTAGGTAATTCAATAGCTTCATCAATATCTTTGAGAATAGTAAGATTAAGTTGTTCAATTTTAGTCCGATCTTGAACCTTCTGTGATTTAGAATCTACTGTAATATTTTTCTGTTTTGTATTCAAGAATGAAATAAAAACAAGATCTAAGATAGCATTTTTCAAATCACTTTCAGATTTAATTTTAAATAAAGAGTGCTCAAATTTTAGATCAAAATCAATATCGTGCAGACTTATTAACTCTTGCGGTAATGAATTGAATCTTTTTAATGATACTTTATCTTCTAAATTTTCTAACTGTTTTTTTCTTTTTACCAATTCGGTCTGGGTTGTCTACTATAACTGCAGGTTTAGGATCCGGGTTAGACCTGGTATAATAAACTTTCCTAGAAGCTAGAATTACTTTTTTCAATATACACAACTTATAAAAGCAATCTTAAAGTAAAAGGCTGCATAAAAAAAGTTCTTTAAGACTAGTATTAAGACTGAGGATTGGTTAGTTCCCCAGTAGAGTCACCAATAATGTTATCACTCTAGTAATTCTTAAGTTGTGTAATTTTGGTTTTTAGTCAAATAATTCTAGAGGTAACCAAAAACCTACTTCAAACTCTAGGATCTAGCCTTCCTAGGGTTCAGAGAGGGCTCTCTCTTTAAAGTTTAACATTGTTTAATTTGTAAAATATTAAGCTAGTTATGAAAGTTCAGCTTTGGTTTTGTTTTGGTAGATTTGGTGGGAAAAAATCACTTGAAAGGATGGATAGTGGGAAATCTGTTTGTCCATTGGGCTATGGAGTCAAAATCAAGCTAACAAGACTAGGATTAAGGGAAAAAAGGTCAAATGTCTTCAAGGCAAGATAGATAACCCTTCAAGATCTTGGAAATTTGTTTTTGTGAGGTGGTATGATCGAGATAAAGGGCACTTAAGAATCCTTAAATCTAGAAAATGGAAGTAGTAGGAGAGGTCAAACGAGAGAGGGAGAAATTAAGAATTCCCTACACTAGAAATCAGAGGAAAACATATAAATGATAACTAGTTAAAAGTAGGGTGCTATTAACGTGTCGTGTAGTAATACTCCTAGTTATACATTCATATTTAGTGTAAACATAAATCGATGCATGTAACAGAGAAAAGAAACAATGACAAGTGAAGAAAATACTTCACTCCAAATAGCTCATCACAGGAATCCTGAAGTATGATGCCAATTTTCTTTGATCCAGCCTGCTACTCGAAGTTTTGACACACAAAAGCTTTAAAGTACAAGAAGAAATGACTATAAAAATCCCAACAATTTATTCCATCCAAAATACTTCTAAATATGAAGTATTTATGCATAATGTTTTACAAAATATTCTAGATGACTTCTAGGAATAATATTAGGAAAATAAAATATCTTTACAACAAAAATAGAGACAGCTTCTTAACAAATCAGCAAGTTGTCATATTTTATCCATAAGAAATAGAAACGGTTTTTAGGATAAAGCAGGTGGCTACCTTGGTGTCCTCCTTGCTGACCTTTAGATTTTTTTTTTTTGAAATCTGACTTGCCTTGTCTGATACTTTTTCTTCGATACTCTTTATTCACTGATACTCTTTAACCTTTAGTCAAAACTGTTTACTGCTGTAAATAAAATCTGTTTTGACTGTCATTTAAAAAAAACAGTTTTCTTTCTTCTTTTCACCTGCTTGTCTTTTATCCTTCATAACAAATCAGTAAGTGACTGCCAATCCTCATTTTCAGGAATTTGAATATTCTTTAATTTCCTAAAATTCTCATCAGCTTCTATATATCTAGCAAAGGTGGGCTTGATGACAAACAAGTATTTGATCTCATACTGTAAGTAAAATAAATCTTCAAAACTTTTTAGTAACACTTTTCCTGTGGGGATGCCTTGACATGTTGGCTTATTTACCTGTTCCTTGGAAAATTCTCTTATATTCTTATCATAGTCATTTTGAGGCATTAATTTATCATTAATAACCATGATATCAGGAAGTCCTTTTTGCCTTAAATTTGTGAATTTAACCATGAACCTGTTTATGGCAGTATTCATGCCTTCACATTTTTCTTCAAGTTGCCTCATCAAATTTCTTTTTCTTGTGACTTTCCTAATTTCTAGAATAGTTGCAGTTCTGTCTGTTATTTTGAGTTCTTCCAAATCCTGTCTATTTTTTATGTTGAGGAAATTGATTAATCTTACAGCCTGCTCTAGTTTTTCATCCAAATCAGTTTGATTCTTTTTTATTTCTATTTGGGCCGCCAATAATAACTCTCTTTGCTCAAAAATTACCTGAATTGAAGGCCATACATCATGGATGGCTTCAATTATATTATTCGTTAGGTAATTTTTTATGTATGATATTTGATCCTTCAGAGTTAATTATTTTTGCAACTTTTTTAACTCTTCACTTAATTTGTTGGCATTTTGTTCATGTATCTTACCATTTACCTAAGATGATTTATTTGACTTTTCAAGATTTTCAATCATTTTTGTCAACCTGTTAAATTCATTTATCTTTAAATAAATCTCTTCCATTGCTTTTACTATATTGATGGCATCATATGTAGGTTGTACTATAGTGGTAGATGATTTAGTGGTTGATGTAGTGGAAGAAGTCACTGGCACTACAGTAGCCAGTGGTTCTTTGGGTGCCAACTTTTCTCTTAAAGTTGAAGGCACTGCTGCAGTGATGACTGGAATGATTGTAGGAATCACTATTTATTTTATTGTCTCCTTTTCTTGGACAAGTTTGTCCATTTGTATTTCCATTTCCTTAATCTGGGCTGTCAACTGAAGAATTAAACTCATCATTTCATCTTTTTCCTTCTGTTCCTGTAAGACTTCTTTTGTCTGAGGATGCTCACTTTGAGGAAGTTTGAGTTGTTTCCTCAAGGCTGCTATATCCTCATTTTTCTTTTTAACCAATGCTTCTGCTACTTTAATGTTAGTAGGATCATATCCTACTTGCAATACTAATTCTTCTAAGGCTTTTATCCTTAGATCTTTGGCATACAATGAAGCTTTGTCCATCTTCATTTGATCCTGCATGTTAGAGATGGTGTTTTGAAGCTTATGAGCACTTACAGATTTTGTTGTAACTGTGGAATATAAAATCTCAGAGCTTTGCCTATGAAACTCTATTTCATCTAATTCATAAATACTATCTGTAGCTACTTCTAGATCAACTTTCTTATAGTCAGAAATTGTCTTTGGAACTGGTACTATGGGCTACAATACTGACATAATCAATTTTTTACTTGAGTAATCAAATGCTGATAGAAATATGTTTTGATTACTTGGCTTTTGTTTCAAGAACTGAGAGTAAATTTCAGTTTTGATTTCCTCATTCTTCAATAATCTGCTTATATTTCTCCTTAATATCCAAATATTTTTCCTCAGCTGAATGTGAGGAAGAAGCTTCCATACTTTGTTGTCTTTCCAGCATCTGTGTATCTTCATTATTGAGTTGTTTTTCATTCTGATTTTGCTCATTGATAATTATAGTAGCTACATTTATCTCTGGTAAACCTGTGTTGGTATTTAAGGGCTCTATTTCTTCAACATATATTGTCACTTTTCCTTTACCTGTTGTATCTAATTTTGGCCTTTTGTTATAAATGATCTTGAACTTTGTTTATGTTGTAGTTTCTGCCACATATGCTCCTTCCTCCCTTATTCTTTTGATGGGTTTCTCTGGTTGATTTGCAGTCTCTAAGGTATTACTAGTATTACCTTTTCTTACTACATCTATTAATGTGTTTTCAATCCATTCAAGTTGATTGGAAAACTTTTCTATTTCTGGTTTAGCTTCATGTATAAAGGGTGTTAATTTTCATTTTACCCTTAGCTTGCTCAACATCCCTTGTGGATCATAGTTCCAAGGAAAGCTCTCTTCAAATTTATATTCCAATAATTGATTTGTTGCTTCCTTTTCTGCATCCCTGTGATTTCATATGAATGGCCCAATTTGATTTTTAAGTTTGAATTGAGTCTTCTTCTTAGCTGCCATGAAATTGATTGAATCAGAGTTTAGGATCTGCCTGATATACTCCAAGGCAAAGATCCTCATTGGAGGATGTTTGGGTAACTTGTAACGCAACAAGTTTGACCCAAAGACTCTGATTTTAGTGTATTTTTCATATAAATACCAATCACCAATTTTACTCTACTCTGATAATCACAATATCTTCTTCGTTTCTTCACTTATTCTAGGTTGCTCTGTCTTTGCCAACATGGTGATTAATGGATGTAAAAATAACTCTGAAAACTCTGAATAACTGAAATCTATACATTCTTTTCTGAGTAATGATGTCCAAAAAATGATAGATAGAGGATTTGACTCTATGTCAATTTTTTGAAGAGTGATTGGAAAATTATCTGATTGGAAGTACAGGAACATATGGAAAAGGTAGGAGGTATATCTAAACACTCCCTCTATTTTGTCAATTGATAATGAATACTATCAGCAATGAAACCAGCATAATCAAATATTACTAAAGGTGGTTGACCTGGAGAAAAAGTGGACAAAAATCCCAAGATAGACTCATCAGTGTGTTCATCAGTGAAATACCCAAGTATGAAAGAGAGCATGGAAATTACATTTCTTGATCCTTCAGGGAATTTAGCAGTAGAATATGGAGTATTTAACTTAGGAATTTCTACATGCAGAGGCATAAAAGTCTGAAAAATCATGAACCTTTTAGGAAAATATAGGCCAATGTATAGCTTGTTGAGGGCCTCAATTGACAAAGGGACTGCTTGGGGATCAGGCTAAATTTGCAACATTTGGTTAATTGATTCTATAATGATGGTAAATAGGAATTCTTTACTGGCATTTATAATGGCTCTTTGTACTGGAACATAGTACTGCTGACACAATCTAATAATTTCCTGACAAGGGTGAGTCAATGGGACAACATACTTGGGTAAATGGGATTCCCAAATATGAACTTCTTCATGTTCTTCTAAAGACTTCTCATAGCACCAGTTATGGATATCTAGCAGGTTGAATTCAACTATGGGATCTGCTATATTATAATCGCATCGCTAGCAAATGAATTCAAGGACAAAGAATCGGGATTATAATGGATCTATGACAATAGCAAAGGTTTGAAGGAATGGCAGTAGGTTTAGGTGCTTTAGAACCTTCAGGCTTGCTTGCACTCTGTTTTTTAGGCATTTTGATCTACTTCTGCAAGTTTAGAAATTTGCAGAGGTAATTTAGTTTTAGTAGAGGATTAATTTGGGCAAATTTGGCAAAGTATAGGCTTTTCTTTGGTTTTTCTGTTCAATTAGGCCTATCAAAGAGATTTGGAGGCTTTAGAATTGGCTTGAAATAGAAAACAAGGGTTTTCTGAGTATTTTTAATGGGAATAGGGCTGAAAACCCTTTTAAAAGGATCACAGAGGGTTTAGCCTGCAGAGGTTTTTTGGCTTATCTCAGAGCTCTAAATAGACTAATAAACTGTGTAAACTTTTCAATTTCTTCAGAAATGGTGTGCAACCGAGAAACAAGGTTTCTTGGAAAAATTTGCCAGAGTTTGGCATGTTTTTGGGACTTTTTGGCAGTTTATTTAATTAATTTCTTAACTGAAATGTGTTTTCTTTCTTTTAAAATGGGTTTTTCAACTTGATTGTAGGTTTGAATTCTAGAAAAATACCTGTTGTAATTCAGTATCGGTTTCTGGAAAGTTTTCTGAGGTTCTTTGCTGAGTTGAAGGCTTCAGTAGCTTATCTAGAGCATTGCATAGCTACTCAGCATTCTTCAAAGGTTTACTGGGAAAATTTTTGCAAGCTTTGGGCATAAAAATGGCAGAAAATGGCTTGAACGGGGTTTCTTACAGTCGGGAAAGTTTTGCAGAGGGTTAAACGCGCAAGACTAATGGATAAATGCATTTTCAAAGGTTTTATTAAACATATTTGTTGCATTGGATTGGCATTGAATGCAAGTCGCATCAGGCGGGATGGCAGTTTCGGAGTTTGAATGAATTAAAAACCAGACTAGTTTATCGTGCGGAGTTTTATTGGTAAGTGGTTTTAGACTCAACCCATGCAATCGAATAGAAAGAGGGCACATGGAGAAGAGAATTATTTGCAAAATAGCCCATTTCGCATGGCTTTTTCATTTGGGCGATCATTCATCTTTTCCACGCGATTTTGGATATCAACTGTTGGATCTGAGAGTTGAAAGTGAAGGGTCGAGATTAATTCTGGAGTTGCACTGGAATGATAGGTGGGATCGGGGTGTGTTATGCGGCGGGATAAAACATTATAGTAAAGGCGCTTGAATAGGTTTTTAAACCTTATGCCTTTTATAATATGTGGCGGGTAGGGTAATGTTTTTATTTAAAACATTTTTAAAATGTTTCAAACTTTATTTGCAGGCACGATATATATAGTATATATTATATAGTTTAATCAAATGCACTCAACACTTGTTTAAACTACATGGGGCGAGATATTTACATATAGGTATCTTTAGACCAAGGGGAATAATTGGACGGGGATTTTATTTTGCGCACATGGGAATAATAAACTATGGTATAAACTTTATAATAGTGGGTATTTTGGGGGTTATTTAGATATAATGGAATTAATAACTACGGGAGGGTATTTTTAGGGATTTAATAAAATAGGTTAAAATTTAACATGAAAAAGGTAGTGAAATGGAAAAACACACGTTATCTCTACGTAAAATGTGAAAAATAAAGTATTGTTCATCTTTTATATTATTTCACTAATACTTAGGATAAATGTAATTTTAAGGGTTTTATGAATGTTTTTGAAAAGAATGAAGTTAATTATTTTAGGGTTACAATTTCACTAAGTAAGAATGTGCCTTTACTTAGGAAAAAGGGGTTTTGATGTATGAATGAAGGGTAAATGTTGATGAATGAGGGTTTAAGGTAGTAATTCAATATTTTTAACTAATTAGTCATCGAGCCTTGAGTCCGGTCCCAACAAAACTCAGAGAAATGCTCTGAGCCTCTTTGACTGAAAGTTTAGAATACTGAATACCTATAGGGGAAGGTAAATTAGTGATTTTTCCCGGTGATGTCTTATTTACATGATTTCTCCACTGCTTTCTACCTATCCAACTTTATTTCTAACATTTTTTCTTCATTTTGTAGGTGCATTTAGGCTAGCAACCTTAAGAAAATTTCTTTCAAAGCATAAAACTATCTAAGTCTACCTTATTTCATGTGAGGGCTCAAATTAAACTGTGGAGCTCCTCATTATTCTCTACTTATCTACTAATTTTTCAAGTTTAAACTGTTTGACAAATCTTTATTCACTATCTAAAACATGAAATTGAAAGCATGAAAAGTTAAGATTAAACTATTTAACTGATCATGGATTATGGAATTTATTGACACTCTGTACATAATCATATTTCTTGCAGTAAAGGTAAAAGTAGTGTAATTTTGACTTGCTCACTTTCAGGTCTTATTTCTTTTCTTTTGGGGTTTATATTTTTCTAAGTCCTTTGATTTTTCTTTTAGGAATTTTTACCCTATCTTTGGCTTTTTATTATTTTTTCTTTTTTTTCAAAATATGGGAAAACAACTTGTAGAAAGCAAGGTATGTAAATATTTACAAGACTATCAAAGTCAATTCAAAATTTATGAACCCTATTATTATAGGACCCTAACACAGTATTTTTGCTTCGAACATATGGGAGGGGGCTGGCCCTCTCCATACCCCCAACCTAGGCACAATCAAACTTCAAATATATGCAGGATCCTTATGTTATCAAGGATCATGGTGATGGTATGGTGGTAGGTCTCGGCGCTTATATGGGGGAGGTTGCGAGGTCGACCTTGACCTCCACCCCTCCTCGATCAATAATTTTTGTTGAATGAACCTTTGGGTTCAGACCTTGGTTAATAATATATATTGCCCTCATCCAACCTTTGATATAAATTTATATTTAAAATAACATTTGCACCCATACAGCCTTCGAATTCAACCTTGAAATAAAATAATGGCATCCATCCTTGCCATGGGGGAAGGAATGTGGCAACCTCTAGCTGCTCCACGTGGCCCTTCTCCATTGGTTCAAAATCCACCATATAAAAATAATAATCACCATATAATTAAAACTTCGACCTTATAAATAGGAAGAAATTTTCAATTTCCCCACCCAACATTGGTGAATCTAACTATAACACTTGTCACAGTGTCATTGGCTAAAAATTGAAGAATATTCCCCCGGATATTCCTGAGGTGATGACTGGACTTCCAAGTCATCAGTTTGTCATTGTTCTGCACATTTTTTACATGTTTGGGAAAATGGAAAGCATACCATTACTTACTCATACGAACTCGGATTTTGATGAAATGAGTTGCATTGGAATCCTGGTGATGAGCTCTATCTAGTTGCTCTAGTTTGGAGAATTTATGAGCACTTTCATTTTTGAGCTAAATATTGAGCCTATGATCATTCCTCCCCACTAGAATCCTTTTGGACCCCAAAAGATACTATCAATTGTTCAGCATGTGAGGGTACAGCTCCCTCACCCTTTCACTCTCCATCCATTTGGCCTTGGAAGGATTTTTTCCCTTGAGTCCCACTCTAAGGTATTCGACATTCCCTCTCCTTGAAGTTTTGATTCTTCTGTCAAGTATGAGATCTTGTTGAAGTTCATCAAGATATTCTGGTGAAAAATCATCTATTGATGATATCTGAACATGCTCTCCTTGATCATCAATCAAAGGAGGCTCAAACAATATCAAATTCTCAACATTAACGACAGAATATATTTGCATATAAGGAGGCAAATCTATCTTAAATGCATTAGTGCCATTTTTTTCCATAATTTTAAATGGACCATAATGGATTGGCTTGAGATTTTTACCTTCCCCTTGCAATATTTCTTTTCTGATATATAACCAAACTTCATCTCCAACCTAGAATTTTTTATCAACAAAGTGTTTATCATGCCTTGCCTTATAGTTGCTTTGACTCTTTTCAAGTTGTTCTTGAACTGTGTGATGTACCAACTGAATTTTCTCAATGAACTTCCTTGCCTTATCTATGTCATTATGACCATCTATAACGACATATTTCTTAAAGATGAAATCCAAAGGTGATTTTGGCAAGTAGCCAAGACAAGCCTCAAATGGTGATGTGTTTGTGGAAGAATGCTTTGCCCTGTTGTATGCATGTTGAATGTAATGCAATTGTTCATCCCACAACTTGGGATGCCTGCTGCAATAAATTCTTAGAAGATGAATGATTTTCATGTTTACCACCTCGGTCTGGCTATCTGTTTGCGAATGAAATTTTGTACTCTTCTTCAACTTTATGTCCCTCATGTCCCATAATTTTGATCAAAAATTCCCAACAAATCAAGAATCTCGATCACTTACAATAGAAGTAGGAAGACCAAAGAACCCAAACATTTTGAAAGAAAAGATGAGTTGTTTGTTCAATTGTAATTTTTTTCTTACATGGCATCACAAGACACATTTTTTTGAACCTATCTACCACAACATACAAGTTATCATGACCTTTCCTTTACATTGGAAGACCACCTACAAAATCCATTGAGATACTCTCCCAAGGATGTGAAGGAACCGGAAGTGGAGCGTACAATCCAAGTTTCCTATTACTAGGCTTACTTATTGCACATAAATAGCATCCTCTAATAAAATGAGATACATTATCAATCATGTGTGGCCAATAACAATACCTTCGGAGATTCAATATTATCTTTCCTACACCAAAATGTACAGCAATCAATGAAGTGTGTGCCTCCCTTATGATATTATTTCTTTCTCCCTGTGGTATACATGACTTTCCCAAGTGATGCATTTTATGCACATGATAATATAACTCTTCATTTTGGTTTCCTTTACTCAAGCTTTCATACACATCTTGAAAATCACTATCATATGCATATTGTTCAATGTAACTTTCGTGCATAACTAAATTGTGCTTGACTATAATATATGAATTTATAATAGGCATAGAGAGCATATCAACTACATTATTGTAGATTCCCTTTTTATACCTGATAACCAAATGAAATTGTTGTAGAAATCCCATCCATCTGAAATGTCTTGATTGCTAAAACTTTGACTGTGATTCTAAGTACTGCAATGGCTAATGGTCGATAGGATAATGGTCTCTTTCCCCATCAAATAGTGCTTCCATTTCTTTACACTTTGTACCAATGCATATAACTCTTTGTCATAGGTGGGATAGTTAGTCACAACTCCATTAAAAATTTCAGAATGAAACGAAATAGGCTTACCATGCTGCATGAGAACTGCTCCCATGGCGTATTCACTTGCATCTGTTTGGATTTCAAATGGCTGTCTAAGATCCAGAAGAGACAATACCGGTGCTGAACTTATCTTTTTCTTTAAAGCATCAAATGATTTTTGCTGCATATCTCCCCAATGGAAGACTTTCTTGACACTTGTCAATACATGTAACGAAGTTGCAATGGAAGAAAAATTAGCAATGAATTTCCTCCAATATTGTGTTGCCCCAAGAAAGCTTCTTACCTCTGTAACTCTATTGGGCTTGGGCCAATTGAGAATGACCTATAATTTGGAAGGGTCTATATTCAACTCACCTCCTCCAACAATGTGTCCCGAATACACTAAAGAAGTCTTGCCAAACTCACACTTTGACATCTTTAAAAATAACTTCTCTTTTTTCAAGACATCAAGTACCTTGTTCACATGCATGATATGTTCATATCTTGATTTGCTAAATATAAAAATATCATATAAGTAAACAATGATGAATTCATCTAAAAATGATCTTAGTACATTATTCATAACTCCCATGAAATTAGTTGGAGCATTTGTTAGACCGAATGGCATAGCTAGTCACCCAAACAATCCTTGTCTAGTTTTAAGTGTAGTTTTCCAAATGTCCTCCTTAGCTATTCTAACTTGACGATAACCACTTCATAAGTCTAGCTTAGTCAAATAGCTTGCATAATTTAACTAATATAGAAAATCATCAATGTGTGGGAGTGGGTAGTGATTCTTTAATGTGATTTTATTCAGTCCACGGAAATCTATGCACATGTGCCATGTCTTGTCCTTCTTTGGTACCAAAACAATTGGTGAACCACATGGTGAATTAGATGGGTGTATGATACCTCTGTTTAGAAATTTTTGGATTTTTTTTTTATTTCCAAACTCTCCATAATTTACAGGCGATACATACCAATGTTTGGAAGTGGAACATCCTGCTGCAACTGAATCTCATGCTGAATTCCCCTTTTGGGAGGTAACCCACTTAGTTCTTGAAACATCTCGCCATGCTGTCTTACCAGATCAAACAAATAAGATTTTAATTTGTCATCACATCCTTTAAAATATTCATAGTCAACATCATCCTTTTTCTTGATCATGAGAAGCACAAAAATTTTACTTCCATTAACTAGCCTCTTCATTTGCCCTGCATTAAATAAATAAATATTCATTTTTTTGCAATGATATCTCACAATATACTCCACCCCATCCTTAATAAAATGATATTTTTTTCTCATGGAGATAAAACACCGCTTTCCTATCATACAAATATGGACTTCCCAATATAATCTTGAAAATTTCAAGTGGAACCACATCTAACTCAACTTCATCAACAAAGTTTTCAGTAATAGAAAATCGAAATATGCATTTCCTTGTAACCCGTCAATTGGCATTCTTAACTATCCAACCCAAAGGGTATGGTTTATGATGTGGTATGGTTTCAAGGTTAATATTTTTTACCAGATCTTCTGAAATTAGGTTTGCTTGTGACCCACTATCAAACAATGCATCAATCTTTGTATGATTTGAAATCACTCTAACATGGAAGAATTCTATCATTGTGTATTCATTTGGAGTGTTATTGTTGTTGGGGTTCCCATGTTTTGGCCAGGTTGACAAGACCAAAAGATGAGACAACATAGAACCACTTTCAGACCTTAGGATCTAGCCCTCCTAGGTCCAGAGAGGGATCTCTCTATGATTGTCAAAGTATATATGTCTTTGAGGTTCAGATTTTAAGATATTAGGCTAGTTATAGGCTCAGGGTTGTTTTTTTAATTGTTTATGTTTGGTTGTTGGGAATCAGGAAAGAAGGGTCCAATATAATACAAGGATGAGCAAAGAGGAAATTTAGGCAAAGTTAGATAACTCAGAGAACATAGAGGCCATTGGGCAATGGAGTCAAGAAAGGATTTACTTGTGTTCAATGTGCAAGCTTTCAGTTGGGCTAGTCATCTAGAGCATTTGGATCTTAAAGGATAAATGGTGAAATGGAACATTAAGGACTGAAAATGAATGAAGGAGAACCATCCAATTCTGTCTATAGATCAGGTCATAGGTCATTTAACTCCAGACCTGCTTGGACAAAATCAAAGGCAATACAAGGGATCTTAGAAAGGCTTAATTGAGATGGAAAGATCCTAGTGAGGCAGAGACAGGGTTCTCGACCTCCCAGTGTTCTCAACTCATCCAACTCGATCCTATCAAGAACATCTAAACATGGATTTCATTAATTCATACATCATAGAGCAGGAAATAACATCTACTACACTGGTTAAATCAATTGAAATCAATATTCAGATACACATATAAGCAGAAAACATAAAGGGCTGGGAGAGCAGCAACATAAGGTACCTATCAAGGGTAAATCTTATGCCAAATTTCTGATGCGAGCCAGAAGAAATGAAATGAAATGAAAATAAACACAGAGATAGAAAAACATCACCAGCTGCTTTAGATCAGGATCCACAGAAATGTGCTTGTCATATTAAAAACAACACCAATCAGGTACATCATTGCCCACAGCTTGAACATTCAGTCTGAATACATCAAATCTCAGCCTATCTTACAATATTACACAGAGAACTTGTCTCAAGAGGAAAATACTTGCATTTCTCTGATATCTCATTAACAACCTTTACAATGTTTCCCTCTGTGTTTATAGCAGAAGATGAACAGAAGATCGACTGAGAGGGTAGGTGAACACTAAATGTAACATTAAACACAAAAATGAATGGAGGGCCGAAACCCATTCTGTTTGACTGCTGAGTGTTTAATCTCTGTCATCACTTTATGCAGGAGTGATCTTCTCTGGATATGACTTTGACATATTTCAGCTGTGCTGCTGTACTTGTGGTGAATAAACAAAATGCAAATGAACTACTGAGAAGTCTGTTACATAAATTTTCTAATTTCTTTGAACTGCTATCAGGGTGGAAATTCCTTCAGGAACAATGTGCATAATAAAAGCTGTATGGGCGCCCTGTACTTGATGAAGAAAAACATTATGCTGACAAATAAACCCTGATGTTACCTTTTTCTTGTGCTCAGGACCTTTTGATTGATCCTCGGGGTCTTCAAACTGGTGTTTTTCCTCTTAAAATATTGATTTAAGGCTCAAGATCTTCATTAGCGTGCCTCAATCTCCTTTTCTTGCACTGGAACACTCTGTGGCTTCATTTTTGCTTCCGACAGGTTAGCTCAGGTTTTAATGGTGCTGGGAGATTTTTAAAGTTTGGATTCTGCCTTTCTTTAATGCAAGTCCTGTCTTCACCTTCCCGGGTCGTTCTTTATATAAATTTTGCCTTTGTAAATGATCTTCTTTGATTTCTCTGTCCTTGTAGCAGAGATGACGCGTCCTGACGGTCTTCGATCATTCACAATCCTGCAAAACACGAAATCAGTGAATAAAACAATGGATGGGGTGGCAGATGATGTGGATAATGAACGTGATTGTGTAGATGATGAGATGGAGGGAAAAGATTCGCAGAGAAACGGTGAAAGGATGCTTTGGTGGAGGGTGGCAGTCTGCAGAGCGAAAAAACGAATGAAAAACATTAAAAAACATGAAAATGGACCGATTATATGTAATGGATTGGGCGAAGGTACAGAGGGTACACGTGGAGATGACGTGGCGAAACGGGAGACAGTGGAATAGTCAACGGCGGAGGAACAAAACTGGATCGTCGATCGCGGTGGGGATCAACGGTGGAGGGCGATGGACGGCAGGCCATAACATGGGTTATCGTGCGTGCAACTACATTAAACACCGTGCATCTTCGACGAGCGATAGCCATCAGATGGCCCGCTCCAAATCGGACGGTCTTCAGGAATTTCGCTGGGCATCCGTGTCCGAACAATAACGCGTGAAGGATAGAGTTAACGGGCGGGGCTGGTGGTTTTGAAATCGTACAGGAGGACAGGTGGCGAGCGTTGTATGGAATCGCTGGGTGCTCGGGGGAAACCACCAACTGCGCATAAGTGGTGCGGAATAAACCAGGCAGGTTTGGAATAGTGTGCGGCGGGTTCCACAGGGTGAATGGGCTCTGCACCGTCGATCTGACGGGAAAATGAACAGCGATGGCGTGATCTAGGAAATGAACGTGGGAAACACGGAGCTGTGGGATTAACGAGGACCGTCCGATCTATGAAGATCGACGGTCAGGAATTCCCCGATATGGATGAAACGTGGACCGTTGATCTGCGGATTTAAATGGATGACGGAGACGAACTGCGGGGGACCAAGGTGTACGGACACGATAATTTTGGAGCGACCCCCCGTAGAAGCGCCTTTTCGCCTAGCGCTCGGTCACGGTGTTGGGTTATATGGGGAGAAAAAGGCGCGGGGCTACGAGGAAGGGGGCTTAGGCCTATTATATGATCGGAAGTGGGTTTTTAACCCATTTTAATGTATTTTGAGGCCCAAAGGGTAACGATAGGGAGATGGAGGGGGAATTTGGGAAAACAAGGGGTGTAGGGATTTTTAGAGGGGATTTAGGGGGTTAATAGGGAAAATAAAAAGGGGAAAAGAGGGACTTTGACAGAAGGAGGAAAAGGGGGAAAAAGGGGACATTTTGCAGGGGTACAAGGGGTAAATGCAGGCCCTTAGGGAAAGGAACCAGCAGAGGGGACTTGTATAAGGCAAAGCACAGAGAGACCTCAAGGATGATGTGTCTTCAGGGGAGATGCATTCCTTGAAGGTCTCCAAAATGACATAGCCCCCATCTTGCTCGTCATGAATTTCATAGGGGGGCTAACAGTTGTGACTATTTGAGGAACTAGTACTTGGTGTGGCTTCCTTTCCTTTGTTAACCATGGCTACGATCTTGGTCTCATCTCTAGAATCGGATCCAATATCTTGTTATGTGGTGGCAGTCATATTGTGTTTCCCCTTGTTATTTGGTTTCTTAGGCCTTAGTTCCGGATGTAGTTTCCAACAATGGGCTTCATCATGCCCCTCTTTGGAAAAATGTTTGCATGTAGTTTTCTCCCCTTCTTTCTTGATTCTTGCATTCTTCTTTCCCTTCTGTTATGCAGGTAAATCCTCTCTGCAGACAGAGACGATCCCTCTAGCCCTAGAGTGGGTCTAGAAACAAAGGGACATGATAAATTGTTGCTTCATAATTATTGAATGAACAAGGGACATGGTAGATCGACCTACCTAGGATCCAATGCTGTCATTGTTGCTATAGTAGTGGTGGCCTCTCGCTCCTGCCTCGGCAAGTCACAATCCTTTCGCCATTATGCTTGGATACCTGCACATAGAACAAGAAACAAGAACAGCATACAAGCTAACAACATTTCATTCATAACTATTAACTAGTCAAAGAGGGCTAGACATTTTGCATTAAACAAACATCATAACACAACAGTGGAACCAAATAGTAGTCATGTATATAAATGAATAGAAGGAAGAGTTACAACCGATGCTTTAACGTTGTAGTCTCCTCCAGCGGGGTTCAGGCGAAGCACGTCTCAGATTCTCATTAGGGAATTCAGACGGGACAAAGGCATGGACTCAAGCTCTCTCAGAAGTCATTGACTCAAGCTTCCTCAACGTAACTCCTTCTTATTTTATCTTCTCTATTCATTCAGCTATAGTATGTCTAATTCTCCAAGTTCAGCTATCTTGTACTAAGAGAGATAGCTTCTTTTATAGAGGAAAAGGAGGAGGTTAGGATCCCTACAAAGGTGGGAGGGAGACCTATCCTTTAGGGAGTTCCCATAAGAGGTGGAAACCATAAACCTAAAGGATGTAGTCTGTGGTTTATCAATTCAACCACTCCCAATGACTCATCCTCGAGGTGGTTGGAGTGGAATCTCCACTTCTATTTTTTTTTAAACATTCCATAAACATCTTGGCACGGGTGGAAAACTAGGATAAAGTGCCATCTGGCTTTGGGTCCAGTGTTAATATTCCTCTTTGTCACGAGGGCATAATTGATTACCCGTGCCAAGGCAAAAACAAGGGTTTTTGAGTCTCTGCTCAGGGAATTTTCAACAGGAGGAATGTTACTCTCATGTAAAGGGACACAATGATGGTTTTTGCAAGGCATGACACTACTTATTGGTCACAAAAATTACCCTTGAATGGGAGAGATGGGGATTGTAGGGACAGTGACAAAATGTTGTGTAATAGATGCCCCCTAAAGCATGAGGTTCGAGAGAGAGGGAGGGACAAAATGCTTTATGAGAACGCGTTCGAACTAAACACCATTGTCAAAAAACCTCCAATTACAAATACAACTGATATCTCTAATAAATGAACATGTGGTATGGGCGCAGCCATCCATAATAGAGTATATATAAAAACTGAGATCTGAGGTATGGACACAGCCATCCAGTAGTAAGGATCAACAAATAGACTCAGGTATGGTCGTAGCCATCCAATCAAAAGAGACATGTAATAAGTCATGATAATCCACCAAAATCCACAGCCTGGATTTTATCAGACAAAATCCTGGGTCTTGCCCTCCATCTCGACCCGAACAAGCACAAATTCAAGCATGCGAATATATGAGCTGAAGTCGAACATGCAAGAAAATCACCTGATTACTAGCCAATGATGAAAGTTGTTAACAAGTACGAGAGAAACCACCAATAATGACAAAGGATCTCAAGGTACAATCCACGGAATGTGAACAATGATCTGGCATCAAACATCCACAGAATCAGTCAATCGAAGGCCAATGATGTGGACCTCGCTTAAAATGTGAAAAACCTGCCATTAAGGCATGCGAGCTCCAAGGTACCAGAATAGAGTCTCTAGATCAAATTCCTGGATAATGAGTTGAATTTGACAAGAAGTGACCTGATCGATGGTGGGCCATAATGTTTCCCACATCATCGATACGAGATAGAGGAACATGATAGTAGTGAAATAGGACCAACAGAGAATCAGAGGGAGGTTGAAAACTACAAAGGCAAACTTCTCTTGAACATATCAGCAGCACGACACTGGATTTGGCAGTATTTGACATCAAAGGATCTGAGGTCATGATGATGTGGCAAAGAGCAGATGAGAGGTCAAAAGAGACTACCCAAACCCATGGAGGCAAAAATGACGAAATGAGATGTCCCCAACCCGAAACAAATGCAGACAATTGCCATGTTCAAGAGCGACATACTGCCAACATAACTAAAACTTGGTTCCATTTTCCCCCACCATTTCTGGCGAGTACCCTAATTATTTTTAAAACAAGCTTGAAGGGGATAGCATATGCATGTGCTGTAAGTTTGTCCTTCGGACAAATCCAACCTAGTACATTTTACGAGCCCTAGGAAGGAGGAACTCGAGTAATGTCATGGTGACTAAATTCGATGTCATAAAGGTTTAGCGAGTCTGACAAAGGGAGAACTCGGCATCTTTTCATGTTTAGAGAGTTTGAAAAGAAGGCAAAAAAGAAAACTCCATCATGGCCCTTTTCGTAAGTAGTCTCTCAGATCCGAAAAGGTAGAAATTAATATCTAAAAGAACCTCTTAGTCGCAATAGGCTAAGGTATTCCTTTTTCATAAATAATCTATCCCATCTCGAAAAAGGGGTAAACATATACTGAGTAGATATCGCTTCGCATCCATTTAACGAGTTCGAAATGACAAGAGTCTCGACAATATTTTCAATTTTAGAGAGTCAGAAAAAAGCTGAAATATTACTCCAGTAGTGACGTTTTCATGTTTTTACTGAGTCCAAAAAAGTATAAAATTTAACTCGTTACTTCATCACTATGTCCTAAAAATCTGTTACTGCACAAGAGACACATGTAAAACCCATTTTTTTAAAATAATATAACAAAATAATCGAAAACATGTCTTAAAACCTAATTAGGGTTGTAAAAATTTATAAAATGCCAAAAATGGTAAAAATAATTACTTTTCACTTTTTACCTCTTGTGGAGCAAATAGTTACCCATTTTACTATGTGATCTTGTATCAACGATAGCAGACAATCCAGCAGACCAATCTCAAATCTGTCAATTCCAGGTAAGAGCCGAGATCTCTCTCTTCATTTTGAGTCATTTCTTACTACCTTAACTTCCAATTTTGAATTATGGGGGAGGAAGTATGAAAATTAGGGCATGGTATTTGGCGCATGTTTCGGGCACGGAGTTGCGCCAACTGCCCAATTTTTTATACTAGGGCGCGGCAACAGCGAAAACCATTTGTGTGAAAAATGCAAGTCACAGACCCCAATCATTCACAAATACAAGTTCCCAAAAGGCTAATAGCATTCATATGAATGTATTTACAGGTAAAAGAGGAAAAATGGTGATAGGATGGAAAGAACGGGAACACAGCGAAGAAGATGAGCTTGCCATGGAAAATGAGAGATGCATGGAAGCTCTCAGGGACTGTGGACTAAAGAAGTTCTTCTTCGACACGTTTTTCATGCTCGGCCCGGAGAGCTGTTACAATGACTGATCAACATATGGGATGAGGACTAAGAAAATTTCATCCTTCGAGATCGGGGAACTTGAGATTGATGTTTACGACGTCTACTTTATCACGGGATTGTCGCGAAGGGAGTAACGCGATCTATCCCGATGCCGGGCCTGCATGGAAGTGTCCATGTGGTGATGGACAGTATGTGAGGGGGCACGGAAGGGAACGAGGAAGTGGGGAAAGTTGATATCCAAACTATCCTAGACCTAGCACTAAAATTAGTGCTACGTGCCATCACACGGTACACGGGATGGCAAGCAACGCATGACAACAAAAACATGGGTGCTTCTTGTTGTGTTGTTTGACACGAATCATCTGCCTTTGGGCGAGAGGTCGTGAAAATAAGCTTGATAGTGTCAACTAACAAAATGCAAGAAGGAAAAATTGAAGCAATTTGGTTGTGGGTCTGTCTGGTATCGTTCTTCCGGAACGGCTACCAATTCTTCAGCGTCGAGAGGTCATGATCCAGGCACACGATGAAGGAAACCACGGATGGCACGATGGGCGGCTGCGATGCCAAGGGCGATCGGCGATGTCACCGGAGACCAAAGTTATTTTATTGGCTCAGCGACAGGTTGATCGTCGTGAAGGTGAAGCCCTACTGCAGTGGGTCCCTGGTCGTCCAAGACCTCCCACTCCCCAGGGAGAGGATTGGGACGAAGATTTGGGTAAGAATAATTTTTTTTTAATTTTCATGAGTATTATGAATTTTTTGTCTATGTATGTTACGACATTAAATCCATGTATTTGCATATGTCGGCCCGGAGAGCGACACCTTGGGCATGTCTCGCGATAGTGGTAATTCTCCTCATGATTTCGACCCTCATGGTGAGGGATGCGGGGAAGAGGAGCTTGTGCGCAGCAGTGTAAAATTATGCACGATTCGACAATGCTCCTCTGGCTCCAAAGACATGCGAAGTCGGGATGTCGGCCGTATTCACCGCTTGCTAAAGGCGACTTGTGGGCGGTGACATGCTATCGTGAGCATCATCCAGGTTAGACACCTAGGATTTATATCTACATTTTTGAAGACATGGTGTCTTAGGATGTAACGAGAAACACACATATGTTTGTGAATGTGTGAGGGCACAGCAGTGCAAACACACGATGTATATATATATGTTCTTATATGGATACTTTTCCCATGATGATGATTTTACAAAATTACGAAAATGTCTATCTAATACAATGTTAGCCAACTGTGTCGGTTAATGCATTCATTCGTCTAGGAATATGTTGATATGTGATAAAATAAAAATGCCTTTCCAACAAGCGAATACGTAAATACAATCTCAAAATGTATGGATTTCTCAATAAATAATGACCATAGAGTGGCAAAACAACAAGTTGTGAATCTAGATTTACAATCAATGCGTATCATGAGGATTTATTGCCTCGGTTAATAGTTCGAGAACAGCACTATATTCGGTGACATTGTTTATAGTTCATCCTAGACAAATACTTTAACGATTCCCCATCAGCAACTCACCGGCGGGATCATAGATTACTAGGTACACGCTAAAGACAAATTCAGAAAATGCTGAGAAGCACCATCGTGGCTTGAAGCTTAAGGGGTAATAGACATATGCACGAATAAGCAAGACCCAAATAAGCGAGAAAATTCTCACAAAGCACACCAGGATCAAAACATGTACAAAAATTAAAAAACACCTATGTACACAAATCATGCATGAATGACTCATGCATAATAATTTTGAGATACAACCCATTTATAGGTTGTTCTAACAGATGACCTTCAAAAATCAATGAGCTCTTAGGCCAAATGCCGTAAACACGTTTAACAATGTAAGGCCCATGCCACATGGGTTGAAATTTAGGCCCCTTTGACTTAACATCATGAAACTTGGTCATATAGGAGGATATAAGGATATCCTTCGATGAAAGAACGAGGGAAGATTGATTGGTCAAAAATGAGCTTTGACACGCTTTTTATGTGCTTGATTACAAAAACAAAAAAGTGACTGAGTTTAAATCTAGCTGACCCACAAAAGAGATAAAGGAGACACTCTTCTTCGGTTAAAGTGTTTGGCGGTAATTAAATAGCCAACTTGAGCGAAAATTTCACATTCAATCGGAAGAGTAGCTTCCATACCATAAACCAAGCGAAAAGGGGTGAATCCGGTTGCACTCTTAACGGAGGTTAGGTATGCCAAAGGTTATTAACATGAGATTCCAATTGGATTTATGGATCCCAATCGTACATTGAAGCATGGTAACGGACTTTATTCCGTGGCTTAACTTCTAGCCATTATTTGAGATAGTATGGCGTTGAGGTTTTGTCGTGATGCGGACCCAACTTAGAAAGTGAACTCGGCCACCATGTAATGCCAAAAATGGGAACCACGATCGATGACAATGAGCAGGGACACCAAACCTAGAAAGGATGTGATTGAATATGGTTACCAAGCGATTTCTTACCTTCGACGGCAAGTGTAGGCATTGTCGGCCATTTGGTGAAGTACTCCACGACTATGATAATATAAGCATGCCCCACGGTGAGAGTGAGGGTTACACGTCATAAAATCGATGCCCCACTTCGCAAATGGACCAACGGTAATGACGGAGATGAAGGGTACGAGGTGGGCGCATCTTGCGTTGATGAACGGCAATCATGACATTTACAAAAACTGCTGACAGTACGACCTTTGAATATAGAAGGTGAGAAATAACGCACGAAGAATATTTTGTGCAAGAGCATAACAGGACATGTGACCACCACGGGCACCAGCACAACGACAATCATTGAATACTTTCTCAACTTCCCCAAAGGTCGAGCATCGACGGAGAATGGAATCCGCTCGACACGATAGAGGGTATCCCCAATGATACGATAAGGTTGTGGCCCCGATGACGGATGCGTCGACGGGCATCCTTCGTCTCACCTCGGTCAAAGAAAGTAAGTACGGAGATAAATGATGATATCCTTGCACCTGAGATCGGTGCTAATCAAGAAAATCATATCGTCTGGTATATATTCCTCAAGACAAGACGGAGGAGAGTCATAAGGAAGGGAACAAATCAAATCATCAAATACTAATGACTTCTTCGACTTGGTCGTAGTAAATTCCAAATCGAACTCTTGGAGGATGACAATCCACTTCGAGTATTTCCCCCCCAACAATTGTTGAGACAATATATAGGTCGTATTGGGATTGCAATCGGGAAATCACGATCCTTTGTACGAATAATATAATGACGAAAACAGTGAGCCTTGAACAACGAAGCTAATTCTAACTTCTCGACATGTGCATAGCGCGTCTTAGGGTCGAAGGTTACGAGACAGAATTATAAATAACATGCTCGTACTTTGTCATCATCACCTTGTACCCAAACCATGGAAGTCGTATTGAAAGCATCGACTAAATAAAGGGAAACATCACGATGATAGTTGGGGAGGACGCAACGAGAGGGGCATTGACAAGCAACGTCTTCGAGGGCCTCAAATAACACCCGGGCAATCTCATCCCAACGGAGAATGGGATGCCTGGCTAATAATTTCATGTATCCTCTAGCCATATAGTTAGGTATAAAATGGCGTAGAAAATTAGCCTTACCTTGCGAGCTACTGCAAATTGATGTAATGAGGATGGAGAGGAGATTAATAATAGCCTCAAACTTTAGAGGATCGAGGAAAATTCTATCTTTGGATACGATAAACCCTGAGTCTCTGCGGAATCCTTGTTAGAAAGATGCACTTTTGTAGATTAAGCCGAATATTGTGTGGCAATCGAAAACGAAGAAAAATCTAACGAAGATGGTTAGGATGGTCCATGCCGTAGTTGAATGAGCGGTAAGGTCATCCAGATAAGGCTAAATTATGTGTTGAATATCGTGAAAGCATACGACATCGCTCGCTAAAATTTGTGACATTCTTTAAGCCAAAAGGGAGATTTTTTATGTACAAAAGTACTAGAAGGACGGATAAAGCGAATCTTATGTTGATCGATCGAGGAGAAGAATGTCAATCTAATTGTAACCAAAAAAGGCATCCATTATGTTAGCCACCTATAAAATTTGTTATACCAAAGGTGGCTAAATCATTTGGAGCCTTCGAGGAACAAATTTTATTGCAAAAAGTGTTGGCTCTTGAAGACTCTTGAAGGCCTCATGCCTCTGTCCAAAATCTTCCCCTCTTGTTCCCATTTTTATACTCTGGGGTCTCTTTGATTTCATGAGAGACTCTCTTGCAAACTCCCTTTTCCCCTTCCTCCATTAAACAACTAACCTCATTTTCTACCCCCTTTCATTATCATCAAAATCCTTCATTTTCATATTTTTCTCCTTCCCCTCCCATAAAACCCCTTTTGATAAGGTTTAAGACTCATTCTTTGCCTTAATAGAAAACTCTCCCACAACCCTTAAAAAACATTGAAAACTACATAAAAAATACATATTTTTGTTTAAGCCCCCATGAGCTCGTCCAAAACCCTTCCCCTCCACATGCCCCAAATACGAGACAAGCGTGGGTCTTCGAGCGCCTATCGCATCGCAAAGATCCAAGCACACAAATATTTTTCCATGTTAAAAAGCTGCGATGTTGGTTCCTTTGCACGTTATGACCCCGGTCGTATTGATTTCCATATGGACCGCAGCCTGTAGCAGGCATGACCAAAACCATGAATATAAAACCCTTAAAACAAACCTTTATTGCTAATTTTAGATTTTAAATGTGCAGTCATTAACCATTCCTTAGGCAATTCTCTTCCCTTTGAGAAAGTAGTTTTTTCCGTTAGCGGTAATTGAAAATAAAATCAAAATCAAAATCAAAATCAAAATCAAAATCAAAATCAAAATTGTCAAAATTGTCGGCAAAATTGTCGGCAAATTGCCGGCAAATTGCCGGCAAATTGCCGGCAAATTGCCGGCAATTGCCGGCAAATTGCCGGCAAATTGCCGGCAAATTGCCGGCAAAATTGCCGGTCTCGTCAAAATTGTCGTCAAAATTGTCGTCAAAATGTGAATGGCCTTGCCCATTCCAATTTTCCGGCCGTGTACCATTTTGCATTTGTCGTAACGCTTTCGCATTTTCGCCGCCGCCTTCACATATTACGCACGGCGCCGTCATATTCATCTGAAAAAGCGCCTTGCGTTACTTCCGGGATCATGTAGTTGGAGGAGCTCTTAACCGATCTTTTATCTGCAAAGTCCGTGGTATATCAGCAGAAACTACCCGTTTTCTCCTCTTTCTCCCCACTTTGCAATCCTAGGCGAGGCTTACACTCCCGAGGTGGGTTTGCAGTTATCACCAGGCGCCTCTCTTGCTCATGGTGAGAAATGTTGATTTTCTGCTTGGCTAGGGAAATCCTTTGAGGAAGAAATTCCCCAAACATGTGTCCTACGATTCCTTTTGATGCTTTTTGACCGACAACAACTTTGAAAAATGCGTCTCTGTCTTCTGTGGCGTGGAGCTGCTGCGGCTCTTGCCGCCACAACGAAAACTCGAACTAGAAGTCCTACCTCTCTGCTCCCAGCTCACTCGAAGAGAGACAACCTCCGGCTTCAACCTCCACAACTAGATACTAGCAATCCCTTTGAGGATTCATTTTGCTCTATTGCGAGAAAAAATGGCCTTCACTTCGAAAGTCAGACCCGTCCTTTGTTTCACATCAATGCTGCGATACCATGTGAAAATTCCTAGATCAAATAGATCCGAAATCCTACTACAACAAGCCCCGAATGTGCTTCTCATGTTAAGTAAATTACATTGCATAATTAAGTTAAATTTGAATTATTGAAGCAACTATTGAGAGCGACCTACACTAAAATTGATTCGAGAAACAAGGAAACTATACCAAAGGAAATTATTCACACATGTAGCGGTTTATTTTGAATAATGTCTGAAAAAAACCCAATGCGGAAAAATTAGTTGCAACGGATACGAGGTTTATTATTAAGCGATGGCAATGTTTGAATACATCTTTGAATACCCTCAAGGGTTCAATTACAAAGAGAAATATTTGGTAGAAAAGCGCAAAGAAACACCTCACTCAATCAACTTTGGGTCTCAGGACAGTCCAGATTAAGGAAGCAGCCCTATACAAGCTTTGCGCAAATCCGGTAGCCGGAACTTCAAGCCCGCTGCGTCTCCCCCTTCCGAGGCTCAACGTTAGCCCTCCTTTGAGTCGTTTTTCCTCTCTTGTGGATGCGAGAACGGCCTCAGGTGCCACTTTGGATCCCTGCGGCCTCAAACTAATCCACCAACAAGTCCCCGAAAACCCTTCATGCTGCTCACCCGCTGCTTCCCGCGTGAGCTTACGGGATGCCACTTCATCCCCTTTTCTTCAACGTTGGCTAGGCTAGATCACCTCTTGCTCTCTGCGGCTCCATCGGTACGGGAAAATGTTCTCTGCGGATGCTACCTCTTGCCCCTCATTGCTCAAATCTCTAGTTCAAATTTGCTTAGCAAACCATGCCCAATTTCAATCTTAGATCAATTCGGTGTCTGCGCGTATTTTTCAAATGACCTCGGCTTCACTTTATAGTCTTCTCATTTGTAATATTCCTTTTTTTGGTGTCACCTACTACGGGGGTTAGGTTGGACTTCCGAGTTGAGACGAACGCATCACGGTACGGTGGTGCTATCGGTGAGCTTAGGAGCTTTTGGAGGAGCTTTGAGGAGTTTCCATGGTGTTCGGGGGCATTCGCTTGATATATTCCATCGAGCGAGTTTGGCTTTCGTTAAAATTTGTTCGATAACTTTCGAAATTTGAGTTATTTACGGGCTTAACTCGGTGATTCGCTCAGGGGCATTCAGAGGCCATGATGGAACACCTTAGTGTAATAGCTCATTGGGCAAGAGCGAGGATACCTACATGGTGGGACGATTAGACATGGATTTCGATGGCCCAGGAGAGGCATGGTAGCCGATTTACCCTTTTACGCATTAAAAAGGAATATTTTAATAAGACGGAAAAGTGCTCTATGAATAAAAAAATAATAATAAAATAATGCTCTAGAAAGGCTCCAAGAGATCTATAAAAAAAAGGGAGGGAAGTCGATAAGAGATATATTTGGATCATATCATTTTCTTGTATGAGAGGTTTGAGACGTGGTTCTCTTCGGTAGTAGCCCGGGACGGAAACACTCGGGTGATTTGTGAGTGTTGGACGGAAACCCAACTCTCCTTTGAGAAGCTTCATTCGAAGTTGCGGGAAACTTTGGAGAGATATTAGGTGAGGATCATCCGGATCTTTAACGAGTGCTTCGATGGATTCGGTGGTAGTTGTTGCCGGAGGGAGAGTACGGCGATTCCGGTTTTGAAGGTCATCGCGGTGTAGTAGTCTTGTTGATTGTCTTGGTGACCGATTTTCCATCTCGACTTTTTGGAGTCCAGGATCTATATGTAACGTCATTATTATTTATAATAAGCGAGATTCTTCCTATTCTGTGGTATTGGATTGCAATATTTCATGTCTTTTATTTACATGGCAATCTTTTGTTGGTAAATGTTGATTTTACGACATAATGTGGAGTTCGGTATTTTTGCATTTTTAGTTAAAAATATCCCATCCGGATATTACGGTGGTATCGACCTTGGGTTATCATGGCTTCAAGTTCGAGGTTCATTAACGAATCCTTCGTCGAAAGGGTACAATGGGGTTGACTAAGATTGTGGAAAACATCTTCGTGGAAGCAATAGCAAATTATCACATGAATATTCATTGACCAGGGTCAAGTGGGCCCGTCGAGGGTCGGCTCTTATATGGAAAGTAGCTTTCAAAATAACATTCAAAGGCCAAACTGTTTTTTAAGCGAAGCAACAAAATCGTATTTCAAAAGGACCAAATTTATTCTTAAAAAAAAAAAAAAAAAAAAAAGGCGGCGAAGATTCCACATATTCTTGGGCGTAAATACCACTACTACCGGTCATGATTCCCTCTACGATTGAGCAACATTTTTGAGCGTATTGATTGCAATGAAGATTGTTGGTATGAGAATAATATTTCGTCGATTTGCTTGACGGTGGGGAGACCCTGTGCGCTCGGCGTGATAACGTTGTTGGTATTCCGCTACCCTCACGCTGTAAATGAGCTAATGTGCTCCCTTAAATCTCATCCTAAATCTTGATGGCGAAATCCCCTTCGAGACATGGTCAAGGCGAGAGAATTCAAGGCCAGTATGAGTTCGTGTGTATTTTGATTAGCAAAAATCGTGCTTTCGTTCCTTGTTCAACATGTACGAAAATTAGCTGAATGTGTCCTCATATTGATTGAACAATCATGGGCGGGGCTTGATCCTCTTCGAAGCTTCAAACCATCGATTGCCTGTGGCCGAGGATTATGACGGGGATTAACACGGCGGGACGGGGTTCGCTTCGTGGGTTATCGAGCAAGGCCATCGCGGGGATTTTTTATTTATCGAAGTTTCCGGGGGGTCAGGTCTTTAATAATTACATATTTTGAAAAGGCGAAATTATTACAAAGGCATTACGATGATAAACAAGTTGCATTTATTTTGAAGCCACCGTCAAGGTGGGAGTCGAATATCAAGTTTAAAAATGGGCGATTGTCTCCAAGACCGAAGCAAAAGTACGCGGGTAGATGCCGCATTTGCGGGCATTAAAGTAGAAGTCGAGGCGTTCATCCTGGTGGGGATAACATCCGATTCGTGCGCCGGTGCATGGTGCATTGACCCTACATGCGGCCTAGTCGAGGCAAGCGACCCACGGTCTAAGTTTTGTCCGTTGTAGGGTCTGTTGGGTGGGGGAGAGACAAACGGAATGCTACATAATTGATTTTGGTGCCATTGTTATGCAAAAACGCGGTGAAAATTAGTGTTTGTGATTTGTCACGGAACGGCCAAGTAATAAAAATATATATATATATCCTTTCCGGCAATAATTTTGAAATTCGGGCGATGGTGATGGAGGTAACAAATTGTGGCACTTCCAAATCGGGTTCTCACAAAAATCCTGTGATCTTTAGTACACTTTTCTCTTTGAACCTCTTTGTTAAGTTGTGATATGCAATTGGTTTGATCATGGACATATTTCTTTTCATAACAAACAACATTATGTTTTGTTACAGAGCATGTAATGTACAAATGGGGAGGAAGTGTGCTTTGTGCTCCATTACATATGTAATGCGCGAGTTGCAACAACTCGAGAAATGCCAATAACGAGTTGGTAGCTCGGTGCACATGCAACATTGTGCACGGTAATGCGCTGCTAAAACACTTCAGGAAATATAGCAAACTAAATAATGTTCTCATTTACAAAACATTCCTTGCATTGGAGGAACTCCTAAATAAATTGAGAAGATTGAACATGAAGAAATTAATCTCTTAAACCATGACACACTCGAGTCCAAGCAAGGCTCATGAGACCTCTTTCAAGAGGATTGCCTGCATCCTTCGAAAAGGACAACCAAAAGATGCCAAGGAGAATTGGAGCTTGGTCACAAGAATTTGCACTTGGGACAGATTTGAAACACATGAAGATGTCATGGAGAGTTTTGTCCAAACTCTCGGTAAACTTAACAAACACTTCAAAATAAGCCAAGAAGCGAGGAAGAAAGCGATTTGAGCTCTAAGAGCACGCTATACTTGCTCTTATACAACCCAAATTCTTGGAGGAAGCGAGTGTGAGGGGGTTAGCCTTTCGATTTACGTACGTCAACAACATCATGAAGTTGATCGCACCTATGGCCTCCATACGGTGATGAAGTTATGAGAGGTGTGAGATTGATAGTACGGACTTTTCAAGATTTGGACAACGATGAAGCTCTACCTTTGGGGAAGAAGCACGGGACATTTCGGAAGTATGGCCACAATGGAACTGCATAATCATCATGTTTGACTTGTGGATGATGACCCTGAACTGAATGATACAATGCTTCTTTAGCATTGGGACACATCATCACGACACACCATCATAGCACACATACGGTCCATCTTATCGTCATGTGAGAGACCATGAGACCGATTGGCGAGAGTTGCAAACCCCATTTGTTGAGCATTTGGAGGAGAGAGCGAGTTGGTCTCGCATTTGTATGAGCTAGCCCAAGGGCTAGTTGAGCGGGGCATATTGGGCTATTCGGGAGACAATTGTCCGGGGGAGGAGGCGCTCCAATTTGGTGGACCTAGGAGCAAAAATGAGATGAGGAGGAAGGGACTTTGCTTCATCTGCTGCAAAGAACCTTGGGGGCACGATTACTCATGCTTGAGTGATGTAGATGATGCGGCGGAGCGAACGAGAAGGGCATTCCTTTTGTATGCTAGGGTGAGAGACTCTTCTTTAGATGATTCCATGGGAATCGATTGAGGATATGCAGGGAAGAAGAAGTCATGCAACGATGATGACGATGAAGCTGAGCGTATTCCGGTGTGCGGGGGTAGGTAGTCGGGGGAATCTATAGGAGATACTCTGGGTGATGAGTCATGACGATTCATCGAGGAAGCGACATGTGATGGAGCAGGTAAAGGAGAGGGATGCTGAACATCATGTGATAGTCCTTTGAAGGAGAGCCATGTGGAGGCTCATTGAGTCTATGATGGATGTCTGCAGCTAACCTTGGGGTCGACCTTTGAGAGGGTAGTCGGATGCACGGAGACACGGTACGGTGACCGCTGAGGGTCCATATCCTCTAGAAGATGTTGGAAATTGATGGGATAGTTGCGCGGGGGCTGAGGACAACGGGGAACGTTACATTCCCAATGAGAGGGATGAGTTGTTGAAGATGGTGGAGCATCCATCTTTGGGCGAAGCACATTGATGAGGTGCGCAGATAGATGTACATGGAGTTAGTGGAGTTGCATTACTTTGACCGTGGCACTCTCCGAGTACACATCGATAGGGCTTGCGACATATCTTGCCCTTTGGCCCATTATAGAGAAGAGAGCTTTCTTCTACGACTTTCGTTGGCGGACGGGGGTAGAGCGATGTGAGTTGATTATGGGCGACAACACTCCGGGCATGTTCCATATGCGGTTGTTGCTACATTGGATTCTTCTTAGGATGGATTGGCGGGGAGATCACCAGGTTGGTACCCTCTTGATGGTACGATATTCTTCGTAGGGAGCACAATAGTGCGGGGGGCCCTTAGACATGACGGATGATACAGTTCACGGGCGTGTGGGCATAAATCGTCATTTCTTGACATCCCATCCAAGTTTCGGTGATCGGGATCAACATTGGATTTAGTCGGGGTTGGATTGGAGGGTGATGGTGGTACACGAGTTGGTGGGGCGACTTACCACGGTCATAGATACAACGCGGCGGGGGTCATGGTCTTCACCTCTTGCGACATCAATTATAGCCGAGCGGTGCGGCGATCACGAGCCGTGGAGACTTGGGTGATGATTGGCCATGGTGGCGTTGGGATGGGAAAATTGTTTGATGACGGTACAATGGGAGGTCGGGTTTGGGATCCCGGCATTGGGGGGTCTGTTCGAGTGGCTTGACATAGGTGCATAGTAGCACCCATGGGTTTGTATGGGATGGGGCATTGGGTCTCGGTTGCATTAGGCCAACGAGGGTGGCCCACATATTTAGATTGCTTGAGGGCAAGCAATCTTGGGGCGGAAGGTACGTAGTATTCCTTTTTTTGGTGTCACCTGGGGTTAGGTTGGACTTCCAAAGTTAGGGCAGGCAGTCCGCAATGCAAGCTGGTGCTATCCCAGAGTGGACTTAGGGCTTTTTGGAGGAGTTTTGAGGAGTTTCCATGGTGTCCCGGGAGAAATTAAACGATATATTCCATCATGCGAGCGAGTTTGGCTTTCGTTCCGGTGCATTAAGTAACTTTCGAAAATTTGAGTTATTTACGGCCTTAACTCGGTGCAAGCTACGCTCCGGGGGGCATTCCAAGGAATACATGATGGAACACCTTAGTGTAATAGCTCATTGGAACCGAGGCAGAGGATACCTACATGGTGGGACGGTTAGACACGGGTTTCAGCCGAAGGAGCGTGGTAGCCGATTTACCCTTTTCTGCATTAAAGGAATAATGTTTTAATAAGAGGAAAAGTGCTCCATGAATAAAATAATGCTCTAGAAGGCTCCAAGAGATCTATAAAGAAAGGGAGGAGGCCATTGAGAGATCTTTGGATCATATCATTTCTTGTGTGAGAGGTTTGAGACGTGGTTCTCTACTTCAGCGTAGCACGGACGGAAACTCTCGGGTGACTTGTGAGGTGTTGGACGGAAACCCAACTCTCTTTGAGGAAACTTGATTCGGAAGTTTTGCGAGCTTCGGATATGTTGGAGTAAGGATCATCCAAATCTTCAACGGTGCTTGGGTGGATTCGGTGGTAGGCTATTTCGGAAGAGGCCCGCGATTCGATTTGAAGGTCATCGCGGTGTAGTAGTGCAACAGTTATCTTGGTGACCGATTTTCCATCTCGGCTGCTGTGGGTTAGATCTATATGTAACCCTCATTATTATTTATAATAAAGGCGAGATTCTTCCTATTCTTAAATGATATGGATTGCAATGTTGTTCTTTTATTTTACATGGCAATCTTGTTGAGTAAATATTGATTTTGTAGCTTAATGTGGAGTTAGGTATTTTTTTGCATTTTTAGTTAAAATATCTCTCGGGATATTACATCGTTGACAAATCACTTGTTATAGATTGAATGTCTAATCGATAAGCTAAGATTAAAACATGAAAGCTTGATCTTTGTTCTCTAGAAGATTCTAATCTATTTTATTAATACCCTTTAATTATTTAATTTCCCTAAGTTTAGACTCGGGGGGTCCCCATTAAAATAATTAATTATTTTAATAAAACATGGGCGAGTGGACTTTCCACAAATAGTTTTTGGGTTATTTGGAATACAAGTGTCTAAGCCTCCACACCCAATTTGAGACTTAGAGGAATTTCCTATGCTACAAAAATCAACAAGGAGATGGTGCGAGAGAGGCGGGTGTATTGCGATTTGCGGTGTAAGAACACTTTCCTTGCTAAGGAAAGGGTGTTACTTTCTACAGTAGCATTGGATGAGTTCTAGCCTCGAGATTTTGCGGAAGAGGTTAGAATACAGGTACTCAATACCTAGAAATCGTGTAATATTCCCAATTACTTGACTAATTGGAAATTATTAATTTTGATCAATTTTGCCTTGTATAATTAAATTATAAATAAAAGTGAGTAGAGGGGGACATAACTCACTCTAAAAATAAAGTTCACTCCCTAGTAGACACAGCATTGTAACTTAAGTGGAGCCAAGGGGCAAGAGAGACCACGTAGAGAGGGGACCCACGTATGCTCTAAGCTCTAACGCGGTGAGATGAAGCACGTGGCAAGAGAGAGAGAGGCTACGTTGAGGTTTTGAAGGAAACGACGTTATAAAATGGGAGGAGCCTTCTCATTTCACTCATTCTTGTTGTTGATGATATTTGAGCTAGACTTTTGTCTTCTTGAGCTTCTTATTTGGTTGTTTGGCACATGCTGTGACCTTTGTTTTTGGTGCGTTGAGTGTCTCCCGGTCGGAGATCTCACCCTTGGCACAGGGACTTCGAGTGCTGCTCGGGTAAGGTCATTTCTTCGGTCTTTAGCGGGAGGTTTGGTTGGTTGTTTCTTTCGAGGGCGGGCTTCTCTTGTGACTACGCGGTCCCTGGGATGAGATGCGGTTCTACTTGGAGGTGTTCGGTGCGGGGGTTTCTGTGAGAGTTTAGGTTGCTATCCGAGAGGAGGATGGGTCTTTGCAGAGTGGAGGTTTCTGTGAGGGTTTGTGGCACGGTTCGTATTGTCATTGTCTGCGCTAAGCCTTGCGAGAGGAAGCCAAGCAATTCCTTGAGGAGGGTTTCTTTGGTGATTTTCGGAGGGTGAAACCATTTTTTATATGGTTTCTAGGTTTCATGCGGGTTGGTGAGTACGAATTGTCATGATTTTCGGCTCATTCCGGCAAGGATCAGCCCCTAGTTTTCGGTCTATTCCCGGCGGCGGCGATTTTGTGGCGATTTCCGGCGGTGGGACAACACGATTTCTTAGAGCGACCATTTACTGTCTTTAAAGAGAGTTCTCCACTTGCCTTGAGCAAGAATAGGTACTATCATTAAAGTCATCTATTGTATTTCTTTATATTCACCAGTTAATAAAAATGGCTTAGCATTCCGGCATTTATGAGTATGTTGCTTTATGTTCTGTTGCAGCATTTTCTATGTTCGTATGCTTGTATTGTTTTGTCTGTTTACGCCAGGGATATTATAGTGGTATCGGAGGCATAGTTACGGCTCGACCTATGGTCTGTGACATCGGAGAAAGATCATACGGAGGGTTTAACGGAATTTTGGAGAGCAATAGCGATTGCGGTACCAAAAACGAAATTGAAAAAAGGGCAAAAATACAAAGGGTCAGAATTTTGAAGTTTGGAATTAGAAGAAACCCTTTTGAGGTTTGCGGGTTTGAGCAAGGATGCCTCCCCAAGTTCTAGAATTTTAAGGTAGTTTTCGGTGGGTAAATCGAGAGGCCGAAAGACAGCGCGGTATAGTTTTGGAGTAGCGGTGCCATTTCATGAGGCACATGAACACATAGCGAGGAGGAGCCGATGGCGGTGATGATGGTGCAAGAGATTTGAGGTGTCCTCAAATTGGTACGAGGATCTATCGAGGCGGTTGAGGTGATGGGACGATTCTACCATTCTTTGTGGAGAGCTGGGCGTGAAACCCCAAGGGTTCAGGATTGGCGAAGGTTCGGGCACACCATCCCACCATTTGCGGAGCATGATGCCATAGCATATGGCATCACATACACCCACACGTTCTACCATGCCCGCCACACGGGTGCGGACACGGGGGGCGAGGAGCACGGCGGAACGCGAACGGCCACATGGGTGATTATTTCGGCGAGTATCGAGGCATGTGGGCGGGGTCGATGCCCTTCCATTCGGAAGTTTTGTTCGGCTCCGGCGGGATAGCCGAGACCTCGCAACTTTCACGGAGGAACGAGGAAGGCACATGGCGGGGAGCTTGTCGCACGGTGGGCGGATTCCATTTACCGACATTTGACGGGTCATCCAAGCATTCGGGAAAAGCTTGGGTGGAGAAGTTGAATGCCTCTTTCCGGCCAGCGTGTCGGGGAGGGGCAAACCATCAAAATGGTTACCTCACACTTGGAGGATGAGGGCACACGGAATTGCGGGGAGTTCGAGGATACCTATTGTACAAGGGACTCACCCTCATTGGAGACCTCCTTGAGCGAAGTGTCGGTTGATATCGTAGTGGAGAAAGTGGAAGCCTACCCCGGTAGAGGGCCATCAGTGAGGGTAACGGCCCCGGAGCGGGTATCGAGTTTTCGGGGTGGTAGCGGCTCGTGGAATGGGTGAGGTGTCGGGAGATGTCTCCCACCTTCGATGAGGCACTAGGAAGTACAGGTATTGGATGATGGTCGCAGGAACGGCGGTATCATTGGCTTCGGGGGCGGACCTTCTAGTTTTGAAAGGGCACGTCGATGCGGAAGCCATTTTGTTGCGGGACAAGGGTACCGGAGGGCATGAGAGTGGCTTGTGCCAAGTCGGCGGCCAGTTGACCCGCATTGAGAGCGACTAGATTCACCGATGGTACAATTGGGGCACGTTGGAGCGTTAGATCATTCCCCTTCGAGCATACATGGACGGTTAGCCGGCGTTGTTGGATTACCCTCTTCCCATTGGAGAGGGGGGGGGCCACCTGGTCATGTCTCATCGTTGACTTGGATAGCGGTGCTGAACGACCGAGTTGCCACGGAGTACGACATCCACATGGTAAGTTGGATGAGAGAGATTTTGAGATTGGTACCGGTGGAGTGGGTTGTGGAGATGGTGGACCAGTATAGTTCGGCGAAATTCCGAGTGCTAGAGTGAAACCCTAGATTGGCATTTGGGATTTAGGTGGGATATTCATTTTCCATGGAGCTCGATTGACTATGTCTTGGAGAGTGGGTTGGCTGCTTGGGTTGAACGGCACACATTTGCTAGAGTTTGGGTTAGCTCCGATGCTTAACCAATTTGTGGGAGAAGACTTCTGGTTGTCTTGTGTGACATATACTACCCAGGATCACGGGGTGTTCAACATACCTTGGCGGGGCTGTCGGAGGAGGTGGCATTGAGGCCACCGAGATGGCGCCTTGTATGGGGCCAAGGATTCTTCACCTTGGTGCAATAGTAGCTTGGGGTATCCGGCGGTATACGAATATGCCTCAATGTGCGGTGGCATGTCGAGGTACATGTGGATTGATCGGTGGTATGCGAGGGCATACGGTGCGCAATAGTTTTAAGTGTTGCATCCGGGGGAGACTCACGGATAGGGAGACACCGAGCTTACCTTTGAATGGTCCACCGGGGGATCGATGGGGAACTTGTGGCGATAGCAGTGGTATCGGTGGGGACTCACGTATCGACTCCTCTTCTACATCACTCTGTCGCTTTTGGAGTCGGATTTTGTTGTTGTCCTTTGTGCACTTTGGGCATAGCGGCGGGGTACACGAGGCTCACCCAAGATATTTGGATGACACGCAAGCGCACTAGGCGAGACCTCTCGGTAGGTGGCAACGGGTTGTTCCCAGATTGTGACCACGGAGTCGGGGATGAGATGATCCTCTACGGGGGTGGCACATCGGTCATCGGCCCGAGCCTACACTGGGGGTGGGTCGCAGAGGGAGACATGCATCATTCTTCCCTCGGGGCATGTTGAGATGCGCCCGTGAGCGAAGGATCTTTGGGTTCGACGGTAGCATTCCGGCATGCGTCTAGACTCCGGTTGTTGTGTCGACACTTCATCGAGAGGGTGGATGGCCTATTCAATGCGGATGAGGTGGCAAAAGAAGAACGAGAGGGGCCTTCCTCCTGTGCCGAGGTAGGGACTCTTCCGCGCCGCGGTCCGCCGGATCGATTGAGGTAAGCACGGGAGCGAGAGCGATCCGCGGGGATGGAGGCAGGTAGACCCGGACGCATTCCGGTATACGGGGTGAGCGATCCAAGGGACTCTATGGGAGATGCTCTGGGTGATGAGACGCCGCGGCGGTCAGTCAGGCTCTGTGATGGAGCACGAGTCGGTGAGGAGGATGCTATGCACATCATGCATGATGATCCTTTGGGGGAGAGCAGGATGGAGGCTCACATCGAGTCGGTGATGGATATATTTATAGCAGCGAGGTAAATAGGTGAGGAGGAGCGATCGGTGCATTGACACTAAGTACAATGACGGCGGTTGCGGATCCATATCCTCTCGGTGTGTTGGAGGTTGATGGGTTGTTGTGCGAGGGGCTAGTAGACAACGGGGAGCGTTGGATATGGTAGACATTCATCTTTTGGCACGACACATTGATGAGATACGGACGAATGTACATACGGTCGGTCGAGGCTGCGGTACTTTGGGTGAGTAGTACTCTCCGGTGTCGATGGAGCTTGCGGCATGTCTTGCCCACTTTGGCCCATTATAGAGAGAGGGGTTTCCTTCTGCGAGCCTGGTGGCCGGACGAGGCGGTGGGGAGTTGATTACGGGTTGGCGGCAACACTTCGGGCGTGTTCCATATGCGGGTTGTTGTTGCTACATCGGATTCTTCTTCCGGGATGGTGAGCGGGGAGATCTTCGAGGATTGGTACCCTCTAGATAGTACGGTATTCTTCGTAGGGAGCACGGGTCGACGAGGGCCCTTGGACATAACGGAAGGTTATAGATTCCGGTGGCAAGGTGGCACGAGGACATCATTTCTTCGGCCTCCCATCACGATTTGGGACGGGATCATGGGATTGGGTCACAACTTGGATTGGAGAAGGTGATGAGTTGGTATGCGGTTAGAGGTATGTCTGACTACGAGTACGGCGCGGCGAGGGCCGGGAGCAACGATGCTTGTTGGTGGTCTTCACCTCTTAGAGCATTGGTCATAGCCGAGGCGGTGCACGATCCCGAGCCGTGGGACTTGTCGATTAGCCAACACGGTGGTGATGGGATCGAGGAGACTGGCTGGTTGGTGGTGCGGTGGGGGTCCCGGTTTGGGATCCTGGCATTGAGAGATCCTTCCTTATCGAGGAGGTGATGCGAGTCGGGGGGAGGTTTCGGTGGCGCATCGGGACCCGACACATTTGCCGGTGTCGATGGGAGGCATCGACTAGAAGGAGGCCAGTTCGAGCATTGTGAGGACAAGCTCGATTTTTTGGCAGAGAGGACGTAATATTCCCAATTGTGACTAATTGGAAATATTTTGATCAATTTTGCCTTATATAATTAAATTATAAATAAAAGTGAGTAGAGGGGGACATAACTCCCATCTAAAAATAAAGTTCACTCTGTTAGACACAACGTTGTAACTTAAGTAGGGCGACAGGGGGCAAGAGACCACGTAGAGAGGGGACCCCGTATGCTCTAGAAGCTCTGTGAGATAAGGATGAGCACGTGACAAGAGAGGCTACGTTGGGGTTTTGGAGAAACAACGTTATAAAATGGAGGAGCCTTCTCATTTCACTCATTCTTGTTGTTGATGATATTGAAGCTAGACTTTTGTGTTCTTAACGGAAACCGCCGTTTGTTAGCACCGCGCGACGCTGCCGTCGTTGAGAGTGTCTCCGATGTGAGATCTCACCCCATGGCCGGGGGGACTTGATGCATAACTCGGGTAAGGTCATTTCTTGGAGTCTGGCGGAGGTTTGGTTGGTTGTTTTAACGAGGGCCGGAAGCTTCTCTTGTGGTAACGAGTCCAGGAGAAGACGCGCGTTCTACTTGAAGTGTTCCGTTGCGGGGGTTTTGCGGGAGTTTCGATTGATATCTAGAGAGGGGATCGATCTTTGCCGGTAGGAGGTTTCTCGAGGAGTTTGTGGCACGGTTTCGGCTATTATCATTTGGCATACTTGTTTCGAGCCTTGGAGGCGGCGTAATTCCTTCGGAAGGCTTTTGCGAGTTTTCGGAGGGCGGCCATTTTTTGATATCGTTTACCGGGTTTTGTCAAGGTTGGTGAGTACGGAGTGGTCGCAGTTTTCAGCTCATTCGACAGGGGATCAGCCTAGTTTTTGATCTCTATTTCGGCGGCGGCGGTTTTACGATTTCACCGGCCCGGTCGGGACGCGATTTCTTAGAGCGACCATTTTAAATATTTGCAGAGGTTCTCCACTTGCCTTGAGCAAGAATAGGTGCTATCATTCAGGTCATCTATTGTGTTCTTTATATTCTCGGTTAATAAAATGGCTTAGCATTCACGGCATTTTTATGAGTATCTGCTTTGTGTTCTGTTGTGGCATTTTCTATATTGTCGTATGCTTGTATTCTTGTCTATTTCCCTTCGGGATATTACAAGTACGTTTAAAATTCCATTTAGAGATGGCTTAATTAAAAAATAACTAATCGGTTTTTATTATTTCCTAAATCTAAACTTAGGAAATATGATTAATAAAGATATTAATTAAGTTGATGTGAATCTTCTAGAAAAAGGCATGGATTGAGTCCTAGTTAATCTTAGCCATTGATTAAGTTTTAATCGTGGTGGATTGATGTCTCAACGAGAGATTGTAAGAAGGAACTCGATGGTGTGGGAACATGCTCACAAAGATCGAATTCACTAGCGGATCGATTTCTGAGTAGGAGCTTTGAGTTGCGGAGAAAGAGCTAGTGTGCTCGTTGGGTGAGAGAGGGGCATGGATAGTAAGGCCGGAGGAGAGATTTTCCAAATCCGGTGGTGCAGTGACCGGTGAGTGCGACAAAGAGGCAACGGAAGCACGCAACGCTTTAGAGGAGATCCGTATTTTTGTTTTGAGGCCAGGAGGTGATATAGTGCTAGAAGTTGGAGAGAAGTTAAAACCGGGGGGAGGGTCCGGTTCTAGACGATGGTTCGATCAATTAGCAAGAGCGTTGTTCTTAGTTGTAGGGACGCGATCTCTTTGCATGGGGTTGTGAGAGGCAACACAGCGACTCATGCCAGGCCAAGGTCAGTAGCGGTCACTAGTGGGGTGAGATTTTTCTCATAGACTCATTTGTCATTTTTTTCTCTGTATGGTTTTGCTAAATTTAAAACAACCATAGATTTGTGCTCGGTTACCTTGCATAATATACACAAACCCTCAATTGTTGCACCGGTTTTCCCAAGTTGGTTTTCTACAAGGACTTAGTCCAAAAACAACATTATTTGTGTGTGTGTGCATCTATCTTTCAAAGTTATTTTTCTTTCGCGGTATTTTGTATTTGTGAAGGTTGTAGTGGGGTTTCGATATTTACCGTAGAGAACACGGTAAATAATTTGTTCATTTTATTTAACAAATAGATGAAACTTAATCAGTGCTGTGATGGGGATTCCAATTGGTGCTGGAATTTTCATAGTTGGCCCTTAGAAGCCCATCCTAATGATTGTAATGGTCTCTTCTTTGCATTTCCCAAGATGATCCAATCAAAGAAGAGTACGCTTAGAGATTGTGGGTAATTTGATTTTCTAATGTAAAGAGATTGAAGAAAATGCGTCCTTTAGCCATACCAGCGACAAAGGGTTTTTCTTCATGTTTGAGCATTCCTCCCCTTGTTATGTCCCTATCTTGGAATGAATGTTTGGCAATGAGTTCATTCCCCTAGTTTTGGAGAAAAGACGGTTCCCCCTATAAAAAGCCGGGAATCATGGTTATTCCCCAAATATGATGATGATTCTTCCTCTTGTTTTCCCAATGACCAAGATATTATCATCCTAAATGTATACACGAGTCATCCACTCCTTACCCTTTGAGGATGATAGGCAGAGATAGCTCTTGCTCAAAGATTTATGTATCTAGTTATTGACATTTCCATCTTTTTGGTCGAGAGGGAGCGATTCGGTCATGCGGTTAATGCCTTTCCCTTCTTTCGGGATACTTTTCCATGGCATATGGGTCTCTTATTTTTCCCACCTCCCTCCCTCGCTATCCCTCATACTATTCCTCCTATTTGCGTTTTTGCATCTATTGCACAAATAATCATAGAAGCACATGTCTCTCTGCGCAGTCAATTAACATGTTGATTGCAATGGATCTAGGATTACATAGCACTTGACATTGTATCATATACATGTGGAAGTGAGATGCATTGCATGCTAATTTTCACATTAAAACTAATGTACAGCACTGATATTTCTCATAAGAGATTGAGCGCACTTAGATTAAAATTTGCATATTTTATTGTTGTTGATTTTAAGGCATAACATAAAGCATGGGTGAACATAAGACACCATACAAACATGTTTCCCCATGGGTTCGGTCTTTGATATGTGCGAGTAGCAATTCTACGGTAACCAAGAGATTGTTGGTGTTCTCGTGACCTCCCGAATTAGGTAACACCACTTTTAGAATCACATCCCGGTTGGAGCAGGATATTTGCCCACCATTTTGTGGGTGACATCCTTGGAGAATTTTCTACGAGATGGTCTTCAACCGGTAGCAGTGGCCTGCAACCATCAACTGGCTGCGTTGTGCCATTTTACCACGCCACTTGAGCCAGCCATGGGGTCCCTCACCCATCTGTCATTATCATATGTTTGAAGGTGGACCTCCAGAACCTAGTGCCTTATCATTTGGTAATTAGTGTTGTGGTTGCTTACCATGGAAACACGCTGTGGATTAATGGGGGATTTAGTGGAAAAAGTGGAGGCTAGGTTGTGCTCTTGTCCTAGACCTCTTTTGGATGTTACCCATGGATCCTAGTCCCGTGGGATCTCTTTTATTGACCTTTGGGCTTTAGGGATGGTACTACATAGGAAACCCTAATTTTGGTTGTGTGGTCCACTCCCCCATCCACATATATCCCACTCCCTTCTGTTTATTATAACCCCATTCATCATCTTTCCCCCCTGAGTCCACATTTCTCCATTGAGTCCACATAGGGTTAGCCTCCCCTTCCCCTTGCCCACACCTTGGGTCGCGCACAGAAACAATGCCATAGGAGGTTGATGCAGCGAAAATAAAAGTAAAAGCATAATTGGCCACATACAATAGGAAAATGTGCCACAAAAAATGCAAAAGATAGTCGGAACAAACACATTTAGCATGTGGGCAAAAGCCAAATGCATGAGCTTTACCCCATACCCGCCCAGCTGTCACCCTAGTTCCTATGGGCCTAATTGAGCCTCCTTTATCATTATGGAACCCATGATTGTCCCAACCCCTGGTGGAAAATGAACCACCCTACCTTAAAAGGGTATCACGGTTATACCTTACACATCATGCTCCTATCCTCGAGCCCAGGGAATTTAACCAAATAAAAAATCGTAAAAAGGAAAAAGGCATATAAAAGAGAATTGGAAAAAATCGAGGTCGAGGTATCTCATGCACCACGATTTCCCCCTCCTATGCAGTATATACCCAAGTGTGGGCTTCCAGCATACTAGCTACCCTTGTACCCCGAAATGTGGCCAGAGATTGTCCCTTTCGTCATACTCCATTCATACTGCATCCTCATCGATCACAGGTGAACTACCCAATGGCATGTCTATCGTCTCTATCAAAGGGTCTCCTAGTGGTAACACTCAAAAATCCCAATGGGAAGCATCACACATCACTACATACAACCAAGCATCCATGCACTCCCTTGCATAAGAACATGTATCTTTGTTCCCCTTGGCACCTGTTGTGACCCGGAGGTTGCACATTTTTGTGCCTTTGCTGAACACTACCGATCGCCAAATCATCACGAATCATCCGGTATCCCTCTTGCGGCGAAGTGGCCCCATCCTCCATGTAAAACCTCGAAATTGGTGTGAATCACTCCTCCTACTCCACGGTGCAAGCCCGCACAACACGGCGCTCCTCCGCCCTTTTGTGCTCCCCGCATAATATTGAACTTTGTGGCACGACTGCGCCTGTGTGAACACCTATGCCAATGTAGCACCACCTTGCATCATCGGCCATCCCTCATCGTCGATGCCATCCATTACTTTGCTAGTGAATCCACCATGATGTGGGTTACACACTCCTCCTCTTCCCTAGTAGACTTTGGTGGCCTAGCTCCTCACATGCTAACGAGAATGATACTCACTGTTGCTAGCCTCGATAGCTACGGTAACTAATAGCCCAATATGCCAATAAGAAACCTTTATCTCCATACAATACCCTCACTAATAGCACAGTGATGTCATCCTGCGACCATCCCCTGCTAGAATATGTTGAACATCCTATGGTCCCATGTATGCCCCAACACCCTCGGACAACCCGTGGGTCATGCGCCCCATCCCAATCCCGGCCGACATTAGTGTTGATGGAGCGCTGAGGTGTATACAGGCAGCGTGGATGCCGGATCCATCCTGCCCAACTAATGTCACTAACCAGGCCATGTTTCGCGGCGGGGAATCATGAGGTTCAACTGCTGGTTGGTCTCGTGCTCATCTAGAAATCGTTGCCCCTACTAAAATGTTGGCCATGGATGTGCCAAACACTAACATGTTGGGTACCTCAAATACCTCTGTATCAATCAAAGGAGGATCAAATGTACAATCTTCGGTGTCTCGGGACAAGCCTCACATCTTTGACGATGTGCAATACTCAACTCAAACGGTACGGTCCCTGCTTGACCCGGTCATCTATGACCTATCTGAGACGACTCTGCCTCTCTCAATCAATGCATAAGGGTGAGATAATAACGTTGTAGACTGTCGGTTGGATGCGACGTGAACTATGTTGAAAGCCCAACGTGTGCTCTTCGTGGTGCCCCTCGTTAATGTCTAGCCCCAAAGACGGTTGTGCGGCCTCCTCCATCACGGCCTCAACTTGAGCCTCCAAGTTTGCTCCTCTACGGACAACCCATCATATAAAACATCCTCACCAATCGGTTGTAGGTGATCGTTGTCGAAACAACGCTGCTGTCCTCGTCTGGATGCCTTTGTGCCTATCGGCTCCTCATCAATAGTGGAGATGTCTCCCGACACCTCATCCACATGTGGTGCGGCGCTGTCACGTGAAAATTCAATCACAACTTATAGGGTAACTCATTAACTATCGACATCTCATCAATGGAGGTGTATTCATTGTCTCCTTGCCAACCACATGGCCCCTTCAGCTACCTTTTCCTCTTCTTCCTTGATCCTCCTCATCTTCCACTGCATAATTCCATTGAATTCGGATTTTTCCATGTCTCTTGGTTCACAAGTCTCCCGAGAAGGAGAGGACGCTAATGTCATGTCCCAATGATTGGTAGCATCGAATGTGCTACAAGCCCAAAATTTTGTGAGCTTGAACACATGCAATACAAATAACCCGAAGAAATTGTTTTGGAAAAATTCCTTCGAGAAACGGGTTTTATAAGAAAAAATAATTATTTTTAATGAGGACCCTAAGACTAACCCGAAAATTAAAATAATTAATTAGTATTAATGTAAAATGTGGATGGAACTTCAGAAAAGAAGATAAAGTCTAATTTAATCTTAGCGAATTTGATTGGAGATCTAATCTCGTTACGTTGATTTGTCAACGAAAAGACTATAAAGGAAAGGCTTGAGGATCATTTATGAATCTGCCAAGGGAGGATCTAGAGATCAGAATTTTTCGACGGAGAGCGATGCTCGGACGAAAATCCAGATCTAAGTGATTCTTGATTGCGGTGAAAGGCGATGAATTCCGGTTGGAGATGCACTACTAGTGAAGAATACACAACATAGAAGGTAGAGATAGGTAGAGGCAACGTAGGAGGTACATGGGAACGCGCGATCGAGCGTAGAGCGGCCAGCTGAGCGCAAGGGAATTCGAGATTCGGTCGAGGGTCGGCTGAATCTCCGATGTTGGAGAGTCGAGGTGTGAGGCCGGAAGAGGCCGGAAAGGGCATATCCATCCGGCGAGAAGACCGGTCGCGCAAGAAAGCCGCGGTGACGTAGAGGCTGCGTAGCACGATGGAGAAGCCCATGGTCAGGGTTGTTGGTTGGTTGGGATTTCGTCGGTGTGATTTCTCTCACGAACATTTTGTTAGTCATATTCTCTGCAAGGATTCCCGAAAGGCATCCCCGATTTGTATTCAAAAAGTTCTTGCTAATATATAAACCCTCGAGATGTTGCCGGTTTTCCCGCATTGGGTTTTTCTAGGGGCGTTTGTCCAAAAATAACGGTGTCTTGTGTTTGCATTATTCTTTCTTGCTCAATTTCCTTTTCACAAATTTATTTTTTAATGAGTAAAGGTTGCTTCATTAAATTCTTCGGTACTTCAGGTAATATGTTATTAACTTGTTAAATCGTTTATAAGTAGGAGAAGTCGTTAGTACATGGCAGTAGGGATTCTTAGATATGGGATCTCTCCAATTTGCTGCCAATAACTCCTGGTGCAATTCCATCATGATGCATTATCCATAACTTTGGGCATAGTGGATTTGTTGTATAATTGAGAATGGTCACAGTTGCAATTGTGTATGAATGGTGCTCCCCCACCTCGATCACCATTTGTTGCTACCTAATCACCTGCGCGTGAAAATTTCTGAATTTACTAAACAGAAATCCTACGGGGAGTAATCTGATTGCTTCTTCTACTTGTTTTATTAACTTAACAAGTTATTTTTTGAGAATAATACAAAGAAAAACATCGAAGTAAATACGCTTCTTTTGCCTACACAAATATATAGATCAAGTACTAAAGAAATAAGCATATTTGACAAAGGGACACTGATTTTTTCGAACAAGGTCCCCAAACTTCGTACGCGAGAAAAGCGGTGCAACAACTCTTGGGAAGTTTTATTATTGTAGGATTTTTTGAATACAAACTAGAAAATTACCGATGGTGGTTTACCAATAGAGAAAATCTCGGCATAAATACCTCTGTCTTTGGAGACGAGATATTGTAGCGATTCGGTTCGGAATGAAGAACCCCATAGGTGCCTACACGGGTCCCTGGCAAGCACTACGGCCGGGGCCCCGGGTCACCCTTCGGTGTGGTTGCGTCACCCTTTCCAATCTGCGAATACGAACGCCGATGCGGCCCACTAAAAAACCCCAGCCACTTTTCGCCCCTTTTGGCTTTCTTGCATCAACTCCTCTGGGCACGTGTCACCCTGCGGGCACTGCGTGAGCCTTTGCGGTGGCTCTCGTGGGCTTTGGTTGGGCACGTGTCACCCTCACAGGCTTGCGGCTGCTCTACGGTGTTGATGCACGCACTCTCTACTATTGTGTTCTCGACTTCGGATCTAAAAATTCACTTTCTTCGGCGCGCCGCCCGCGCAATGCTCAAAAATCTCGGCAAACCGCGCCCATAGGGTTTCGACTTGGCTCAAGTTCTTCCATTCTATGTGTGTTCTCCAACTAACTTTAAACCTTCCTTTAATACTTATGGGTTGACGAATCAACAGCGGCTGACCTAATCTCTAATCGATGGCTAGATTAGAAAGACTTGATCCTCGTCATAGAGAACATTTCTCCCACCCATGTTTAAGTTAATTAACTTTTAATTATTTAATTTCCCTAAGTTAGACTTGGGGTCTCCATTATAATATATTATATTTCATTTTAAAGTTATATATAGATAGATAGATACATATCCAAAAATTAATGCCAATCCCTATCGAAGAAAATTCATATTCTAATCATTGCTGAACCCAAAATCGAATCAACACTGTCACATAGTTTTCAATACGAAGCCATAATATTCCTTTCATTTAATATTTGCATGGAAGAAATTCTGAAAGGAGAAACGTTTAAAAATTTATAGTTCTAACTCTTGCCAACTACTTCTGCACGAACACAATTTTTAGGTGTTTATTCTAGAAAGAAAGAGACAAGATACATACGTTCGTGTTGTCGATGGGTCTGTATAAAACTCTCAAAAACTGATTCCCACTTGCTACAATCAATTCCTTCAAACAAAATTACAATTTTAAGGTTCATTCAATATCCAAAAGTTATAAAATAGTAGATGAAAAATCCAGCCTACATGAATCCCAAGAGATCAGAACAAATAAATTCAGAAAGAATACAGAAATTCGTATGGCTAAAGAACCAAAGCATCTATTACCAACAGGGTGAATGAGATCCCATACCACATCCTGTGTCTTCCACTTCAAACCAGAGAGTTATGTTTTCCTTCTCATAAAATATTTTCTTGTCAGACTGCCCAGGCATCAATTTTTGGTAAGCCATGTGTCCTTGTCATTTTCAGATGATCTGTCCATCTTTTGTTTTGCTTGGGAGTTCTCACACCAACCTCGCAATAGAATATGCCCCGCTGTCATGCAGATCAGAATAAGAACTACTGATGAACTGAATGCATTCTTAGCTATTGAAATTGCAATTATTACAGAAACGTTCATCGAGACCAGAAATATCTTTTTACAAAATATATACAGTCACAAATAATATGATGACTTACATCCTGTAACCTATTTGTTTGGTCATTTGTAAACACCAATTGTTACTTCCTAATCCAGTGACCTCCCCTTGCCTGGTCATTTGTGAAAACATAATAAAATTATCTTATCTATGCAAAGTAAGTGATCTAAAGAACCCTAATAGGGTCAACAATAGATTCATTTTGTAACAACAAAAGGGGTCTTCGATTTGTCACTTTGAATGTGGACTGATCTAATCTTAAAACATACTGAATTAAAGATGAGCATAGTTCACTATTAATTACTGAAATCTTAAATGGCTGGAAATGTCTTTTTCTTGCAAACAGATCTTCTAAGCAGACTTTACACTAAAGCAAGCATTTTGACTGCCCATTTCATATAATTGTTACATCCCTGCATAAAATATAATATAAACACAGATGGCATTAAAAATAATGGAGAACAGGCTGTTTCCAAGAAAAGGACTGAAGATTACTGTGCTTAGATTTCTGTGGTGTAGGTTTAATGGTAGGGCATCTGGATTCTCCACAGTAGAAGACAATTTATTCGACACATTTCAAATCCTTAACGGGATTCATCCTCAGGACTCAATAATCCTGAGGATGACTCCTGTTAAGGATTTAAATAGACCAAATGTCTTCTACTGTGGAAAATCCATGCCTTACCTTTAGTACTGAAAGATATTCATAAGAAATCATGAATAAGGATGTCTTACCAGCTCCCTCTTGGAGCTAACTCTTCCTGCATTACTCTGCGTCTTGATGATCCTCCGAAGGATCGACATTCCTTGATCACACCCTCACAGGATGTCCAGGGAAAGGAGAATTTGGTTAGCCAACTACTCATACAGAAAGATTAAACAGTAGTTGTAATATTCCTAATTAGCAGTGGCTAATTGGAATATTCGATTTTGCTCAATTTCACCGTCTATAGTTTATTAATAAATAAAAGGTGAGTGGAGAGGGTCTAACTCACTTGGTGGGGCAAAACACACTCCCTAGTAGCACAACGTTGTGGGCGAGGGCCAAGGGGGAGCCAAGCAACACGTGGGGGGGGCCCATGTGCTCTAGAAGAGACTGCGCAGATGAGGATGAGCCGTGGCAAGAGGGAGGCTACGTTGAGGAGATAGGCCTTGGGGTTCGGAGAAAGGCCAACGTTATAAGAGAGGAGGAGCTTCCTCATTTCATTCACATTCACTGTTGATGATATTGAGCTGGTTGTTTGACTTCTTAACTTATTTGTTGTTGCTTTGTATACTGTGACCTTTGTTTAGAGCGTTGAGTGTCTCCCGGAGATTGGAGATCTCGCCCTTAACTTCCAAGAGGGGACTTCGAGTGCCTACTCGGGAAAGGTATTTTCTTCAGCATTTTGTGGGAGGGTTTTGGTGTTTGGTTTTGTTGCGGGCGAGCATTCGGAAGGGGAAGCTGAGTCATTGAGAGAGGAACGCGAGTCCATCCGAGAGGAAACTCCGGTTTGGGATTACGCGGGGGTTTTGTGCGGGAGAGATTGAGCGAGAGGATCGACCTTTGCCTTTGGGAGGATTTTGGTGGAGTTTGAGGTAGTATTTTATTCATTCCTATTTAGCCTGCGCGAGCCTTGGAGAGCGACCTAATTCCCCAAGGGGGTGTTTTTCGAGGGTCGACCATTTCGTGCCAGTTTACGGGTTTTGCGAGATTGGTGAGTAGAGGAGGATTCCGGTTTCAGCTCATTCGTAGGGGAACAGCCCCTAGTTATCGGTTCATTTCAGCGATGCCGCGGTACACGGCGATTTTCCGGCGGTGGGGCCGCGATTCGAGAGAGCGACCATTTCCTGTGTGTTCGAGTATTTCTTCACTTGCCTTGAGCAAGTTTGGGTGCCATCACTACGATCACCTATTGTACTTCATTATATTTCTCGGTTTAATAAAATGACGCATTCTCCCTCTATATTTACGGATGATTTGTCGTTTCTTTACATGTGTATATATACTTGTTTGCTATTATCTGTATTTCGAGCATTCTAGTTCTATACCCGCTTGGTGTGTTTGTCTCCTACTCTTAGACGAGTACGGGAAAGGGACGAGTAGCCTCCGGATTTCATCCTCTTTTCGAGCGGCATATACGGTCACGCCACTCGATCCATCTCTAGTTGGAGTTGCGTGTTTAGAGATATCCCCAAAAACGGGATATTACGGTCTTTATCGAGCACCAATTGCGGCTCGACTTACATGAGGCCTAGTTGTCGCAAGCAAGAAGGCCATATATTTGTTAGAGCGAAGTACGAGAGATCGTGAGTGTGAGTTGAAATGCCTACGGAGGGAGACTATGTTCGGGTGGTGGACACGAGAGCGAGAGGGCACCGCGATGAACGAGAGCGAGAGGAGCACTGTGTTCGATTGGAAACACGGCCTAATGAGATGACAGCACCGAGGGCTAACGGGTTTGAGAGGCACTCCTCAGGCTGGGTACGGAGGTGGCGAGCGGATTGAGGTGATGGGTTGGGGATTCACTGCATTGTAGAGCTGAAGCGGGCGTGGGGCCCCAGGTGTTCCAGGTAGGTGAGGGGATCGGTGCATCCCATCGGTGGAGCATGGTCTTGTGGGCGTGATACTGTAGCCGATGGCTTCCGAGGGCACCTACATGCTCTACCATGCCCACTTTCTTCGGAGGGCGGACACGGGCGAGGAGCTCGGCGGGGAGCGAGCACCGGACACATAGAGCAAGTATTTTGCGGTATCGAGCATGTGGGTAGGGTTCGGGGATGCTCTTTCATTCGAGATTTTTGTTCGACTCCGGCGGGCGGTGAACCACCGCCGACCATCGCAAGAGACGCGGCATTATCATGATGGAGATAGCCACCTGCACATCTAGCGATTCACATTTGCCTACGTTTGATGGGTCATCAAACGGTTTGCCAAAGTCTTGGGTGGAGAAGCCTGGACATCTATTTCGACAACTTGAGATGTCGAGCAGAAGGCCATCAAGGTAAACACATTTAGATGGTAGAGCCTGGGGCCCCGGTAGTTCCATAGGATGGTCACACTCGAGGACACTCTACGTTGACGACGTATGCGAGTTTGCGGGGAGATTGATGGAGCGATTTGTTGGAGGGATGCGGAACAACACTTTGTTCGAGGCCGACGAGCTCAAACGGGCGGGAACGGTGCCATTGCGGTTTCTTGAGGGTGTCGGTGATGGTGCCGGGGTCTCTCAAGCACGGTCGGTCTGTATGTTTGTGGAGGGGTTCGCAGAGCCACTTCGGGGTCTAGTCGAGATCTGCTAGACCGGCTTCTGTGAGGATGCTATTAGCGAGACGAGACTTTAAGATGAATTGCCCGGAACTCGGACACCTTACCCCCGAGAAGCGAGGGCTTCGACCCAAGGGGAAGGATGTGAGGATTCGCCTCCAAAGGGGAATCCGGAAGCGGAGACACGGAGAGAGATGATGATGCCGGGGAGGAGGCTGAAGAAGAAGCGGCTATGCTTTACTTGTGGGGAGCCGTGGGCACCCGGGGACATGGGTGTGTTCAGCGGCAAGCACACTTCATTGAGGGTCTTCTCGCGATGATGGCAAGGAAGAGGATGAGGAGGATGACAAGGAGCGAGGAGACGGTCGGACGGCCCGGAGATCGATTGCCACCTCCACCTCCGGGGGTTGGAGGTGCAACTATGCACCACGGAGGGACCCTTGTAGCATTGCGAGGAGTTCCCAAGTATTTGACGACGTTGCGCGTGAGGGACGATCGTGGCCGGCGAGTGTCGATTTTGGTTGACGGTGAGGGCCGCCCACCTTCATCGACGCACGGATAGTCGAAGGAGAAGTATACGCGACTAAGAGCTTCGACGGATTTTCGGTTTTGGTCCAAAGAACGAGATGATGCGGTGTGCCGGTATGTGCGAGTTAGCGGTGACGGTGGGTACCTACACGCGTCGACGATCACTTCTTCATGGTCAACATACCGGACCACCAATGTGGTATTGGGTGTTCGATGGTTGATTACTGCGGGGAAGGTGCTGATTAGGAGAGCCTTAGAGATAGGTGGGATGATAAGAAAGACGGGAAGCACGAAGATCCGCGGGGGATGCACCTTACCCACCTTAGACTGTTTCGGCACCGAGATGGAGGCGGTTACTGAAGGAGACATAAGTGGGCGGTTGAGAGTTGTGGGCATCGAGAGCGGGGCCACGAGTTGAGCGATTCAATGCGATATACGAGGCCGTCATCGCGGTGTGATGCGGTGTTTGGGGATATACCACGGGTCGACCCGGAACGAGGTTCGAGCACACCATTGAGCTTGAGCGAGCATTCGAGGCGGTGATTACTACCCCCTATAGGCATCCCAAAGGCTATCGGGGGGATGAGATTGAGGCCATCCCAGGGAGTTGCGGCTCTTGGGCACATCGGTGAGCACGAGTGGTTTCGCTTCTTCGTCGGTGTTGGTGAAGAAGAAGGACGGCACCTTGAGGATGTGTATTGACTACGGGGCCATAGGACAAGAAGACCTGGAAACGAGGTATCCTATACCCGAGTCGATGAGTTGATGGATGAGCTCGGAGGAGCCAAGTTCTTCTCGAAGATTGATTTGAGATCGGGGTATCATCGGTTCGCGTGAGGGAACGGGACATTCCCAAGACCGCCTTCGGTGTCATTATGGGCACTTTGAGTTTTGGTTATGCCTTTTTGGGCTTATCAATGCCCCGACTACTTTTCGGTCTTGCATGAACCATATCTTATGGTCACCGAGCATGTTTGTATTGGTCTTTTTTGATGACATACTCATATATAGCGAGGACTTGGAGGAGCATCTCCGACATATATGAGCGATGCCATATCTTGGAAGAGCAACGGTTCTATGCTAAGCTCTCCAAGTGTGAGTTTGGGATGACGGAGATGTTGTGTTGGGTCACATTATTGGAGTGGACGAGGTGAGGGTCCATGAGGAGAAGATCGGGCCATCGGTTGGCCGAGCCGGGCGCAGCGGCGGAACTTCGAGGGTTCATTGGCATATGTACTTATTACGAGAAGTTCGTCGAAACTTCTCACGACTTCTTTGCCTCGCCTGATTTGACGAAAGAGGGGCATTCGGTTGGTTGGATATAGCGCGGCGAGCCTTTGACGAGGCTCAAGGAGGTGATGAGTAGGCGCCGGTGCTTGCATTGCGTTTCGCGACCATTTGTTTTGGAGTGTGATGCGTCGAGAGGGGGGATCGGCGCGGTATTCGGTGCGAGAGGACACCCTATAGCCTTTGAGAGCCGGAGAGAAAGCTCCTTCCACACAAGAGGTTGTATTCTATATACGACAAGGAGATGTTGGCCATTATGCATGCACTAGCCAAATTCGGCGGTGTTGGTAGGGGAACAAGTTTGGGGTGAGGACTAATCACGGCGACCTCGGGTTCTTTTTGGAGCGAGCGATTCTGAGCGGCGAGAAGTGGATCGAGCCGAGGTCTCGAGGTCGAGAGACTCGCGGAGCGTGGTGGGTATATCCTGACCCAGGGCAGCCTCCCTGACCCGAGGGTCCGGTGGGCACGACACGGCTGCCCGAGGGTGCGTAATTGGGGCCTTTGCGCGGGGTCCCGAGTCTGGGGATGCTCGGGTGGGCCTTAAAGACCCCACCCTTAACACTGCAAGGATGCCGCCCTCACTAACAGGTTCGAGCTTTTGGTGTAGTGGTTGGATCTCTGTTGTAATATCCCCAATAGGAAATAGACGACGGTACACGACGGTACAAGCATACAACTATATAGGAAAAATACGGAAATAAGAATATAGAGCAAGTACACATAAAAATACCCCGGAAATGCTAAGCCATTTTATTGGTACGAGAATATATATGGGTACAATAGATAATTAGAATAAGTGCCTATCCTTGCACAAGGAAAGTGAAGAACCCTCTCGGAAACGGGAAATACGTTTGCTATAGTGGCCGTCATTCTTTGAAGGAGCTCTGTAGTAAATCTTGCGCTGTTTTGCCAATATTTGGAACTAGGGGCAAGTCCCCTAGCCGGAATGAGCTGAAAATCGGTAGATGCGGCTCTCTTGCTCTAGGACAAAACCCCGAAACCATGAAGCAAATGGACCACCTCCGAAAAACACCCCGAATCCCTCCTCGAGAAAACGTTGTCCCTCCAGGCTTGTTGTGGGATACCAAAAGAAGAATGCGAGAAAGAGCCACAAATACCTCTTGCACCAAACTCTCCAAGCTGAAAAGAGACTAACCACTCCACATTTGAAACACAATGAATCTCCCACCCCGAAAATCCCCACAATGAAATTTGCTCTAACTCAAAGTACCATCCTCCCTCCCAAGGTACAACGGGTCACTCGGTGAAGCTCGGCTCCCGACAAAACGTCCAGCAAATCACACCGCAAATCAGCGCTAAAGGCGAAGGAATACCTTGCCGAGCGAACGCTCGGGGGTCCCCGAGACCAAGGGTGAGATCTCCCGGCCGGGAGACACTCGGTCGCACTAGCGATCTTTGGGGCCAGAGCTAAGCAGCCCGGCGTGCTCAAGTGAAGCGAGAAGTCTAGCTCCGAAAATATCATCAACATATCAATAATGCCAAATGGAAGTAACTCTCACCTTTTATAGTGCTAGCTCCCCTAAAAACCCTAATGCCGTCCCCTCTCTCCACGTGCTCCTCCTATGCTGCCCGCGGTTGCTCCTAGAGCCTACGTGAGGCCTCCCTCATACATGGGTGTGGACCCCCAAGGCTTCCCTTTAAGTCATAACGGAAATTTGCTCCCTCCCCAGGAAGTGTTTATTTTATTAAAAGTGAAGTTGACCCCTCTTTCTCACTTTTTTATTTATTAATTAGCTATAGGCGGCAAAACTATGCAAAAATCAAATATTCCAATTAGTGGTGCTAGTGGAAATATTACGGTCTCCCCGTCGGAGACGTTGCTTGTCCTCAAGCAAGCTGAAGTGATGGATCTTTGCAAATCTTCTCATCCTCCCCGGTGGCATCCTCATCAAACCCAGATTCTTCCCACCTCACCAAGAATTCCCGGATGCGTCTGCTCGCAGTACGCCTCTCCACAGTATCAATAATAGCCTCCGGGCTGTGACACCAAATGCCCCTCATCATCGTGGGTGGTAGCTATTATTGACTATCACTGCCCTGGCCCAGCATGCCCACCGGCGGGGCATGATACATGGAAAATGTTATGGATCTTGTGCCCTTGGGGGTGCTCAACTGCCGTATACCTTTGCCCAATCCTGGCGTGTCACCTGTGGCCCATAAGCGGGGCTTAAGCTTCTCGACCCCCTTTTGTGGTGACATCGGTATGGGCGCCAGGCGTCGTAGGTAAACCCAAGTCTCCTACCTCAAAGTGTCTCTCCACCGAGCCCTATCGGCATACAACCTCGCACGATTGCCTTGCTGACAGCTATGTTGTCCTTGAGAGCTCGGAGGATATCACGACTCTCTTGGATCCCGAGATCTTCCCAGCTCTCGGGCCCTACTGGCACCAAACATCATGTCCCACGAAAAGATAAAGGATGATATCAATACAAAGCATAGAAAGGTGACATACAGTGGACATGTGATACGTCGTGTTGTAGCAGTACTCTCCCAGTTGCGACCAATTCGACCATGCCCTCTGTGCCGCCGGCATGGTTGCAAGTAGCCACTCCGGCCACTTGTTAACTATCTCTGTCTGTCGTCTTTGTTTGAGGGTGATAGCTAGTGCTCGGCGTCAACTCTGTCCCCACCGGTAGGAAGAGCTCTGCCGAAATCCGCCATGAAAGCGGCTGTCCTGTCAACGACAATGGTGCTTAGGTAGACCATGCAACTTTGAAAATCTCCACCGAAGAACGACTCCGCCACCATGCTGCTTTGTGTGGTGTGCGGATATGGCGAAAAAATGAGCATACTTCGTCGATCGGTCGTGACATTTATAGATGCCGATCCTTGCCCTACCCATGGGCAACCACGCGGTGAAGTCCGTCGATATGCTCTCCCATTTCCCCTGCGGAATGGGGAAGAAGGTGCCCGCCTTTGCGGATCGCTCATCTCTCCCTTGTTTCTGCGGCAAACGTCGCACTCACCGACATGCGGAAGTACGTCCTCGCCAGAGCCCTTCCATGAGAACACTCTCCACAGTGGCCACCTTAAGTCTTGGTGAACCCACGATGGCCCGCCAATGGAGAATCGGTGTGGGCTTTTGAGTGTCTTCTTCTTGGTGCGAGATCCCTCATTCCAAAGAAAGATCCATCCCCCCTTAATAGATGATCCTAAGTAAACCCTCTTGTGCACCATCTCCGCTACTGCCATCCAACACCTCACGCAAACTGTCCTTGGAGTACTCTACCAACGGTCGACCCTCCAATCGGCGTCCAAGCTCATAAGAGATAACGTGGCCGGTCTACGGGAAAGGGCATCGGCTACCACGTTATTCTTGCCTTTCGCGTACTCAATGTCAAAGTCATAGGCTTGGATCTTGCGAAAGTCCACTCCTGCCTCTCCTGCAAGCTTTTGCTCGAGAAAGTACACAGTACATTGTGATACGATCTCTGCCCGAATGTTGCCCACTAAATACGCGGTGCATGGCCAATGCATGCATGATGGCCCGACATCTCCTTGTCATATATGGAATACAACCTCTCATGCGGAAGGAGCTTCCTGGCTCTAAAAAGCTATGGGGTGACATACCATCGATACCACACCAATCCCCTCTGATGCATCACCTCCCGGGACAAATGTTGCGTGAAATCGAAAGCAGTAAGCACGGGCGGTGCTCATCACCTCCTTGAGCTTATCAAAAGCTGCGGCTGTCTTTGTGTCAAACCAGCGAATGCCCCCTTCCTCGTCAAGTCGGTGAGGGGTGCGACAGGCTGTGAGAAGCCCGCCGACGAACTTCTTTGTAGTAAGTGAAAATGCCAATAAAACCGAAGCCTCCGTCACGTTCCTCGGCTGCGGCCAATCTGCGGTGGCCATGATTTTCTCCTCGTGGACTCTCACCCGTCCACTCCTATAATATGCCCCAAGTACGGCCACATCTCGAGTCAAGCGAACTCACATTTGGAGAGCTTGGCATAGAGCTGGCACTCCTCCAAGATGCGCAAAAGCTTGTCTCAATGTGTTGGAGATGCTCCTCCCAAGTCTGTTATATATAAGTATGTCATCGAAGAAGACCCGGCTAAACTTCCTCGGATGACCCACGAAGATGTGGTTCATGCACGGTAAGAAAGGTAGCGGGTGCATTGGTCAACCCAAAGGCATAACCGAAGCAAAAGTGCCCATAATGTCACCGGAAGTCGGTCTTAGGAATATCCTGTTCCCTCACGCGTGTACGATGGTACCCGGATCTCAAATCAATCTTTGAGAAGAACCGTGCTCCTCTACGCTCGTCATCGGCTCACATCAATCACAGGAATGGGTCTTTGTTCTTCAAGGTCTTCTTATTCGAGCCACCGTAGTCAATGCACATCCGCAATGTGCCGTCCTTCTTCTTCACCAACACCACGGAAGAGACAAGGACTGCGTGCTTGGCGAATGTGACCAAGGGCCGACAACTCCTGAATAACGCTCATCGTCAAGACGGGCCGCCGGATGCACCTATACGGTGTGGTGATCATGCTACATCATCTACTGCTACGAGCTACGTCGCGTCGCTCTTTCAAACCCCGAATCCCGGTGCATTGCTTACTGACGGAATGTCCCCGAACACTACGGCATACTGTCGAGGATGATCGTAACTCGGGATGCCTTTGCCGGCTTTGTGTCTACGCCTCCGAAGCTCGCAACTCTACGGCCCACTCTATGTCCCGCACGGAAAGGTTGCCTCCATCCTATGTGCGGAAACCTTTGTACGGGCGAGGTATGTGCTTGTCCGTGTCTTCTCATGCCTCCCTGTCTTGAGATCATCCTCCATCTCTAGGGCCTTCCAATACATCGTGACCTTCCCGAGTAATGAGCCGCCGAACACCCAGCCTCATGTTGGTGTGCGGGATATCCACCACAAAAATGATGTTTGTCAATGTGTGATGCCCATCGTCCTTGTTCTTTCTGGGACATCTGAGAGCACACACCATAGTCCTAATCTGGGACCAAAACGGAAAATCCGTAAGCTCTCGGTCTGTATGCCTCTCGCTCGGCCATGCGGCCATCGATAAAGTTGTGGAGGTGGCCCTATCAACCAAGGCGAGACCGGAAATGTCCACGTGCGTACGTACGCGCGGCGCTCAGGTAACGGGAACTCCCCCGCAATGCGGCTAGAGCTCCTCCGGTGGGTGCAAATGATGCACCACTGCTGCGGGTGGTGGAGGGTGGTCGGGTACCTGGGCGCATAACCGTCTCCTGCCTCCACGTCATCCCCCTCATCCTCTTCCGTGCTCTCGAGAAGACCTCAATGAAATGTGCTTTCCTGCGGCCACATCTGTGTACGTGCCCATGGCTCCTGGCAAGTGAAGCACAACCGCTTCCTCCTCAACTCTCTCCTGGCCTCATCATCAAGCCCCGCCCTCGCCCGAGTTCGCCTTGGGAAGGCGGAATCCTCGTGTCCTGCCCCTTGAGGGCCGGAAGGCTTTGTCTCTTCGGGGTAAGGTGCCGGGAGTCTGGAGGTAAGACATCACTATCGTCCGAGGTCCTGCGGTGGCATGCAAGTGGGCGCGGGTACGAAGTCGACACCGACTAGGCCACGAAGTGGCTTTCTGTCAACCTCCACGAACATGTAGACCATCAGAGCGCGGATAGATCGAGGCACCATCTTTGCCGAAATCCTCAAAGTCGTGTCGTCTGCGGGCTCCCGATGCCTTGAAGCTTTGTCGGCTCAACGAAGTGCGCACTTTCCGAGATCCCCTCACGTCCAAACGCTCTATCACCCTCCTGGTAAACTCGGCGTATGTCGTCAACGGCAGAATGTGCGAGTGTCGTCATCCGATGAAACCACCCGATCTGGGCCTCACCATCCGGATGTAATGTTGCCACCTTAATGGCCTCGACTACGACATACGATTAAAGTGGAAATGGTCATCCAACTTCTCTACCAAGACTTTGCCGACACGTTTGATGTGCGCGTCAAACGTGGGCAAATGAAATACGCTAATTCCTTGTGATGGTGATCATGATGATGTGTGCCTGACGGTGATCACGGGGCCTGCCATCCTTGGCCGGAGGCGGAGCATAATCTCTGAATAGAGATAAGATCTCCCACGATGCGGCAAGCCCGCGTGCGGGGTACTGCAATGTAGGCGTCCATACGGGCGAGGTCAACTTCGGCTCCCGGCCCAGCACTGCCCCTTTGTGTCCTGCGCTGAGAAGGTAGGCATGGTGGATCGCGTGGGTGCTGGGGCTGTCCCTGCGTATCTGCCCTGTGTCCTCTTGCTAAGAATGTGGGCATAGTGGATCGCGTGGGTGCATGCGATGTGATGGGGATAACATCACGCTCGGCACATGATGGGACGTGCGGGTCCCTCAGGTACGAAAACCCACTTGGGGTTTCACGACGCCCGGCCTACTGTCGCGGTGAGTCTGCGTGACACTTCACACGCATGTGTTAGAGGAGCGCCTCTCTAAATCTCCTCGAATCCTCCTCGTCCGCCACCGAGACCCCCCGCGGTACCAACGTACCCACGGTACCTCCTAATACGAATACGCTCTCGGGGCACACACTCCCCGATCGGAATCGTCTCGGTACCCTTTTGATCTCTGTATAGCTCGGGGTACATTCCGTCTTGTGTCCACCACTCGAACATGGTCCCCCTCTCGCGGGTGTTCTCCAACCTACGCTCAACGTCTGTATCTCTTGCTCCTATAACGGATGCGGGGTTTATCTGGGCGTCATGAGCTACAGCTCCCGCAAGTTTGAGCAGAACTGTGCTGCGATACCCGCGTAGATCCAACCACTACACCAAAGCTTGAGCGTTAGTGAGGGCGACATCCCGAGGGTGTTAAGGGTGGGGTCTTAAGGCCATAGGAGCATCTCGGGAAAGAGACCCTCGCGCGGGTCCCCAATTACGAGACCACACAGCGGCGTGTCGGGGCCAGGACCCCTCAACGGGGAGGGGCCGCCTAGCGAGGATGTTACACCATTGGCCGGCCATCGGGGGTTTGCAAACCTACGAGGGCCATTAGAAGAGGACTAATGGAAGGGCCCCAAGAGGACATGCTCCCGGCCCCACACATCGAAGTGCGATGTTTGCTAGAGGAACAAGGGGAGATGAGCCATCCCGCGAGTTATTGTAGCCTCTTCCCATTCCAAAGGGGGAAATGAAATGTCTCGATGGACTTCATCACGGAGTTGCCCATGGTGCCGGGGAGAAGGATTGTATCTTTGTCGTCGTTGACCAGCGACAAAGTATGCGTTTCGCCATATCCGCGCACCTACACGGCACGGAGTGGTAGAAATTTCTTCGAAAGAGGTTTTCGGCTACCATGGTCTTCCTAAGACACATCATCGATGACGAGGAAGATAGTCGCTTCATGGCGGATTTTGGCGGAGCTTTTAAGTTGGTGGGGACGGAGTTAACACGGTACCGATTTATCACCCACAAAAAGGATGGACGGACGGAATGGTAGCAATATTCCTAGTGCTTTGCTAATTGGAATATTTGATTTTTGTATAGTTTTGCCACTTTAGCTAATTAATTAATTAAAATTAAAAAAAGAGGTAAACTCACTTTAATAAAATAAAGCACTTCCCTAGTAGGAGCAACGTTATGACTTAAAAGGGAAGCCTTGAGGTCCACCATGTGTAAGGAGGGCCACACGTAGGCTCTAGGGCAAGCACGCGAGGAGCATAGGAGGAGCACGTGGAGAGAGGGACGCGGTTAAGGTTTTGAGGGAGCTAGCACTATAAAAGGTGGGGAGAGTCACTCCATTTAGCATTCTTGATATGTTGATATTTTGAGCTAGACTTCGTCTCCTTACTTGAGCACGACGGGTGGTCGGTTTGCGACCTTTGTTTAGTGCGGCCCGAGTGTCTCCCAGGTCGGAATCTCACCCTTGGCCCGGGGGACTTCGAGTGCTGCTCGGGCAAGGTATTCCTTCAATCTTTAGCGGAGTTGGGTTTGCGGTGATTTGGTTGGAGGCGTTTTCTTTGAGAGATGAGCTTCATTGGGTGAGCACAACGCGGTCTTGGAGGGAGGATGCGGTTTGAGTTAGAGCGACTCGATTTGTGGGGATTTTAGGCAGGAGATTCGGTGTGTTTCGGCGTGGAGGGTTAGTCTCTTTAGGTTGGAGAAGTTTGCGAGAGGATTTGTGGCTCTTTCTGTTTCTTTGGCATGTGGCCAGGCACGGAGGGACGGCGTTTTCCTTGAGGAGGGCTTACGGGGTGTTTTTCGGAGGTGGTCCATTTTGCTTCATGGTTTACGGGTTTTGTCAAGACGGTACGAGTGATCTGCAGTTTTCAACTCATTCGGCGGGGATCAGCCCCTAGTTCCGGTTCATTGCGGCGGCGACATTTGATTCTTCCCGGCGGTCGGGACGCGGTCTCTGTAGCCATTTCTGTTAAGAAGGGTTCTTCACTTGCCTTGTGCGAGGGGATAGGTGCATAATGCTGATTGTCTATTGTACCCATATATATTCTCGGACTAATAAAATGGCTTAGCATTTGGTATTTTTATTGTGCTTGCTCTATATTCTGTTTAAATATTTTCCTGTATGATTTGTATGCTTGTATTCTTTTTGTCTATTATTTCGTCTGTTCTATTAGAGGATATTACGGTGGTATCGAACTTGGGTGGGGGTAGAAACTGTGTGGATAATGGGTGAAATTGTAATTTCACATTTCGCTTGAAGCCTCCTTGTTGAGGGTCCGTTAGGCCTTGACATGACTGTAGGGTGCTGTTGTTGTTGCGCGTGTTTACTGTCGTCTCGAGATGCTCGGTGGAACGCAAAGACCCCACCCTTAACACCCTAGGATACGCCCTCACTAACGGTTCGAGCTTTTGGTGTAGTGAATTTGAGCCTTTGTGGTATCGGAGAGCGCAGATTACGCTCGACTGTGGAGCCTAGCCGATCTATGATGCACGAGGATAAACCCTACATCTGTTATAGGAGCAAGAGATACGAACGTTGAGCGTAGGTTGGAGAACACCTACGGAGAGGGAATTTGTGTTCGAGTGGTGGACACGAGATGGAACAACCGAGATATACGAGAGATCGAGGCGACTGTGACGAATTCGATCGGGGAGCGACTGCGGGGCAGTTCGGAGCGGGGAGCGACTGTGGGGTACGGCGAACGGTGGGGTCCTATGAGGACGAGGAGGATTCGAGGAGATTTGAAGAGGCGCTCCTCCAACACATCGGGGAAGTGTCACGGAGACTCCTTTCTTATTAGAGGTCAACGATGGGAAACCCCCGAGGGGTTTTCGGATCGATGAGGGATCGAGCACATCCCATCATGTGCCGGAGCGTGATGCTGCTCCCCATCATGGCATCGCGGCACACCCACGCGATCCACTATGCCCACATTCTTAGCCGGACACGGGGGCGGGGAGCACGGGGATATTCCGGCACCCACGCGATCCACCATGCCTACCTTCCTAGCGAGAGGGACACGGGCGGCGGCACAAGGGAGCCGAAGGTTGACCCCCCGCGGTTGGACGCCTTCCATTGCGGTACGGCACGCGGGCGGCGATGGGGAGATCTTGTCTCATTCGGAGATTATGTTCGGCTCCGGGCGTGATGGTAGGCCACCGTGATCATCACGAGGGCACGAACATCATCATGATGACCACCGCGCGGCTAGCGATTTCATTTGCCCACGTTTCGGCGGCATCAACGTGTCGGCAAAGTCTTGGGTAGAGAAGTTGGACATCTGTTCGACAATCGGATATCGCGGTCGGAGGCTGCATTAAGGTGGCAACTTGTTACATGCAGATGGTGAGGCCCGGGCGGTGGTTTCACGGGATGACGACACTCGGGCATTCTACGGTGACGACATACGCGGGTTTACCGGAGGGTGATAGAGCGTTTTATTGCGAGAGGATGGGAGCGACACTTCGTTAGTGACAAAGAAAGCTCAACGGACGGGAACGGAGACGTACATTTGGGGAACTTCTTTAGGATTTCAATGATGGTGCGTGATCTGTCCGCGGCTCGGATGGTCTACATGTTTGTGGAGGGTTGGCGAGCCACTACGTGGCCTAGTCGGGTCGACTAGACCGGCCCCTACACTTCGGGATGCCATCGGCGGGGACCGGGATTTACGAGGATGTCTTACCCGGAACTCGGGCACCTTACCCCCGAGAGACGGACGCGGGCGCCGGGGGAAGGGACACGAGGATTCGCCTCCCAAGGGCGGAGTACGAGCGGCCGATTTGATGATGAGGCCGGGGAGAGGTTGAGGGGGAGAGACGATTTGTGCTTCACTTGCCGAGAACCATGAGCAGGGACATAGATATGCGGGGAGAAGCACATTTCATTGAGGTCTTCTCTAGGGAAAGCGGGGAAGAGGATGAGGGGATGACGTGGAGAGAGGCGGAGATTGTTATGCGGCCATGGAGTGCCTTACCACCTCCACCACCGCGGCGGGTGGTGCATCATTTGCACCTCTTTGGAGGAGCTCTAGCCGCATTGCGAGGTTCCCAAATATTTGTTGCGCGTACGGGGACGATACGTGGATGGCGGGTCTCGGTCTTGGTTGATAGTGGGGCCACCCATAACTTTATTGATGCACGAGATGGTTGAGCGGAGGGCACTCCCTGAGACTAAGAGTTTTTGATGGATTTTCCGTTTTGGTCCCGGGGGATCGAGACTATGGTGTGTGCTCGGTATGTCCCGGAAGTTATCGGTGACGATGGGCACTTATCGGTAATGAGATCATTTCTTTGTGGTGGATATCCCGGACACCAACATGATATTGGGTGTTCGGTGGCTCATTACTGCGGGAAGGTCCGACGGTTGGAAGGCCTAGAGATGGAGTGGGATGATCCCAAGACGAGGAGGGCATGAGAAGATATGGAGACGACACATACCCGCCTCGGACGGTGTCGGCACATGGGATGGGCAACCTTCCGCAAGGGAGACATAAGTGGGCGGCGTGAGTTGCGAGCTTCGGAGCGGTAGATACGAGGTCGATGGGTGCATCTTGGGTTACGGACTATCCTCGACGGTGTACGTAGTGTTCGGGGATATTCCACGAGCGACCACGGATCGGGGTTTGAGCATGCAGCCAGGCTTGAGCGGGGGTATACGGTGATCACCACCGTGGGCATCCCAAGGCCTATCGGGATGAGATAGGCGTGCTATTCGGGGAGTTGCGGCCTTGGTGCATTAGAAGCCCAGCACGAGTCCTTTTGCTTCTTCGCGTGGTGTTGGTGAAGAAGAAGGACGGCACATTGCGGATGCGCATTGACTGCCGGGGCTGCGAATAAGAAGACCCTGAAGAACGAGGTACCCCATTCCCGAGTTGATGAGCGATGGACGAGGTTAGAGAGGAGCACGGTTCTTCTCAAAGATTGATTTGAGATACGGGTACCATCGAATGCGCGTGAGGGAACGCGGGGATATTCCCGGGTGCCTTCGGTGTCATTTGGGGGCACTTCGAGTTTACGGTTATGCCTTTTGAGGTGACAATGCCGCTACCTTTCGATTGCATGAACCACATCTTCGAGGGGTCATACGAGAAGTTTGTCTTGGTCTTCTTCGATAGCTTGTCTTATATATAGCGGGACTTGGGAGGAGCATCTCAGCACATTGGGGAACCGAGTTTGCGCATCTTGGAGAGCCGGCGAGTTCTATGCCAAGCTCTCCAAATGTCGGTTCGACACAGCGGAGATGCGTAGCAGGGCATATTAGGGTGGACGGGGGTGAGAGTCCACGAGGAGAAAATCGGGGCCATCGAGAATTGGCCGAGCCGAGGAATGTGACGGAGCTTCGGGGGATTTGGTAGCATTTGCACTTACTACGGGAAGTTCGTCAAGGGCTTCTCACGACACAACACCCCTCCTGAGACTTGACAAAGGAAGGGGGCATTAGGTTGGTCGGATACGACACGGCCCGAGCTTTGATAAGCTCAAGGAGGTGATGACGGGCCCGCCGTCGCACGTGCCCGGTTCCACGCGGCCATTTGTCACCAGGTGTGATGCATCGGGAGAGGGGATTGGTGCGGTATTGATGCGAGGCGGTCACCCTATAGCTTTGAGAGCGAGCTCCTTAACGCAGAGGGTTGTGTTCATATATGACAAGGAGATGTTGGCCGTCATGCATGCATTGGCAAGTGCGGCGACGATGTTGGTGGGCGGTCGGTCGGGGGTGAGATCGAGATCACAACGGCCTCGAGCCGCTGCAGAGCGACGAGTTGCGGGACGAGGGCGGCGAAGTCGGATGGGTAAGATCCAAGCCTATGACTTTGACATTGAGTACGTCCGAAAGCGAGAATAGCGTCGTGGCCAGGTGCCTCGCGTGGGCCGTGCGTTGTCTCTTGTGAGCTTGGACGGTTGGAGGGCTGCGGCTGACAGCGGGGGTACTCCCGAGGGCAATTTGCGGTCGCGAGGTGTTGGATGGGCGGTGGCGGATAGCGGTGCGGGTTGGTCGACGAGATCATCTGTTACGGAGACGGGATCTTCTTGGTGAGGGATCTCGGCTCAAGAAGAAGATACTCCGAGCTTCCTTGCGATTCTCCATTGGCGGGCCATGGAGGTTCACCAAGACTTACGGGGTCATCGAGAGGGTTCTCATGGAAGGGCCTCAAGGAGGACGTACTCCGGCCCCGTGTCGAGGAGTGCGACGTTTGCAGAGAAACGAGGAGAGATGAGCCATCGGCGAGGTTGTTTCACGGCCTCTTCCCATTCCGGAAGGAAATGAGAGCATATCGATGGACTTCATCACGGGGTTGCCCATGGTGCGAGGGCAAGGGCCCCATCTATGTCGTCGTCGGCCAAACTAACGAAATGTGCTCATTTTTTGCTGTATCCGCACACCACACGGCTGACACGGTGGCGAGAAATTTGTTCTTCGGGGAGATTTTCGAGGTTGCGTGGTCTACCTAAGACCATTGGCCGGTGGCAGAGACATTGGTTTCATGGGATTACGGCGAGGGCTCTTCGTGGGCGGACGAGTTGACGGCCCCGAGCACTAGCTATCACCCCGGACGGACGGACGGACGGAAATGGTTAACGAGGTCGGGTGGAGGGAGCTGCTTATGTGTCGATTGCTGGGCGATGGGGAGGCCTTTGTGGTTGGTGGTACCGCATGCGGAAATGTTTGCTACAACACGACGCATCACATGTCCATTGGTATGTCACCTTTCTGTCTGCTTTGTATGGATATCATCCTTTATCTTTTGTGGACATGATGTTTGGTGCTAGTAGGGCTAAAGGCAAGATACGGATCCGAAGAGAGTCGGGATATCCTCACGACTCTCAAGGATAACATAGCCACGGTAACGAATCGGTTGTGCGTAGGGGTCGGGCAGAACACTTTGAGGTGGGGAGACTTGGTCTGCCTACGACTAAATACATCTGAACCAGGTCTTCACTTAAGTAGAAGGGGGTAGAAGCTTAGCTTCGTTTTTATGGGCCATACGAGGTGATACGCGAGATTGGGCGAGGTTGCATACGAGTTGGAGCTGCCCCAGCGTAAGATCATAACATTTTCCATGTCATGCACAGAAAAGGCGTTGGGCCGGCGGTGACGAGTCACGGATGAGCTACCACCCACGGGATGATGAGGGGCACATTGTTGCGGCGGAGGCTATTGTTGATACCGAGAGGGCGGTGCCGGAGCGGGGCAGTACGGGAATTCTTGGTGAGGGTGGAAGAATTTGCCGGATGGGGGATGCCACTTGGGAGGATGAGAAGATTTTGCGACATCCATCACTTGGGTTGCTTGAGGACAAGCAACGTTATAACGGGGAAGTTGTAATATTCCTAATTAGCACCGCTAATTGGAATATTTGATTTTTGTATAGTTTTGCCTTACTATAGCTGATTAATAAATAAAAGTGAGAAAGAGGGGTCAACTCATACAACAAAATAAAAAGCACTTCCCTAGTAGGAGCAATGTGTTATGACTTAAAGGGAAGCCTTCGGGGTCCACACCATGTGTGAGGGAGGCCTCACGTAGGCTCTAGGAGCAAGCACGCGAGGCATAGGAGGAGCACGTGGAGAGAGGGGACGCGATTTAGGGTTTTGAGGGGAGTAGCACTATAAAGGTGGGAGAGTCACTCCATTTGGCATTCTTGATATGTTGATGATATTTTGAGCTAGACACGTGTCTACTTGGGTTGTTGTTTGTTTAGTGATGCCAAACGCAGTACAACGTCGGCCAGGTGTCTCCGATCGGAGATCTCACCCTTGGCCGAGGGACTTCGAGTGCACGCTCGGGCAGGTATTCCTTCGATCTTTAGCGAGTTGATTTGCGAGTGCTTTGGTTGGACGGCCTGCCCGAGGATAAGGCTTCATTGGGTAGTGGGTCTTGGAGGAGGGGCTGTGATTTGAGTTAAAACGGCTAGGTTGTGGGGAATTTTAAGTGGGAGATTCGGTGTGTTTCGGCGTGGAGGGTTTAGTCTTCGGTTGGAGAAGTTTGCGAGAGGATTTGTGGCTCTTTCTCGGCATTCTTCTTTTGGCATCTGTATTTTGAGCTGGAGGGACGGCGTTTTCCTTGAGGAAGCACGGGGTGTTTTTCGGAGGTGGTCCATTTGCTTCATGGGTTTGCGGGTTTTGTACGGGAAGCGGAGAGAGTACGAGGTGATCCTGCGAGTTTTGGCTCATTCCGGCGAGGGGATCAGCCCTAGTTCCGATTCATTAGGCAACATTTCACAGCGATTCTTTAAAATGAGGCAAGACGCGGTCTATGACCATTTCATGGTAGGAGGGTTCTTCTTGCCTTGTGCAAGGATAGGTGCACTTATTACGATTATCTATTGTGCCCATATATGTTCTCGGACTAATAAAATGGCTTAGCATTTGCAGTATTTTTGTATTACTTGTCTATATTCTATTTAAAGCATTTTTTTCCTATATAGTTGTATGCTTGTATTGTTGTCTATTCTTTATCTATTTCCTATTTGAGACTCTGCAATAGCTAACAAGTGGTGGGAGGCTACTTACGTAACTATGACGATCGACGTGAAGCATGGGTGGTGGTTGCATCTTGAGGAAATCTTTGCTATAACCGACACATCACATGTCCATTGGTATGTCACCATTTTATGCTTTGTATGGGTATCGTTCTTTGTCTTTTGCTGATGTGATGTTCGGTGCTAGCAAGGCTCTAAGAGCCAATTTGGATCCTGAAAAGTCCCGGAGACATTCTTCGAGCTCTCCAAGGATAATATGGTTACGACACAAAACCGGCCAGAAGCTGTGTCTTTGACGGAGGTCGGGGTGGAGAGATAGTTTGAGGTAGGGGATTTGGTCTACCTACGTTGCTGACCATAAACGGTCGTCCAACTGAGCGAAAGGAGGGCGAAAAACTCAAGCCCCATTTTACGGGCCATGTAGGGTGATACGCGAGTTGGACGGTTGCGTATGAGTTGGGCCCCAAGCGACAGATCATAACGTTTTCATGTATCATGGTGAAGAAGGCAACGGGGCAGCGAGGTGACGAGTGGCCAGGATGTTGCCACCCATGGATGATGAGGGGCATTTGGTGTTGCGGCCGAGCTGTTATTGATACCGAGGAGAGGCGACTACGGAGCGAGGACGAGTCGGAGGTTCTTGGTAACGTGGAAGAATTTCTTGGGATGAGGATGCCACTTGGGAGAGTGAGAAGATTTTGACATCCATCACTTCGATTTAGCAAGGGGCAAGCAACATTTTGCGAGGAGGCGTAATATTCCTAATTAGCGGTGGCTAATTGGAATATTCGATTTTCTCCAATTTTGCCGTCTATAGTTTATTAATAAATAAAAATGTGAGTGGAGAGGGTCTAACTCACTTAGTGGAATAAAACACACTCCCTAGTAGCACAACGTTGTGACTTAAAAGGGAGCCAAGGGGGGCCAAAAGCACCACGTAGAGAGGGGGCCACGTATGTGCTCTAGAAAGAGGGAAGCTGGCGCGGTTGAGGATGAGCATGTGGCAAGAAGGGGAGGCTACGTTGAGGGAGGGGAATGAGTCAAGATTTTGGAGGAAGGTCAACGTTATAAAGAGGAGGAGCTTCCTCATTTCATTCATTCGACGTGACGATATTGAGCTGGTCGTTTTGACTTCTTGAACGCACTGAGCTGTTGCTTTATGCTGTGACCTTTGTTTAGAGCGTTGAGTGTCTCTAAGATCGGAAGATCTCACCCTTAACCACAGGGGGACTTCGAGTGCCTACTCGCGCGAGAGTATTTTCTTCGACATTTTGTAGGGTTTGGTGTTTGGTTTTGTTGTGGAGGTGAGCATTCGGAGGCTAACGCGGTCATTGAGAGGGAGGGCGCGATCCATCTAGGAAGGGCTCCGGTTTGCGATTCTTGCAAAGGGTTTGTGTCGGGAGATTGAGCGAGAGGATCAGCCTTTGCCTTTGGGAGGATTTTGGTGGAGTTTGGTAGGTATTTTATTCATTCCTATTTAGCCTGCGCGAGCCTTGGAGGCTGGCGTAATTCCCCAAGGGGGTGTTTTCGGGGGGGTCGACCATTTACCGATATGATTTACGGGTTTCGCGAGAGATTGGTGAGTAGAGGAGGATTCGATTTCGACTCATTAAACGAGAATGTGACCCTAGTTATCGATTCATTTCAGCGATGGCGGCTACACGGCGATTTTCCGGCGGTTTAATTAATAAAAATATTATTTTTTGAGTTAATTAACAAAATTTTGTTTATTCCTAACCATGGCTTCAAGGGTCCAGAATTTCTTAAATTCTCAATATTCCCTTGGCACAGGGCTTTCGAAAATCATTTTCCAAGGACCCACGGTGCACAACGCTGAAAGATTTAATCTAAGTTGGGGACCGAAATTAATTAGTTACGGTTTAAGATTTTAAATTAATTGACCGAAGAAAATTTAATTAATTGTTGAGAGGGGATTATAATTATTTTCAACCCTCTTTTACATGAGATAATACATTTACATACATGAAGGGGGAATACCCATTCGTATAGACCTCGAAATAAATACCCAATTCTGCGACTCAAAATATGATCTGGTAGACCAAGTAGCTCAAAACTACTTTTACAAGGACTCGATAGAAAACACTAAGACTCACTTAGCATGTTGATGATAAATCCACCTAGCTTTGGGGTGAGGTGGAGGGGAAAAACTACGCCTATCACTTACGTGAATTAGTGAGACAAAAAACCTCCTAGGATGGAAATCATCAACAACATACTAGGCTTACCTAGGTTGTTACATGCATTATTCGGTCTTACTTAGATCATTTACATCATAACATGCGGAATGGGTTTACATCATTTTTATAAAAAGCGTAAATGCAAAATTGATGAAATTTGGATGACACGAGCCTCGAACATGATAAGTCCCATTTAAAAAATGGAGGGTGTCTTGCTATGGGGTCATTGACAAAGTGTGGTCAACATACGCTCTGTAGGGACCATTGCTTCATTGAAGGAATGTGAGAATCCGAAATACGCATCCAAGCAACACACAAGATTACATAAGTAACGTCCATCCAAATATCATCATATAATATTAAGCTCATGAAAAATAGAAGCTCTTCTTTTATTTATTGTTCTACTTAACATGAAAAAGTAAATCTGCTCTAAACGCAAAATGAAAAGTGAGAAATAACAGGTGTAAGGTTAGAGATACAATACAAAGGATGCTGCACAACCAGCATCGAATGTGCTCAATATAGTGCATGCGAGCATTTTCCTGTCGAGCAAGTACGTAGGTACACTTTTCGGATGTGCCATGTCCAATCTTTGTAATTGTAGGACTTTGTCTTATCCGAATGTCGGAGTGCTCGACTTCATTGAACGCGAATTAAACCACTTACTTCTTCTTTTACCTTTCTTTCTCTTCTTCTAAGTGGGTTGTGATGTCGGCAATGAGACCACTTTGTAGATTTCTTGTCCTCATCTTGAGGTGTTTGTACAAAATATCTGAAGAAGAACACGGAGAGCGTGACCAATGATACGGATATACTCTGTCGATGGTGACATAAGCTTGGTATTTTCTCAACATCCTTTGAAGCATAGTTAAATCCTCCGTGTGACAGAGATGGGAATGGCTTTAGCGGACAAGAAGTCTTATGATCTTTTGATGAATCTTCATAATCAAATCTCGGTGAAACTTTTGTATATGTAATTTTTCCATTTTTTCCAACCTTTTTGTGTGGAACTCATCTCCAACAAGTGATTTTCCTTCATGGTAGTCATTTCCTGGGTGTGTCTTGCTTCCATTGCAATCATATGATTCTGTATAATGGACATATGATTAGAATGATTAACTTCCATTATCTTTAACTTTGTTTTCCATAGCCATTTGTTCACCTTCATGACTTGCTTCCATAGGTTATCTTATTTTGAAGATTGATTTGGTTAGCTTCCATGTTTTGAATCATTGCGTGATTGGGTTGCACATCCTTAATCATACGAGCTGGTTCCTTAACATAGCTTTCATGATCTTCTATATATGCATGTGATAGTCCTTACCAACAACATTAATTTGATGGCTCGACTTCTGCCATTCTACTATCTATGATTCTTTTGACAACATGGCAAGTAACCTCTTCATGAAGAGCATTACGGAGCCCTACAATAAGGCCAGAGCTTCATCCACAAGATTTGCAAACTCGAGTTGGATTTTTCGGTCTCTTGCTCATAGATAGGCCTCTTTTCTGCAAAGCATTATTATTTCTAGGCTAGGTGCTGTGTTTGAGCCCTTTCCATTTGAACCAACCTGTTTAGCAAAGCGCTTATTTCCTTAGCATGTTCGGAGATCAATTTCGCTTGATTAAGCTCCATGCTTTCAAGCTTTTGCATTAACTTTTTCATAGGGTCATCATCTTCTAGAGTTCTTTTAACTTAGTTGCATCCCTATCAAAACCAAAAATTTCAGACTTCTGAGATGCCCTTTTATCTTTTTCAAGCTCTTGACTAAAGATTATTAAGCCTTATAATTTGCGGTTTAGCCCGCCTTAACTCATATGAAGTATCGAGAATCAAAAGCATCAGTAGCAAAAATTCAGGAAAGAGATCCATCGGGAGGTTTATGAGTTTGAGATATTTCTCTAAGGATACCATTAAATCTCTGTTAAATTCTTCGATCATTTCATTTCTTTCTTTTTTATGATGCGATTTCCCTTACCAAATGCCTATCTTCCTTTTATCACGAAGTACTTTTCTTTAAAAATGAGTTACAATTGATTCAAAAGTATCAAATGAATTTTCAGGTTTTTAGTAAACCATTCGACAACATCCTGCTTAAAGTAAGAACAAAAGTTTTCATCTTACATCCTCGAAATTATTTTTTGCAACTACAAAATCTGCTCCACCGAGTTGAACGAAAGCAAACAAATGAGGACTGCTGTATCATTTCCTTGAAAAAAAAAAGGTAATTCATCCATTTGAGGGACATCATAGGGATAACCATGAATATTAGCAAAATTACACGGGGTAAAAACATCCATGATATCGTTTTAGGATTTTTAGAAATAGATTCGTGTTCAAGAATAGTTAAAAGGTCCTCGAGAAGCAAAATTTTTGGCGGGGAACTCTTGTAAGAAATGAAAGAATTGGGTCGCCATGAACATGAAACTAATTCTAAAACGAAGAAATAATCGTCGGGGGAATGGCAGATGGATATTAGGGGGGATTCTTGTACGGGAGTAAAAAGATGAATAAGTCGAGTCGCCACCCAAACAAGAAGCTAACCAAAATGTCTAGGTGCTAAAGATGAAAGGATTAGATGATGAAGAGATGAAAGAACGCCGAGAAAATGTGATCATGCGACCAGGCTAATGAATGGCGATGAAAGATCGAGGAAGATTATAAAATGTCGCTAAGACCAAGGACGAAGAAAAACTCTATCCCCCGTGATGGCGCCAAAAAATGTTGTCGCACGGTTGTCCGGAGCACCACGACAACGGCTCGAGATCGGGGGTTGTCACCCTTATCCCCAATCTCTCTATTTAAGTTGTCTCCTTGCAAGCTAAGGGAAGTAGACCCTATTATGAGCAAGGAAGAAAAATCTGGGAGACACAACTAAAACACAAAATGTGACAAAAATAACGAGATTTCACGGATTGATTATGTTAGAACCGATTGCCTTGTAGGTCAAACAAGATCCTAGTTGTGCAATTAAAAATAAGTATTGGATGTATATTAACGCTAAATGACCACAATGATATTAAATAGAAAATGCCACGATCATTCATTAAGATACTTGAGCCAATCGGCAAAGCTATCATAAAACGGCCAAATCAACCGAAATATTTCCACAGAAATTAAGATATTCCAATATAACTTGGGTTCGAAGAGAATTAAAATACTCCACGGTCAAACTTTAGATAGAAAAATTTTAGCACATTTGACCATAAAAAATTTGAGATTTTTTTTTTTTTTTTTTTTGTATTTTCTAGATTTTTTAGAACTTTGGAATTTTTATTTTGTATTTATTTAAGACAAATTAAGCAAAAAATTAATTCTAAATTAAACTTCAAAATTTAAAAGTTAGATCTCTAAACTAAACTAAAATCTAAGTTAGATCTAAAAATCAAACTAATTAAATCAAGATTAAAAAATCTAAAAAAAATTAAAATCCAAATAAAACTAAAGTTAAAATTAAATTCTAAAGTAACTAGAATTTAAAACTAAACTAAGTTAAATTTAAATTAAAACTACACTAAAGTCAAAATTTAGAATCTAATACTAAATTAAAACTAATTAAAACTAAAAATAAAACCTAAACTAAAAAATCGAATTTAAAATTTTAATTCAAATCTTAACTAAAAGTTACGCTATACTAAAACTAAAATTTAACAAATAAAATCTACGACTAACTTTTAAAATCTAACTATACAATAAACTTAAAAAATAAACCCTTTACAAAAAGAACCGATGTGAGAAAAATTAACGCGTAATGAATTTGAAAAAGAATAGGCGTCTTGTGTTTTGCGGTGTATCGTACGAATGGAGGATTGGCCGGGACGACATGACGAGAAGGACGAAGACGGAGCGGGGAAGGATGTTGCATAGGATGAAAGTAAGTCGAAGGGCCGAGTAATGAAGGTGTTGCCAAAGGGCACGATGGACGGTGGTCGAACGTGAGGGCGGTGAGCGACCTTGGACGATGAGGAAACGTAGAGAAAGAAGGACAAGGGCGAAATGGATATGAGATAATCGACGCGGATCAATGCGGACGGCGAGGGGTGACGCAATTCCAAGGCACGGATGGCCGGTTTGATGACAAAGGATCGATGAATCGGTTTGATGAGGACGCGGGGGATAACCGAGAAGCGAACGGCGAGTGGCTAATGTATGTAGGAAAGGCGTGAGGAATGGACGGCGCGAGATTCAATGGAGGAGCGTATGCGAGAGATGAGTACGGAGCAGTGAGGGAGAGGTTACGAAAAGCTGAGAATGTTGTTGCGGTGGAGGATGATAATAAACGATTTGCAATTCAATGGATAGATGGATAGCGAAGGAAACAAGAGCGTGGAATAAACCCCAATCTCTAATCTCATGCACCTCTTCAAGCAATTGACGCTCGAGATCCTTATGCTCCTTTAAATCAAATAATGCAAAATCTTGCCCATGATAGCGATTTGAAGACGGATACGGTCTTTGGAGACTAGATTTGCCTCGAGATCTAAAAAAAAATTCCGATTTAAACCCATAACTTGCGAAAACGACGGATGCGAAGATATGCACACCGAAAACGATTAAATCCTTACGATTTAAGAAATTTACAGAAAATTTTACAAACTGATACCACAGTCTGAAATTTCCTCATGGCGATTTGAATCCATTGTACGGCTTTCGAGGAGATTTAAAATCTTAAGGAGAGGTACAAGCCCTGAAAACCACTGCCAAAACCACCAATTTCGTAAGATAGACTTGAAATTTAACAAATAATGAGCTTTCGATTTATGTCATTTGAGAGTCGAATTTCGGGTCAACGTAGAAGACTTCCCCCGGACGCTCAACTTAAAAAAAAATTTCTGCACACTTAGATGCGAACCTTAGATCGATAGAGATTTAAGAAAACAACATGAGATCCTTTGAAAAAAAATCAAAATGTCATTTTTATGAATCCGAGAAAAGCGTACGAAGATACATGTCTGATTAATCCTTGAAGGCCATCAACCATAAAATGAAAAAAACAAAGTAGCGAGTTTAGAGACAATTCACCACATGAATCCAGAAGGAACATCAAATTTGTAACCCCAAAGTCTTTATGCTTTATTCCTCAAAAATTTACAAGAGCTTCTAAGAAAAAAGTGCACGATCCTAAGATCAGATGATTCAAGGTAATGAAGACCTCTAAATTTATAGGACAAAATCTCCAACGGCTAGTTTGGATGATCCTTGTCAAAATAATATCAACGTCCAAAAGATTTAATCATCTTTTAATCGGGAGCGTTGAAATTATAAATTTGGGGAAAAAAACAATTATCATTTAATTCAATTTTAATTAACTCAAAAAATATTATTTTTGAGTTAATTACCTCAAAATTTTGACTTTGACCTAACCACCAAGGCCCAAGAGTCCAAAATTTCTTAAAATTCTCAATATTCCCTTGGCACAGGGCTTTTTTCAAAATCATTTCCAAGGACCCACAAATTTTGCCTTTGAAGATTTAATCACGAGTTAGGACCCTAAATTAATTAAATTTACGGTTTAAGATTTTTTAAATTAATTGACGAAGAAAATTTAATTAATTGACGAGAGGGGATTATAATTATTTTCAACCCTATTTTACATGAGATAATACATTTACATGCATGAAGGGGGGAATACCCATTCGTGTAGACCCTCAAATAAATACCCAATTGCGACTCAAAATATGATCTAGTAGACCAAGTAGCTCAAACTACTTTTACAAGGACTCGATAGAAAACACTAGGACTCATAACTGTCTTTGATCGAGTAAAATCCACCCTAGCTTTGGGGTGAGGTTGGAGGGAAAAACTGCTGCCGATCACTTAAGTGAATCGGTGAGACAAAAAACCTCCTAGGATGGAAATCATCAACAACATACTAGGCTTACTTAGGTTGTTACATACATTGTGAGTCTTACTTAGATCATTTACATCATAACATGCAGAATGGGTTTACATCATTTATAAAAACTGTCATCTGGTGATGAAATCTGGATGACACGAGCCTCGAATATGATAAGTCCCATTTAAAAAAATGGGGTGTACTGCTATGGGGTCATTGACAAAGTGTGGTCAACAAGTAGTCTAAGAATTTAGAAGACAAATCAATCTAAACAAGAACAGAGTAACAAATAAATAACATAAGTCTTGAAAGTACTTATCTTCAATGAGGATTGGCAAAATATCGACTCCTCTTCGATCCTGCCTCCTCATCAAACGCAGGCACCCTTTGTCCATCAACCATATGACAATGTCATCGCAAAAGAAGAAATACTTCCTCTCGAACACGGCTAGTATTCTCATTTCCAAATCCTTGATCTCCTTCATCGACGACCCAAGCCCAACTATCGGTACATGAGATGACCATTGGATCTACATCATACCATTTTCTATTGGGTAGAAGCCAAGTCCAACTTGAGGTACTATGAATGTTGTCATAGGTACTTGAATAACTCAAAAGCTTCTTACTAATCATATCATATCATGAAAATTTTCGAATCGCACCGGGTTCCAAAGCTATAGAACCCGGACGCACCTTTCACATATCCAAGGCCATTTCAAGGGTTTCTCCCAAACCCTAACCTTTATTTGTAAGAACAAGGGCTCCCTAGGGTTTCCTCCAAACCCTAGCATTCTTGCTAAGTCTCCAACATCTTCATCTCTTTCACTCAACTTGATCGAAATCCATCATAGGTGTCTACACGGGGGTGATCTCGATGACTTTTCTTCATCCGGATTGCGATACCATGTTAATTTTGGAAAGCTTGATAGTTCTCTCTTTGTAGATAATTGCATTTTTAATCTTTTTCAACAATTTTCACATTACATTCACCCTTATCATCATAAGAAATTATATAGAAAGAACATTAACATAAACGTGCGGTGGAACAATAAGGAACATTAAGAAGAAAAAGCATACACAATAGAGACACGGGATTTAGGTCGAGAGATCGGGGATAAACCTAGAAAGAGGGAAAACCGAATCAATTCTTCTTCTTCTTAGATATTCATCAAATGTTCAACTAAGATACAATGTACAATAATGAGACACGATTCATTCAACAACGGTCACATTAGGCCTCCTAGAGACAACCCTAGATCATGCAAGATCCTCATGAGATGGCGACAAACACGTATATCAAAGAGGCATTCACAAGCCCTCCACGAGACTTTTGATAGGAGTGCCTCCATATCAACATCTTAAAACCTGTCTACTGACTCAGGTATCATGGTCATATCAATATATTGTCATCCTGACTGATAAGCATCACGGTCATCTTTGTCATAGAATATCACCGCCATACATCATGAAATATCATTGCCATTCCATAAGCATAGAATAATGTTGCAACACATCATTGTCATCAACACGAGAATATCACCGCCATACATCATAGAATAAACACATAATATCCTGCATGTATATTGTTGATTTTTATAGCAACGGATGTGCTCTACCCTCAAAATTTTGTAGAAATGCTATGACACATGCATTCCACAATACCCGGAAAGTGTTTTGGGAAGTTTCACCGAGAGATGATTTAATTAAAATAATTAATCATTTTTAATGTATTCCTAAAGCACATAATATCTTCCTGCATATATTGTTGATTTTTATATGGCAAGGATGTACTCTACCCTCAAAATTTTGTAGAAATGCTATAATACATGCATTCCACAATGCCAGTGTTTTGGGAAGTTTCACCGGAGATGATTTAATTAAAATAATTAATCATTTTTAATGTATTCCTAAGTCTAAACTTGAAATGTGATTAATTAAAGTGTATTAATTAGATCGAGTGTGAATCTTCTAGATAAAGACACGAATCAACTCCCCGATTAATCTTAGCCTTTGATTGTGTTTTAACTTTGGTCGTTGATATGTCAACGAGAGATTATAAGAAGGAGCTTGATGGGCATTTGGAGGAGACATCGAGTAGGAGATCAAGTGATCGATTTCTCCAAAGAGAAGAAGTGTAACGAGTTGTTGGAGGAAGATCAAAGTGATTTCTTGCCGGTGATGGGCGGAGATAATGGCCGGTGGAAGTTTCCTAATACGGTGAATACAAAGCGAGAGGAGCGGTGAGATCGAGAGAGGCAACGTAAAGCCATGTTGGGCGGTGAAAAGGCGGGTGCGAACCTAAGAGGAGATCCGTAGTTTTTGTGAGGAGCGAGTCCAAATCTAGTGCGGGGAGCCGAATTGACGAGATTGGAGGGTCGGATATGCGAGCATCTGGGCGATGGATAAATCAACTAGAGGAGTGACGTAGTCCCTACGAGTTGTGACGTAGAGCGGCGCGGTGGTGGCATGGCGGCCCCGTGGGGCTAGCCATTCGGAGGGCTGGATCGGTGTCAAATCGCCAATGATAGTGTGAGGTTAATTCTCACTTCATTTACGCCGGATTATACTCTCTCTATCGGATGGCCAATAAGGCATCCAAAGATTTGTATTCGAAACTATTGCATAATAATACAAACCCTCGATTCTTTTGATTTCCCGCATTGGGTTTTTAAAGGGGGACATTTGTCCAAAAATAACGGAGTCGATTGTGTGTTTATTTCTCCTACGCTATATTTTGTTTACGCAACATTTTTATATTTGTGTGGGTTGCGGTGTGATGTATTCGGTGTTTTCGTAGATGTGCAAATAAATTGTTAAGTAAAGATTAACAATTAGGTGAATATTGTCCGATTCTTCTTATTAGGATTCGATCTGAAATTTTCACATGGTATCAAAAGCGCGGTGAAAGCGAGAGAAGAGCTCGAGAAGTAGGGAGTTGAAGGAGCTAAAAGAGTTGTTAATAGCGACAATCGAATCCCTAGAAAGTTGGGGTCAATGCCGAGAGGGCAAGATTTTCGTGGAAAAACCCTTCTGCGAGCGAGTCAACAAAGAAGAAGACTTTCCGGATCGAAAGTTTTCGGTGGCGAGAGGGAGCAACACAACGACGTCGGCGCGGTCGGATCTTCGGTGGGACACAGATTTTTGCAAGGCGGTTGCTGAAAGCGAGAAAAAGCATCGAAGGGAAGAAGAGCACCTTCGAGGAATTTTGACCTCGAAGGAATTTCTTACTGAAAATTCTAATTTCCCATAACGAACGGCGATGGGCGGGAAAATTTTTGCTCACTCCCGGCGGGGAGTGCGTAGAGACGATCGACGAACACGCCAGAGGTTAGAGGAAGACCGACATTATTTTTGGACGCGATGGCATCGGTGCAGGTTGCGAGATCAAGATTGGCTAGAGGGTGCCTCCAACTATGTTATACGGAAGGCAAGGGCTTCTTTCATGATCATTATCTCAAAACTTATATCACTAATATGGTCGTGAGCCCACGGATGCAAACCAAGTTAAGACCTACGAAGAAATGACGAAGCTAAGAGGTCGATCCTCGACGCGAGGAGGGCCACATAGTGTCTCACATAGCAAGCAAAGACACTTCCAAAAGGCACAATGGGATGCATTGGCCGCGCTATATCGGGGGTCTTGAGACGGTAGAAGATGTGCTTGGAGGAAGATGAGATGTACGAGGATACGAAGGGAGTGCATAAACCCTTTCTGGTGTGAAAGTTTCAAAACAAAACCTTCTTGTAGTGTCTTGATCTACTTCACCTACTTGTTTGATTAATTAACAAGCTACTCATACGAATATTAGAAAAACACTAAATCAAATACAAGCGCGGTCTACACCTCTACAAATAATTTATTGAACAACATGCACATGTGACAAAATTACATAGATTTTCGAACAATGCCACGAAAACCCGTGCGGGAAGAAAACCGTTTAGAGCAACTCTAGAGGTTTTATTATTATACGAGTGCAGATACGATTGTATGGGCATTTGACTTGATCTACCTTATAGAGAAATTGCATAGCGATTGTGTGCTGTTGTCACCACCAATTTGTCTAGGTACGCGGCAATGACGGATACATTGTCACCTTTATCCCCAATCTCTCTGTTAGGATTGTCTCCTTGCAAGCTAAGGAGGTTGACCCTATCGGTAGAAGGACAAGAATCCGGGGAGACACGGCTAAAACACCAAATACTTGATAAAATTAATGGGATTCCTGAGATCTAAATTAGATTTCATGTTTAAGGCTTGGGTGCCTTGTGAGAATCAAACAAGATCCCGTTATGAAATTAAAGATAAGTATTAGATGTATAATAACTTTATAAATGACCACAATGATATTCAATAGAAAATTACCCGATCATTCATTAAGATATTTGAGCCAATTAAGAAAGCTTATCATGAAATGACCATTTAAAATAAAACGCCCAATGCTTGAAATATTTCCAAATTAAAGATGTTTAATATAACCCGGTTCAAAAAATTAAAATAATCCATAGTCAAACTTTAGATAGAAAAATTTTAGCCCATTTGACTATGAAAACTTTAAAAAAAAAATTATGTTTTTGTATTTTCTAGATTTTTAGGATTTTAATTTTAAATTAAAACTTTAATCTAAGAAGGATTAAAATTAAAATCTAAATCTAAAATCTAAATAAAACTAAAAGTTAAAATTAAATTTAAACTAAATTAAATCTAAAAATTAAATAACAAAAATTAAAACTAAAACTAAAATCGAATCATTAAATCCTAGCTAACGCTAACAAATTTTAATATTTAAAATCTAAAAAAATAAATAAATCTAAAAACTAAACTAAAAAGAAACCAAACTAAGCCTAAACTATACAATAACTAGAATTAAAACTAAAGCTACACAGCGAAACCGAACAAAAAAAAAAACTAAAGTCTAATTAAATTAAAACTAAAGCTAAGCTAAAATAAATAAAAATCAGAAATTTAAATCCTAGCTCTAACTTGTAAAACTCGAATTCAAAAAATACACCAACCAAACTCAAACAAAACAAAAATAAAAAAAAAAGAATCGAATTTTAATAAAAATTAACGCATATATGTGTTTCATTCCTTGTGCTTTTAGTTTTCTTATTAATCGTTTGCGGATGCGAGGTTGGTGGATGGCGACGAGAGGACGAGGGCTCGACGACGCGAGAGGAAAAAGGCGAAGATGCGTAGAAGCTAATCGACGGGATGAACGACGCAAAAAAAGAGAAGATCGATGGCTCAGGACGGCGGAAAGGCGACCATGTGGGAAACGTTGGCTTGGACAACGCCAGGGGTGAGGCACGACCGGTGAAAACGACGGACAAAGGCCCCAGCGAGAGAGGGGGGACGAGCGTGAGAAAGAGCGGTACGACGGGTTCGAAGGACGTGTGTTGAGATTGGGCGTGGTAAAGAGAGGAAGGCTCAACGAAGCAAGAAGGCAACGTGATAGAGAAGCAGGTAATGAAAGGAGTCGATGGATGGTGTGATGAAGTCGATGGTCTCTTTGCGTATATATTGGGAATGGCATGAAGAGGCACGGGTGAGAGACGAGAGAGATAAAATAAAACCCGGTATAAGTAAATCTGCCCGGCGGAAACATTAAAACTCTTCGTTTAAAATCGATTTTGAATACCCTTAAAATCAAAACAATGTCACGATTTTCCCACGGTAGGGATTTGAGGCCGGATACGGCCTTTCGGGCTAGATACGCACTGGGTTTAAAAAAGCCGATTTGAACCTTGAACTGCAAGAAACCAACGAGATGCGAAGGATACACACCAAGAAACAATTAAACCCATACAGGTCTTTGAAAAAATTTACAAATATACAAACTAGTTCTGATTTAAAAACCCTCATGGTTAGTGAATCCATCTTAGCACAATTTTTTAGAAGTTTAAAATTTTTGAGAAGCACAAGCCTTAGAAAACCTTGCAAAACCACCAATTTCGTAAGATAGACTTGAAGTTGCAAATAATGAGCTTTTCATATTTATGTTTATTGATCGTTTAATTGACAAAAGACTTCACAAACGCTCAATCTAAAAAAATTTCCTTTGTAGATACGAACCTTAGATCGATAGAGATTTAAGAAAACAACGCAGAAACATTTTCCGAAAAATCGAGAATGTTATTTTAAAAACCAGAAAACTACACAAGATACTGTGTCACAGTTAATCCTGAAGGCCATCAACCATAAAATGCAAGAAAAAAAGTAGCGAGTTTAGAGACAATTCACCACATAGATGCCGAGAAGGAACATCCAAAGATTTGTAACCCAAGTCTTTATGCTTTATTTATCAAAGAAAAATTCTGAAGCTTCCAAGACCGGTGCACGATTCGAAATCGGATGTTTCCAGAATGACATACCTCTAAATTTATAGGACAAAATCTCCAATGGCTAGTTTGGATGATCCACGTCAAAATAATCTCGGCCAAATCGATAAAGTTTGATCATCTTTTAATACGGATGGTCGAAATTGTAATTTTGAGGAAAAAACGAATTTATGATTTAAATCATTTTAATTAACTCAAAAATGCTATTTTTGAATTAATTACCCCAAAATTTTGACTTTGACTTAACCACCTAGGCCCAAGGGTCCAAAATTTCTTAAAATTCTCAATATTCCCTTGGCACCGGGGCTTTCAAAATCATTTTCAAGGACCCACAAATTTTGTCTTTCGAATTTAATCCTAACTTAGGACCCTAATTAATTAAATTTCTGGTTTAAGATTTTTTTTTAAATTAATTGACCGGAAAATTTAATTAATTCGCGGGGGATTATAATTATTTTTCCAACCCTCTTTTACATGAGATAATACATTTACATACATGAAGGGGGAATACCCATTCGTATAGACCCTCAAATAAATACCCAATTGTAACGACTCAAAAAATGATCTAGTAGACCAAGTAGTTCAAACTACTTTTACGAGGACTCGATAAAAAACACTAGGACTCACTTAGCATGTTGATGACAAAATCCACCCTAGCTTTGGGGTGAGGGTACCGGAGGGAAAAACTCTTGCTGATCACTTATGTGAATCGGTGAGACAAAAAACTTCCTAGGATGGAAATCATCAACAACATACCAGGCTTACCTAGGTTGTTACACATACATTCACGGTCTTACTTAGATCATTTACATCATAACATGGGAATGGGTTTTACAATCATTTATAAAAAGCATTTTTTACTGTCGATGAAATCTAGATGACACGAGCCTCGAACATGATAAGTCCCATTTGAAAAAATGGGGTGTCTTGCTATGGGGTAGTGACAAGTGTGGTCAACATACGGCTCTACTTGGGGACACGTTGCTTCATTGAAGGGTGTGAGAATCCGAGGTATGCATCCAAGCAACACACAAGATTACATAAGTAGCGTCCATCCAAATGTCATCATATAACATTAAGCTCATGAAAAATAGAAGCTCTTCTTTTATTTATTATTTTACTTAACATGAAAAGTAAATCTACTCTGTTGCCAAATGAAATGCTGAAATAACAAAGTGTAAGGTTAGAGATACAATACAAAGGATGCCTATGGCATCGGATGTGCTCAATATAGTGCATGTTGAGCATTTGCTTGCTCGGGCAAGTACGTAGGTTGTTTTTCGGATGTACCATGTCCAATCTTGCATAATGTAGGACTTTCTGTCTTATCACATTGCTCTCGGCCATCGGACGAGGTAAAACCACTTACTTCTTTTTTGCTTCTTTCTTCTTACGAGTGGGTTGTGACGTCGGCAATGGAGACCTTTGTGGAGTTTCTTGTCCTCATCTTGAAGATGTTTGTACAATATACGAAGAACACCAGGTGTGACGATATTATTGCGGATATACTCTATCAATGGTGACATATAAGCTTGGTCTTTCTCAACATCCTTTGAAACCATAGTTAAATCATAAAATTATTGATGAGATGAAATTAGCTTTTGCTTGAGAGAGAAGTCTTATGATCTTTTGACAAATCGACTTGGGTTGGAGAGTGCATGTAGGATCTTTTTTCCTTCTTTCCAACTTCTTTTGGACAACGGTGATTTCCTTCGCATGACTCTCTTCAATCATCAACAATCTATGTTCCATGTTTTTTATTGATTCATCATTATATTGCTTTCATGGCCATGAAGAAACTTTACATACAATTCATCTCTTTCTTATGATTTGTTTCCATGATCGTCATTTCCTTAACATGTTTTTCTTCCATGGCAATTATTTTATTGGAGTGATTAAATTCCATGATCTTTAACTTGTTTTCCATGACATTTATTTCTTTGTACCATGACTTGCTTCCATGGAATTTATCCTATTTTGAAGATTGATTTGGTTGCTTCATGTTTTGAATCATTTGCGTATGATTGGGTTGCATATCCTTAATCATACGAAATTTTGGTTCTTTAACATGACTTTCATGATCTTCTATATGCATGTGATAGTCCTTACCAACAACACTAATTTGGGTAACAAACCACCTTGTTCTACTATCTATGATTTTTTGACAACATGGCAAGTAACTTCTTCCATGAAGAGCATTACGGGCTCTACAATAAGGCAAAGCTTCATCCACAAGATTTGCAAACTCAAGTTGACTTGTCGGTCTCTTGCTCATTGAATAGGCCTCTTTCCTGTAAAGCATTGTATTTTCTAGGTTGGGAATTATCGTTTGAGCGCTTTCCATTTGGATAAATACAGCACATGAACTTACTTATTTCCTTAGCATGATTAAGCTCCATACTTTTCAAACTTTTGCATTAACCTTTTCATGGGGTCATCATCATCTTTTAGAGGTTCTTTTAACTTAGTATCTGTCAAAGACTTATCAAAATACGGGTTTTGGACATTCGAGATACTTTCTTATCCTTTTCAATCTTCTACGATAAAGATTGACAAGCCTTATAATTGCAATTTTTAGCCGCCTTAACTCATATGAAGTATCGGAATCAAAAGCATCAATGAAAAAATTCAAAAAGAGATCCATCGGGAGGTTTAGAGAGTTTGAGATATTTCTCTAAGAATACCATTAAATCTCTGTTAAATTCTTCGGTCGTTTCATTTTCTTTCTTTTTTATGGTACTAATCTCCCTTACCAAGTACCTATCTTCCCTTTTATCACCATATTTTTCTTAAAAGCTGACTACAATGGTTCAAAAGTATCAAATGAATTATCGAGCTTTTCCGTAAACCATTCGGCAACATCCTACTTAAAAAGTAAAAACAAAAAGTTTTCATCTTTACATCCTCGAAATTATTTTTTGCCCACTTACATAAAATCTATTCCACCGATTGGTGAAAAGAAAACAAATGAGACTTGACACTAAGCTTGCATCATTTCCTTGAAAGAAGGTAATTTATCCATTTGAGGAACATCATGGGGCTAACCCTGAATATTAGCAAAATTACACGGGGTAAAAACATCCATGATATCGTTTTTTAAGTTTAGAAATAGATAAAATTGTTCGAGAATAGTTAAAGGTCCTCGAGAAGCGAACTGTGGCAAAGAACTCTTGGAGAAAATTGGATTCGCCATGAACATGAGCGGTTCTAAAACGAGAAGAAATAATCGAGAGATCAGCAAATGGATATCGGGGGGATTCTTGTACGGGAGTAAATAGATGAATAAGTGGAGTCCTCGCCACCAAAACGAGAAGCCAACCAAAATGTCTGGGTGCTAAAGATATGATGGTCGAAATATTAGTGATATGACGAAAGATAAGGCGATGAAAAATGAAGAGATGAAAAGACGCCAAAAAGTGATCCTTTGTGACGGGCGAATGAATGGTGAAAGAATATTTGAAGATTACAAAATGTCGCTAAGACCAAGGACGGAAAAAACTCTGTTTCCCGGCAACGGCACCAAAAATTGTTGTCGCACGGATTGTCTGGAAATCTTAGTGACAACGGCCTCAAAATCGGGGATTGTCACCTTTATCCCCAATCTCTCTATTTAAGTTGTCTCCTTGCAAGCTAAGGAGGTAGACCCTATCGAAATGAAGGACAAGAATCAGGAGACACGGCTAAAACACCAAATACTTAATAAAATTAATGGGATTCCACGGAATCTAAATTTGATTTTCACGTTTAAGACCCGGTGCCTTATGAAGTCAAAGCAAGATCCCGTTATGCAATTAAAGATAATTATTAGATGTATAACTGTTGCTAAATGACGATGATGACTAATGAAAATTACCCGATCATTCATTAAGATATTTGAGCCAATTGAAAAGTTTATCCTTGAAATGACCACTTAAGATAAAAACACAATGCTTGAAATATTTCCGAAATTAAGATACTTCAATATAACCCGGTTCGAAAATTAAAATAATCCATAGTCGAACTTTAGATAGAAAAACTTTAGCGCATTTGACTACGGAAAACTTTTTAAAAAAAAAATTATGTTTTCATATTTTTCTAGATTTTTTAGGATTTTCTAATTTTAGAATTAAAACTTTGATACAGAAGAGTTGAAATTAAAATCTAAATCTAAAATCTAAATAAAACTAAAGTTAAAAATTAAATTTAAACTAAATTAAATAACAAAAATTAAAACTAAAACTAAAATCGAACCACATTAAATCCTAACTTCAAACCTAACAAATTTTAATATTTAAAATCTAAAAAAAAATAAATCTAAAAACTAAACTAAAAAAAGAAACCAAACTAAGCCTAAACTATACCACAATAACTAAATTAAACCTAAAGCTACACAAAACAAAACCGAACAAACAAACAAAAAACTAAAATCTAATTAAATTAAAACTAAAGCTAAGCTAAAATAAAAAAAAATAAATAAAAATCAAATTTAAATCCTAGCTCTAACCAACAAAACTAAGATTCAAAAAATACTAACCAAACTCAAACAAAACAAAGATTAAAAAAAAAGAATCGAATTTTAATAAAAATTAACGCATATGTGTTTCATTCATGTATTTCGTTTTCTTATCAATCGTTTGTATGACTGTGCGGAGTTGGGCCCCAGACGACGACGGAGGGACGAGGAGCTCGACAACCGCGAAGGAGGAAGGGCGAAGATGCGTGGGCGTGTCAAGCGGGATGATCGCGGCGCAAAAAAGAAAGATTGATGACTCTAGATGGCGAGAAAGAAAGCGGCCATGTGAGAAAAACGCCAAAACGGACGCGTGAGGAAATGAGGCACGACGGTGAAAACGACGGACGAGTTGGCGGGGAGAGGGACGAAAGGCATGCAGAAGAAGCTGGTATGACGGGTTGAAGGGACATGTGTTAAGGATTAACTATGGTGAAGAGAGCTCAGCAGGAAATCGCGTGCTTGTGGAAAATAGAAGAGACGACAATGAAAGGGGTCGATGGATGGTGTGATGAAGTCGATGGATACTGTACATATGTAATGGGAATGGCATGAAGAGTTGGAGTGAGCCAGAGAAAAATAAAACCCGGTATGATAAATATTTTTGACCAAACATTAAAACTCTTCCATTTAAAGTAGGTTTTTGAATGCCCTTAAAATCAAAACAATGTCTAGATTTGCCCCACGGTAGGGATTTGAGGCTAGATGCGACACAGTGAATGCGCCTTGGATTTAAAAAAAAAATTCTGATTTGAACCTTGAACTGCAAGAAACCGGCCCGAATCCAGAATACACACACTGACTTGATTAAACCCTTATGGCCATGAAAAAATTTTAAATATACAAACTAGTTTCTGATTTAAAACCCTCATGGTTGAATGCGAATCCATCTTAGCACAATTTCGGAGGTTAAAATTTTTAGGAGGCACAAGCCTTAAAAGCCTGCAAAACCACCAATTTTTGTAAGATAGACTTAAAAAAATTTAACAAATAATGAGCTTTTTCGGATTTATGTTTATTGAGAGTAGAGTGGTCAACAAAAGACTTCCCCAAATGCTCAATCTAAAAAATTTCTAACATAGATACGAACCTTAGATGGAGTAAATTTAAGAAAACAACATGAGACCTTTTCGGAAAAAATCGAAATGTTATTTTATAAACCCGAAAGCGCACAAGATAAAGTATGCGATTAATCCTGTAGAGCCATCAACCATAAAATGCAAGAAACAAAGTAGCGGAGGTTAGAGACAATTCACCACATAGAACATCAAGATTTGTAACCCCAAAGTCTTTATGCTTTATTTATCGAAGAAAATTCACAAGAGCTTCCAAGACCGGTACACAATTACCCGAGATCGGATGTTTCAAGAATGACACATACCTCTAAATTTATAGGACAAAATCTCCAGCAGCTGGTTGGATGATCCACGTCAAAATAATCTCGACGTCGATAAGATTTGATCATCTTTTAATACGGAGCGGTTCGAAATTATAATTTTGAGGAAAAAAAACGAATTTATGATTTAAATCATTTTAATTAACTCAAAAATACTATTTTTGAGTTAATTACCAAATTTTGACTTTGACTTATACTTGGGCCCAAGGATCCAAAATTTCTTAAAATTATCAATATTCCCTTGACCTGGGGGCTTTCATAATCATTTTCCAAGGACCCACAAATTTTGCCTTTTCAAAGATTTAACAATCTAACTTAGAGACCCTAAATTAATTAAATTTGGTTTAAGATTTTTTAAATTAATTGACCGAAACTTTAATTAATTGGTGAGAGGGGATGTAATTATTTTCTAACTCTCTTTTACATGAGATAATACATTTACATACATGAAGGGGGAATACCCATTCGTATAGACCCTCAAATAAATACCCAATTCTGCGACTCAAAACATGATCTAGTAGACCAAGTAGTTCAAACCAATGTGGAAAAAGTCGGAGTCGGGATTAAGTAAACGAGAGTAAAAAGTTGAAAAAAATCGGCAAAGTCGAGTTTTTCGAGAAAAATTGGCAAAATTAAAAAAATACAAAAATTATTAAAAAATTTCAATTTTTAGCATCCTAAGAGATCCACAACATCAAATAAATGCATTTCCACATAAACATGTAAAAAGCTATTATAATATGTATATGAAGTCTAGTGCTACATCACATATCAAAATAGTGAATCGAGTCTGAATCTTGAGTCTGGGTCTCCAAGAGTCAAAATATCAACAAAAAATATAATAACGTATATCATGAGTCATCTCCATGTCATAAAGTAAGTCACTAAGATAGAAAGATCTGCCCTTTTACGGGGAATAGGGAATGGCTTTACCTTTTCCTCTAGAGGAAGAATACCCCTCGGGAATCGAGATGGACCCGGTGGTCCTCTGGAAACAAAAAAAAATAGGTGGCCTGCGGTAACTGCGCCGCGGCCAGCACCCCTTGCTTGCTACTTACATCCTAGATGGTGTCACCTCCTCCTCCACATCCTCCTCCTCCTCCTGACCTCTTGCTCCTCCTCCTCTACTGCCCCCGGCTCCTCCTGTTGTGCATCTGCTTCCTCCTCTGGCACTAATGCCCTGCGGATCCACATCAACAATCGGGATCGATTCCATGACCGGCCCTCTCGGTCTAGGCCCTCCATACGGCGGTGGTATCAATATTGTCCAATGAAATGGCATCCATATCGGGAGTTTTAAGATTTGTCTCATCCACAATCGAAGATTGTAGTAGACATACACCATGTCATTGAGACGTTGGGATTCCAATGCGTAAAGGGCATAGATTATAAATTAGTACTTGGAAAATTTATGTAGTAAAAAATTAAAATAATCAAATTATTTCAAAAATTTAATTTGAATTTTTTTTTACCTATTGCTTTTGCTATGTATTTTGTCAAAGACACTCCAATTGCGCTCACACCCCGGAAGGAAGCGCATGTGCAGGCGAGCACTCGGATGGCAAGCTTTTGGAGATGGGGTGCTCTACCACCATAGCTTGTCCACCAAGCATCTACAAGTTAAAATAAAAATGAGAAGCAAAAATTGTGAAGAGACAATGAATTATTAAATTTGAAAGTTGAAAGTTGAAACAAGGCCCGAACGGTGAGCTTAGCGGCATTTTGGTCCATCCTACTCTTAATAGCCATGCTAAAACCAAATGTGCCACCCGGCCATCCTATATATATTCCATTTCTTTGAGAATTTCTTCCACGTTCTTGCTCGAGATACCACCATCCTCTCAACACATGTGAGAATCCATCCATCACCTCGGCATCAAATCTGAAACCACGGGAGTAAGAAAATGCGGGGGTTGAAGTAGATACTTGCAGCATGAATGGGGCGATGGAGGGTATTGTTCCATCGGTCATCAATCACTCTCCATGACACCATTGTTTCTCTAACCCCTCATCTCACATATACGCATAATAGCACGAATGGCTTCTTTGGCCCTATCCATGGCCTCATACAAGTAGCCCATTGCGGGCTTCTCTCCATCAACCAACCGAAGAACCCTTACCAAAGGTTAGAAATGGCACACACCTCCTCTATACTGCCCAAAACCCCCGATCATCGCAAACAAGTACGCATATGCCTGTCCTACGGTTTGCGGCTAATAGATAAGTCACGCCAATCACTGTGAAAGAAACATGTTCACTTCCACCGTCCCACATAGAATTCAACGGTGAAGAATGTAGGCGTAGTGGCAAGCGTGTTCATCGCGAGGACGCACCAACTCTTTATTGTTGGTGAATCTTCTCATCAAGCTAAGCACGGATGCATGATTGTAAATAAATTTTGTTATGCTCTTGGATGATTCAACAATATGTCTCACCATAGGAATCTTGCCTATATCCTCCAACATCAAGTCAATACAATGGCTTTGACAGGTGTCAAAAACGAGGGTAGGATACCTCTCCATGAGCAACACACTGGTGCAACATAATTTGCCGGCGTTGTCGCGTTAGCTTGGACAACATTGCGGCAGAGCCTATTTCTGAATGAAGATGTCCAACAACTCACATAATAAACATGCATCTTTAATGTGTGCGGATGCGTCCATGATTTTATAAACATTGTCCCCCTGGGACAACTAACCAGAAAGTTAGAGGGTCCTACCCATACCGGTGAATCAACCATACGACGCGAGCATTGCATCCGAGTGTATTCCCAAGATGCCCTAAACTCCTCCAGGTCTAACGATTGCAATCATTCTTTTCCTCTTGAAGAAGAGGCCCTCTCCATTGTGCAAAGGTAGGGGCTTTGTGCCAAGGCCAACGACAACAACGGCATCAAACATAGGTTGGTAGAATGGGTTTGTCTTGGCAATGTTGAAGGAACATCACTCCATAGAGAACATCTACTCACCAACACCTTCGACACGCGCTTTCCTTTTTTAATTACAGTTGATGCCGGGTTGTGCACGGAGTGTCGTTCTAGGGACAAAAAAAGGATGAAAAGGTGAGGGTTGGAACTAGAAGGTAATCTTTGAACCAAAGCACTCTCACTTACACGGCTTGAGCTCTCTGCTAGGTTGCTTTTCATTGCGCTTTGGTCTCTTTGCCATCTTCTTTTTCCATCAAAACTGTGCTTTGTCGAATCGTTACGGACCCGGATTTGGGCAAAGTTGTATGTTTTGTACGGAATTTGCCCTATATGGCATTTTAATCTATAAATACCCCACGACATATGCTTTCCACACAACACAAGACAAATACGTTCTATTGAGTCCTCCGATTCGGTACGAGGATCGAGTTCACCATACTACCCGAAAGGATCCAAATTCCTTGGCATTTTGTTTGGAAACTTTTTGATGTTTTGAACACGAGCACAAAACAAAAATTAAAAAAAAATTAAAAATTGCCCATCACATAAATTAAAGATTAAAATCACTAAATAGTGGGCGGGCACTAGTGTATGCTATATTAGTATGTAGGTCGATAAGTTATGGGAATGTTTGTAGCTATTTTTGTGATTTCCCGAGGCTCTCAAAAGATCATCATTTTAATTTTTAGTCTGCCCGATTCAAAACCACTATGATCTTGCAGGAAAGTATCTGTGATTCTGTGCAGATGCAGCCTCATTTGATATATCATCTAGTCCTCTGACAGCATGTATTGAAGAAGCAAAACAGTGCATAGATATATCATATGGCACATGTACGAATTACAGCCGAAAATGTAGCAGATACATCGATTGATCCGGATAATTTTGCCATTTTAAAAGGTGAGTGCCTTTTTTATGTTTTAGTTAATAGTTGTTAAGTTCGAAGAGCTTGATGGTCCTCTTTGTAGTCTTGGATATTTTAGAAAATGTGGAACTTGTAGCTGTAGCCTGGAATCCATATCCAAAATTTAATAGGTAAAGACACTCATGGTAAACAGGGAGGGTATTGACTCTGCACGATATGCTAGTTGACGTTGCCAAATGCTGGAACTATTCTTGAAGACTACTATTTTTTATCCGTGGACAAATATATTTTATCCTATTTTGCTAATGTAAATGTTGGAACGGTTTGAAATACAGAATGTATATCCAACAAAAATCGATGATTCGATTATGAAGATGGCAAGCCACAAATGTTTTTAACTTACCTGGAGGCTGGCGGCAGCAGCAAACCCTGGCGGCACCCAATCTGCAAGCTCGAATCTTTAGCTCCCTCCGAACGCAAAGTTGCAATCCGAAACCCTCTCGCTGGACTGTCGATGGACCACAGCGACTGCTCCACAGTGTTAAACGCGGGCGGGCGGACAAACAAAACAAAACAACACATAAAAATCGAAATTTCCGGCTCTTATAGTCACTTTCACGATTTTTTCGATCGAATCGGGATTAAATCGGGCATATAACGATTTTATCGAGATTTTTTCAAAATTTAAAAAATCGCGAAAAAATCGGCCGATTTAATCGGCGTCTTGAAAAAATCGGGATTTTTTGAAAAAATCGTGATTTTATCCCGATTTTTTCCACACTAGTGCAAACTACTCTTACAAGGACTCAATAAAAAACACTAGGACTCATTTAGCATGCTGATGACAAAATCCACCTTAGCTTTGGGGTGAGGCTGGAGGGAAAAACTCTGCCAATCACTTATGTGAATCAGTGAGACAAAAAACCTCCTAGGATGGAAATCATCAACAACATACTAGGCTTACCTAGGTTGTTACATACATTGACAGTCTTACTTACATCATTTACATCATAACATGCAGAATGGGTTTACAATCATTTATAAAAACTGTTTTCTGTCTATGAAATCTGGATGACACGAGCCTCGAACATGATAAGTCCCATTTGAAAAAATGGGGGTGTACTACTATGGGGTAGTTGACAAAGTGTGGTCAACAGTACCTTTTCACTCGGAGACAGAAAATATGGTTGAATCACACCCTCAATCAGGATTTACAGATAACGAGCCCTTTCTATCCCACTGGAACCCTCACCGCAGCCTTCTTCAGCCTCTGCGTCAACCCTCCGGCCCAACACAGTCTTTGCGCAATGCAGGTTGTCCCTGCGTCACTCTGGAAGGATTTGTGTTGTCTCTGCGTCACCCAGATGGCTCTGTGTCCCTCTATACGTGGCCTCTGCATCAGCGTACTGGACTGCGTCCCTCTGGTTGGTCTCTACGCTGCTCTGGTACACTACTTCCTCTCTACTGTTGTATTCTCGGCCTCGGATCATATCATCCCTTGTTGATCTCTGCCCCTCACTACAGTGCAAACTCACTTTGAATTCCTCAGCAAACCTTGCCCCAGAAATTCGACTTAGCTTTAGCGCTCTAAAATTTGTGTGTTTTCCAACTGACCCCAAGCACTTCCTTTATACTTTTCTTTTTGGGAAACCAATGGTCGTCATCTAATCTCTAATCGACGACTCAGATTAAAAGACTGCTTGATCCACATCACTTAGAACATTTTATCACATGTAAATTAATTCACTTTAATTTTTCTATTTCCCTAAGTTAGACTTACGGTCCTCATTAAAAAAATTAATTATTTGAATAACTCATACACCGGATGAAATTTCTCCAAACACTTTCTGGGTCTTGGAGATCTCGTGTGTCTTAGCCCCTCCACAAAGTTTCAGAGCTAGAGCACACCCGATGCTACCCCAAAATCTCAACACTGGCGAAACTTCAGGATACCCGAAATCAGTTGGTTGTTGTGGGAGCAACGCCTCAAGATATGAAATTTGTACGGCCGGTCCTTAACAACATTTCCGAGGAGTGGCAAGTCTTTGTCCAGAGTATCCTGGGCAGAGAGAAGTTCCCTGACTGGGAAAGAGTTTGGGATGATCTACAACAAGAGGAAATGAAGTGTGATTTGGTGAAGAGCACCATAAGTGGCAGCAATAGCAGTGGGGTGAACATCGAGAAGAGAAAAATGCAGCCCTTGCATCGAAGGGTCAGTAGGAGCAGCATAGGCAGAAAAAAGACATTTCGAAGATCAAATGTTTCCGATGTGGTGAGATGGGCCACCTCAGTTCTCAGTGTTCTCTTCGAAAGAAGGACAAGGAGAAGGAGCAAGATCAGCAAGCTACTACCACAGAAATTGATAGGTTCTCCTCCATATTGGAGAAGTTTGCTATGATTGCTCATATACCTCCAGGGGAGAGGAGGGGTGATATGGTTTTGTAGCCTCAGAGAGATACAGGATGGGAAGGATCCTTGAGGAGTCCACCTCTTGGATCAATTCCTTGCTTCAGGAGCCCATAGCAGCAGTAGCAAGATGGACCAATGACATGGTGCAGTCGAGGGCCAGAGTGACAAATGTAGTATTTAGCAGCGTGAGGAACTGAGCAATGCAGAGCAGAGTTGGCATAGTACAGTTGGCATAGTGCAGAGTCATCAATAGTGTAGAGGCTTCAGTGGCAGCGCAGAGGCTAGCAGCAGTCAGAACTCGGTGGACAGATGCATCAATTTAAACACGATTGGTTCAATTGATGGAAATTTCTCAGTTGCAGCAGCAGCGGATGAGAGGGAGTTGTGGATGTTGTAGCGGTAGCAACAACAGAGTTGCAGTGCAAATGCACTAGTTGACAGCAACATGCAGAGTCAGTAGCAGCACAGATGCAACACAGAGAGAGCTATGCAGTAGTTGGTGGGCAGCAGCAGCCAGACATCAGCAGCGCAGCTGGGATGGTGCAGAAGTCAGAGTGATGCTTCAGGAGGTTGCAGCACTTGAGCACATTCCTCGCTAAGAGGGAGTGTTGATTTTTGTAGCATCGGATGTGCTCTAGCCTCAAGATTTTGCAAAGAGGCTAAGACACACGCATTCCAAAATACCCAAAAAGAGTTTTGGAAACTCCCACCTGGAGAGGATTTAATTAAAATAATTAATCATTTTTGATGTATTCCTAAGTCTAAACTTAGAGAATGTGATTAATTAAAGTCTATTAATTAGATCGGGTGTGAACCTCCAAGATAAAGACACAGATCAACTCCCAGTTAATCTTAGCCTTTGATTATGTCTTAATTTTGGTCGTTGATATGTGAACGAGAGATTATAAGAAGGATTTTGATGGGAATTTGGAGGAGACATCGAGTAAGAGATCAAGAGGTCGATTTCACAAGAGAGAAGTGCAGTAGTTGCCGAAGGAAGATCGAAGTGATTTCTTGCACTAAGGGGGAGATAGCGGTCGGTGGAAGTTTTCCTGATCCAGTGAATACAGAGCAGAGGAGAAAGAGTGAGATCCAGAGAGGCAGCGTAGAGCCACGCTGGGCAGCGCAGAGGTAGCATAGAGCCTGAGAGGAGATCCACAGTAGTTGTTGAGGAGATATCCAGATCTAGTGTTGGGAGCCGAGGTGTGAGACCGAAGGGTCAGATATCTGAGCATCCAGTGGGCAAATCGATCAGCCAGAGGAGTGACGTAGTCCCTACGAATTGTGATGTGGAGGCAGCGCAGTGACTGCACAAAGGCAACTCGGGGCTAGCCATTCAGAGGCTGGATCAGTTTCGGTTCGCCAGTGATAGTGTGAGGCTAATTCTTACTTCATTTCTGCCAGTTATATTCTCTGTATCAGATAGCCAATAAGGCATCCAAAGATTTGTATTCAGAAACCACTGCATAATAATGCAAACCCCCAGATGCTGCATCGGTTTTCCCACATTGGGTTTTTCTAGGGATATTTGTCCAAAAATAACGGTGTCGATTTTTTGTTTATTTCTTTCCTGCGTTGTATTTTGTTTGCACAACATTTTTATATTTGTGTAGGTTGCAGTGTGATGTATTCAGTGTTTGTCGTAGATAACTACAAATAAATTGTCAAGGAAAGATTAACAATTAGGTGAATATTTTCCAGTTGCTGCAATAGGATTCTGATCTAGGAATTTTCACATATATCATTGTCATAAGGACACTACTATATATATCATTGTCATCATTGTCACAAGGACACTCAACATATATCACTGTCATGAGAACTTTTGCCATAAATTATAAGGACACTTGTCATATTGTCATAACATCACGTCATAAGGAAACTTATATGCTAGACAAAATATCATTGTCACAAACACGCTTATATGCCAGTCAAGGTATCACACTTTTCTCCTCCAGAGATTCAATCTTAAGGGCTTGCAGGACTGCCCACACATAGTGAAAAATCTGCCATTTGTCCATTGTTCTAGGGCTCATCAAACCAGCCACTAACTATCCTCCAAGTCACTGATCTTAGACTGATTCAACTGTTGTTCAGTATACTAAAAATCCTTCTACATATGTTAAATTTGGCAACTACGGCCAAACTCCATGTTTCAATGCTCATATGATGGAGATGATATTTTTGTTGGATTCCTCTTTCGGAGAGGTGCAAGATTGATCTAAAGATCATCTTGTTTGGATGAGCAGAACTTATATTTTGAATTTATTTTTCCACACATGTGCAATTTGTCAAGGTTGGCCAAAATTGTAATGTAGGCTCATAAGCCCCAAAAGTTGACACACCCTCATTCATGGTGTAATATTCCTAATTAGCTATGGCTAATTGGAATATTCGAATTTTGCTCAATTTTGCCGTCTATAGTTTATTCATAAATAAAAAGGTGAGTAGAGGAGACATAACTCACTTTAGAAATAAAAGTTCACTCCCTAGTAGCACAACGTTGTAACTTAAGTGAGCCAAGGGTGCCAAGAGACCACGCAGAGAGGGGGCCCATGTAGACACATGGAGGGACTGCGCAGGCCAAGAGGGAGCACGTGGCAACGTTGGAGGAGATGAGCATTAGGGTTGAGAGGGGCTCATGCTATATAGAGGGGAGAGCCTCCTCATTTTGTTCATTCGTTGTTGATGATATTGAGTTGGTCGTTTTCACTTCTTGAGCACGCTGGCTGTTTAGCCTGTCTGCAGCACTGTTTAGTGCGTTGAGTGTCTCCGATCGGAGATCTCGTCCTTAGCCCCAGGGGACTTCGAGTGCCTACTTGGGCAAGGTAGTTTCTTCAGCATTTTGTGGGAGGATTGGTGTCTGGGTTTTGTTGCGGAGCTGTGCATTCAGAGATTGCGCAGTCATTGAGAGGGAGGACGCAGTCCATACAAGAGGAGCTTTGGATTGAGTTTCTTGCAGGGGTTTTGAGCCTGGAGATTGAGCAGAGGATCAGCCTTTGCCTTTGGGAGGATTTTGGTGGAGTTTGAGGCCATATTTCAATTGTTCCTATTCAGCCTCTGCGCAGAGCCTTGGAGGGCAGCATAATTCCCCAAGGGGGTGATTTTCACGGATCAACCATTTCAGATATGATTTCTGGGTTTTGCTGTGGTTGGTGAGTAGAGGTGGATTCCAGATTTTCAGCTCATTCCAGAGAGGGGGTCAGCCCCAAGTCATCAGTTCATTTCAGCAGTAGCAGCTACACGACAGTTTTCCAACAGTTGGGACGCAATTCAGAGAGCAGCCATTTCTTAGATATTCTGAGAGTATTTCTTCACTTGCCTTGAGCAAGTCTAGGTGCCATCACTCTGATCACCTATTGTACTTCATTATATTTCTTAGTATAATAAAATGGCTTAGCTTTCTCTCTCTTTATTTCTGGATGGTTTGCCGTACATTCTGTCTATGCTATTGGGTATCTGCTGTACTATTATCTTTATGTATTTTCGGGCATTCTAGTTATATGCCACTTGGTGTGTTTATCTCATACTCTTAGACAGAGTTTGGAAAGGGCCAAGTAGCCTCCAGATTTCGTCCTCTTTTCGGAGGCGACATGTCTGGTAAACGCCCTCCCAGTCCATCTCTAGTTGGAGTTTGCTTGTGTTTTAGAGATATCCCCGAAACGGGATATTACAGTGGTATTAGAGCATAGTTCTGGCTTAGCCTGTGGAGCTAGTTGTCTATGACACTGGGGAAGAGGCCCTACATTTGTTACAGAGGCAGAAAGTACAGCGATCGTGAGCGTAGGTTGGAGAACACCTACGGAGAGGGAGACTGTGTTCGGGTGGTGGACACAGAACAGGAGGAGCTTGTGACAGACGCAGAGCAGGAGAAGCCAATGCTAGATTCAAAGCAGAGAGAGCCGATGGCAGATGATAGTGAGAGACTGTGTTCGGGTGGTGGACACAGAACAGGAGGAGCTTGTGACAGACGCAGAGCAGGAGAAGCCAATGCTAGATTCAAAGCAGAGAGAGACGATGGCAGATGATAGTGAGGCAAAACAGTTTGGGGAGGCACTCCTCAAATTAGTGCAGGATCTAGCGAGACAGATTGAGGTGATGGGTCAGAGATTCACCGCTGTGGAGGCTAGACAGCGTGAGACCCCACGGGTTTTCCAGGTAGGAGAGGGATCGGGTACATCCCACCATTTGTCGGAGCATGGTGCTACTCAGCGTGATACTACTCAGCCGATGGCTTCACAGGCACCTACACGCTCTACCATGCCCACTTTCTTGGGAGCAGACACAGGGCCAGGAGCCCAGCAGGAGGCAGACCACGGACATATGGGTGATTATTTTGCAGAGTATCAGGCCTATGGGCAGGAGTTCAGGGATGCTCTCTTGTTCAGAGATTTTGTTCAGCTTCAACGGGACAGTAGACCCCGCGACCATCGTAGAGGGCATCGGCATTATCATGACGGAGATACCCACCGCACAGCTAGCAGATTCCACTTGCCTACGTTTGATGGTTCATTAAACAATTCGGCGAAGTCTTGGGTGGAGAAGCTGGACATCTATTTCCAGCTTAACCAAATGTCGGAGACGGAGACCATCAAGGTGGCGACATTACATTTGGATGGTGAGGCCCAGGACTGGTGGTTTCATGGGATGGTTACACTCGGACATTCTACAGTGACGACATATGCCGAGTTCACCAGGAGGTTGAAAGAGAGGTTTGACCGGAGGGATCTGGAACAGCACTTTGTTGAGCTGACTAGGCTCAAACAGACCGGGAGCCCAGAGACATACATTGCAGACTTCTTGAAGGTTTCAGTGATGGTACCAGATCTATCCGCGGCACGGATGATCTATATGTTTGTGGAGGGGTTAGCAGAGCCACTTCGGGGTCTAGTCAGATCTACTAGACCAGCCACACTCCAGGATGCTATTAGTAGGACCCGGGATTTACAGGATGCATTGCCCAGGACACGGACACCTTACCCCCAGAGACAGGGCTTCCAGCCCAAGGGAAAGGATGTGAGGATTCCGCCTCCAAAGGGGAATCCAGGACAGGCATAGAAGGATGATGATGCCAGGAGGGAGCTGAAGAAGAAGCAATTGTGCTTTACCTGTCAAGAGCCGTGGGCACCGAGACATAGATGTGCTGCTGGCAAAGCACACTTCATTGAGGTCTTCTCCGAGAGTAGCGGGGAAGAGGATGAGGAGGATGACGTGGAGGCAGGAGATAGACAGACAGCCCAGGATCAGTTGCCACCACCACCTCTAGGGGCAGGAGGTGCAGCTTTTGCACCCACAGGTGGGACCTTTGCAGCATTGCGAGGAGTTCCTAAGTATTTGACGCTACGCGTACGGGGGACAGTACGTGCCCAGCGAGTATCAGTTTTGGTTGACAGTGGGGCAACCCACAATTTCATCGATGCACAGATGGTTGAGCGGAGAGGTATACCGACCGAGAGCTTCGATGGATTTTCAGTTTTAGTCCCAGGAGCTCAGACGATGCAGTGTGCCCGGTATGTTCCAGAGTTGGCAATGACGATGGGTACCTACACCGTGACCGACCACTTTTTCGTGGTCAACATACTGGATACCAATGTGGTATTGGGTGTTCAGTGGTTGATTACTCTCGGGAAGGTCACCACAGATTGGGAGGCCTTGGAGATGGAGTGGGATGATAAGAAGACCGAGAAGCATGAGAAGATCCGTGGGATGCACACTTACCCACCTCAGACTATTTCAGCTCACCGGATGGAGGCAGATTTCCGGAAAGGAGACATAGAGTGGGCGGTTGAGTTGCGGGCATCAGAGCCAAGGACTATCGGTCAGGCCGTTCATCCTGATATACAGGCCATCCTTGATAGGTATGACACAGTGTTCGGGGATATACCACCAAGCCAACCACCGGATCGGGGGTTTGAGCACACTATTGAGTTGGAGCAAGGAATTCAGGCAGTATTCACCACACCCTATAGGCATCCCAAAGCTTATCGGGATGAGATTGAGCGGACCATCCAGGAGTTGCTAGCTCTTGGGCACATCCGGCCGAGCACGAGTCCTTTTGCTTCTTCCGTGGTGTTGGTGAAGAAGAAGGATGGAACTTTGAGGATGTGTATTGACTACAGGGCCCTGAACAAGAAGACCCTGAAGAACAGGTACCCAATACCCAGGATCGATGAGTTGATGGATGAGTTGAGAGGAGCTCGGTTCTTCTCAAAGATTGATTTGAGATCGGGGTACCATCAGATTCGCGTGAGAGAACAGGACATTCCCAAGACCACCTTCAGGTGTCACTATGGGCACTTTGAGTTTTTGGTGATGCCCTTCGGGCTAACCAACGCACCAACGACATTCCAGTCTTGCATGAACCACATCTTCCGCAGTCACTTGAGGAAGTTTGTGTTGGTGTTCTTTGATGATATCCTCATTTACAACAGGACTTGGGAGGAGCATCTCCAGCACATTGAGGCAGTGTTGCGCATTTTGGAGGAGCAGCAGTTCTATGCCAAGCTCTCCAAGTGTGAGTTTGGGTTGTCGGAGATGTTGTACTTGGAACATATCATAGGGGTGGATGGAGTGAGAGTCTACGAGGAGAAGATCAGGGCCATCAGAGATTGGCCGGAGCCGAGGAATGTGACAGAACTTCGGGGATTCATTGGCATTTGTACTTATTACAGGAAGTTCGTCAGGAGTTTTTCACAACTTGCTGCACCCCTTACAGATTTGACGAAGAAGGGGGCATTCAGTTGGTCGGATACAGCGCAGCGAGCCTTTGACAGGCTCAAGGAGGTGATGAGTTTGCATTGCCAGATTTTACGCAGCCATTTGTTTTGGAGTGTGATGCGTCGGGAGAGGGGATCGGCGCAGTATTGATGCAGGGAGGACACCCTATAGCCTTTGAGAGCCGGAAGCTCCTTCCACAAGAGAGGTTGTATTCTATATATGACAAGGAGATGTTAGCCATTATGCATGCATTGTTGAAATTTGGTTACCGGAGGACAGGTGGTTCCCTAAGGCTTTGATCTTTGGCCTAGGGAAAAGTGTCCAAAAGAATTTAATTTTTCTCCTAAAGTGACTTTATAATTTTTATAAAGTCAAGTCTAATTTAAAAGTGACTTTAAGTGATAAAGTTACTAAAGTCTAATTTAAAAATGACTTTAAGTGATAAAGTTACTAAATTCTAATTTTAAAGTGACTTTAATAAAGTCAATGTAAAATTAGAAAGGAAAAGTGACTTTGGAAATAAATGACTAAGTGGGTCTTTATTAAAGTGGGGTGAATTAAAAAATAGAAAGTGAGATTTAAATGAGCATTTAATCTCAACCCTAGATCTCAATCTATTTTAGCCATTGGATTTAGGGATTCCCCAAAAGTCACTTAGGGTTAGGTTAAAGGAGGGAAAAAGTCATTCATTCTTTCATGAGCAGATTGAGAGAGGAGGAGAAGGAGAGCTGGAGACTTTTTCTGAAGAGAGCTTGAGAAGGTGAAGGAGAGGCAAATACAGCAAATCCGTACAGCAGCAAGGAGGGCACGATTTTCGAGGCAGTAAGAGGCTGCATGAATATCGAGGCAGCAAGGCCGTACAGCAACACGAAAACTGAGACAGCAGTCCGTACAGCTGTTTTGTGGCACGTTTTTCGAGGAGAAAGGAAACACAGTTTTTGAGGAAAAGTACAACAACAAAGGGCTCGATTTCCAAGGTTACTGGGCACACTTTTCGAGGCATCCAGCACACTTTTCGAGAAAGGCAGTTTGCTGTAATAAATTTCTGTTTTGAGTATTTTGCTGTTCTGACACGTTTTCCAAGGCGGAGGCAAGCATGGAAAACCAGATAAGTCTGTAATTAATTTGCTGGAATTTTTCCTGTATATTTCACCTCTCTGTAAAAGCATTTTCCAGAAATAAGAAGGAACTTTCAAACTGGTTTTCCCCAAGAGTTGTAGGGGGTTTTTCCAGGGTCATGTTGACCAAAAATCTCAGTGTTTAAATGTGTTGAATGACTGTTTTAAGCTTGCTGATTTTTATTTCTGCATTTTCCAGCATTCTGAAAATTTTCCAGAATTTGTGTTTTCAGCGAATATTTATTTTCCAGCTTGTTGAATGTAAGGTTATGGAAAAGGGCATTTAACTAATTGGAGAAATAAGGTGAAACTGAAAACCGGGGTGAGAAAAACAAGAAATTTCTACATGGTATCAGAGGTGAGTGTTGAAAGTGCAGTTTGGGACAGCAAGGAGAAAAATACAGCCTGCTGATTTTTCACTCAGAAAATTCCAGCAAGCTGATTTTTTCACAAACAGAATTTTTATCTTTACTATAGCAGTGCTATTTTTCAGTTTTAGGACAGCAGGATGTCATTGGGATTGAGGGTGGAGGATAGGTTGGATGGGCATACCAATTACAGCGTTTGGAAGGAGAGAATGCAAAGTATCTTTGAGGAGGTAGAAGTCTGGGATATCATGGTTCATACCCAACAACAGCCTGTTAATGTGCCTAATGATCTACTCAGTTGGCAGCATATAATAGAAAGAACAACAAGAGTAAGAGACTGATTCTAGACGGAATCAAAGACCATTGCATTCCTCATGTGGGAGGAAAGAGAAATGCTCATGAGATGTGGACAACATTGTCCAATATCTACCAGAGTACCAATGAGAACCGGAAAATGGTCCCGAAGGAGAAGCTGAAAACCATTAAGATGGGTAAGACTGATAGTGCAGCTGGATATCTCACAAAGATTACTAATGTGAGAGATGATTTGGCAACAATTGGAGAGGTCATTCCACCCACTGAGTTGGTGTGGATTGCAGTGAATGGCCTCCCCAGTTCATGGATGAACTTTGTTGATGGGGTTTGTGCACGTGAGACTCTTCCCACATGGGAGAGGTTTTGAGATGATTGCATTAAGACAGAGATCAGGAAAGGTCAGCTTGGGGCAGCCAAGCCAGTTGAGCAGGATGAGGATGTAGCACTGTTGACAGGAGGCAAAAAAGGCAAAGGCAAGAAGCAGGCTTCCACAAGCAATGGTGGGGTCAAAGGCAAAGGTAAAGGTAAATAGGGCAACACACAGAAGGACTATTCCAAGGTGAAGTGTTGGAAGTGTCAGAAGATGGGACACTATGCAGTTGTGTGTCCTGGGAGAAGAAGAAGAAGAAGGGGAAGAATCAGAGCATGGCAAAGATCGCAGAGGTTGAGGACTTTGCGCATCGCTCGACCGGAGTTTGGGTTCACACAGGTGAGTCCTCTAGTGCAGATCACCCGCCACGTAGGTTCATAGGGAGTATGCATTTCCCCTCGACAGCCGGAGCATCTTCGGTATCCGGTATGTGGACATGGGCTTCACGTCATATGACAGAGTCCGTGAGGCTTCTCAGAGCTTTCAGAGAGTGGCACTAATATAGAGGTAGTACTCGGTGATGACAGAGTTGTTAGAGCAGTCGGTGTGGGGACACTGACATTTCATAGGGAGTCCAAACCTCCCTTGAAGGTGTCAGATTTTCTTTATGTGCTAGGGATGAGGAAGAACCTCATATCCATCTCAGCTTTGGAGGATAGAGGATATGAGGTACTGTTCAGGGGAGGACAAGTGTTGATGTATCCCAGGGGCACTCTAGGTGATTCATCTAGAGTGATAGGTGTACGCCATGCAAAGGTGTACAAGTTTGCATTCTAGCCCCTTTGGCATTGAGCAGTAGTACCGACAGTAGAGCTAGCAGTTCTGAGCTGTGTGAGATTTGGCACCGCAGGATGGGGCATATATATCGTGGAGCCTTGAGGACCTTGCGGGAGATCACTACAGGCGTGCCAGATTTCAGTACTGATCACTTTGATACTTGCAGAGATGTGCGATGGAAAGTTTGCTTAAATCCCCTTTTCCCACAAAGGATGCAGAGCGATCGGGGATACTTGATTTGATTCATTCCGATGAGCGCCTGGGATGTCTCATGTTTCCCTTGAGTGGATATGAGTACTATGTTTTCAGCTTATCGATGATCACTTCCCAGGAGGACCTCGGATTTATTTCTTGAAGACCAAGAGTGAGGTCTTCAAGCGGTTTCGTGAGGTCTTGTGCTCTTGTGGAGACACAAACAGGTCGGAAGATCAAGTCCCTGAGGTCGGGCAATGGAGGAGAGTACACCCTCGGAGAGTTTGTTGACTATTGTGCAGAGGCGGGCATTAGGAGGGAGTTCACTGTTCCTTACAACCCCTAGCAAAACGGGGTTGCGAAGAGGAAGAACAGATCCATCGAAGGGGCTGCCAAAGCCATGTTACATGATCAGGGGTTGCCATTGTTTTTGTGGGCAAAGGCCTGCAACACCGCCGCTATCTGCATCAGAGTCCGCATCGTGCCCCGGGCATGATTCTGAGGAGGCTTTTTCCGGGAAGAAGCTCCGATATTGGTCATCTTCGTATCTTTGGGTGCATCACATACTCCTACATACCCAAGGAGAAGAGGACCAAACTAGAGCCCACCGCAGAAGGGTATCTTTTGTGGGCTGTGCTGAGACCTCAAAGGCCTTTCGGATTTACATTCCCGACAGAGAAAGTTGTTGTCGCAGATGTGAAGTTCGAGAATATAGGGCCTTCAAGAGGTCACTGGAGTTAGAGTATCCGGATCGGGCAACTCACCACAGTTAGCTGAGTCACTTACAGGAGTTTGTAACATGGGCAGGGATCAGGAGGATCCGGAGGTACATCTATGACGATGTCTGGTCCGTCAGTGAGCAGTGGCTCACAGAGTCAGAGGGTTGGTGCTTTGGGTAGCATGCAGAGCAGTCCACAGAAAAGTTCACTAGGGAGTCCACCGATGGACAGTTCACACAGTATCTCAGCTTCTACAGGTTCAGGTGCAGGTAGGAGGACAGCAGACAGACAGTCAGGAGTTCAGGCTCCTGATGATGATGAGGAGGAGGAGTTTCATTCTCCAATGGGAGAAGTATGCTCAGGGAAGAGGAAGCCCAAGTGGCTTCAGGACACCTTGAGAGATGCCACATCTGTTGCTGAGCCTAAGAGGCCGGTCAGAGAGAGCAGACCACCCGAGAGGTTTTGTAGCTATATGGCAATGGCTACCAGCATCCTTGACTCTGAGCCTTCTAGCTATGAGGAGGCAGCTAGCCAGCAGGTCTGGAGAGAGGCCATGCAGGAGGAGTATTCTTCTATCATGAAGAATGATGTTTGGGAGGTGGTGCCGAGGCTCGAGGGCAAATCCATGGTTACTTCCAGATGGCTTTACAAGGTAAAGCATGCTGCAGATGGCAGCATTGAGAAATTCAAAGCGAGGTTTGTGGCTAGAGGGTTCTCCCAGGTAGAGGGAGTTGATTATGAGGAGACCTTCGCTCCCGTGGCTTGATATACTTCGATCCGCTCCATTATATCGATAGCAACAGAGATGGGTTGGAAGATCCACCAGATGGATGTGAAGACCGCATTTCTCAATGGCTTCATACAAGAGGAGGTGTACATTGAGCAGCCACAGGGCTTTGAGGTGCATGGGAAGGAGTCCCATGTGTGTAGACTGAAGAAGGCCCTTTATGGCCTAAAGCAAGCTCCGAGAGCTTGGTACTCCAGGATAGATACTTACTTGCAGAAGATGGGTTTCACAAAGAGTGAGGCAGATCCGAACCTTTACTATATTGTGATAGGTGAGGAGCCTCTCATTCTGGTGCTGTATGTGGATGACTTAGTCATTACAGGTGCAGAGAGACTCATAGAACACTGCAAGAGAGATCTTGCGGCGGAGTTTGAGATGAAGGACATCGGCTTGATGCATTACTTTTTGGGTTTGGAGGTGTGGCAGGAGGAGGGGCATTTCTTCCCGGGGCAGGGGAAGTATATTGTGGATATCCTTGGCAGATTCCACATGGAGGATTGTAAACCCATGTCGACACCGATGATCACCAATTGGAAGAAGCTTCATGCTTCGGATTCCGAGTTGGTGGATCCCACATTGTACAGACAGCTGATTGGTTCCTTGATGTATTTGGTCAACACTAGGCCAGATATTTGTTTTGCAGTCAACACGATGAGTCAGTTTATGTGAGCCTAGGAAGGTTCACTAGGTGCCTGCAAAACACATTTTGCAGTACTTGCAGGGGACAGTGGATTATGGTCTGGACTACAGGCAGGGGGATGGAGTGAGATTGGCAGGTTACACTGATTCTGATTGGGTAGGTTGTGCTTCTGATAGGAAGAGCACTTCAGGGTGCATGGTTCAGCCGAAAGCAGCAGTCAGTAGCATTGAGTTCAGCGGAAGCAGAGTATATGGCAGCCAGTCTAGCTAGTTGTGAGGCCATCTGGCTTCGCAAGATGTTGTTTGGCTTATTTGGTCAGCCGTTGAGACCTTCAGTGATTTACTATGATAATCAGAGTTGCATTAAACTCACGGAGAATCCAGTATTTCATGATAGGTCAAAGCATATCGGGATCAAATATCATTTCATCAGAGACTATGTTCAGAAAGGAGCTGTGAAGCTTGAGTATATTCCCACTGATGAGCAGGTTGCAGATATTCTTACCAAAGCCTTACCATGGGGCAAGCATGTCTACTTTAGAGACAAGATGGGTGTGGTGAGGAACACCTTCCTCGGTAAGAGGGAGTGTTGAAATTTGGTTACCGGAGGACAGGTGGTTCCCCAAGGCTTTGATCTTTGGCCTAGGGAAAAGTGTCCAAATGAATTTAATTTTTCTCCTAAAGTGACTTTATAATTTTTATAAAGCCAAGTCTAATTTAAAAGTGACTTTAAGTGATAAAGTTACTAAAGTCTAATTTTAAAGTGACTTTAAGTGATAAAGTTACTAAAGTCTAATTTTAAAGTGACTTTAATAAAGTCAATGTAAAATTAGAAAGGAAAAGTGACTTTGGAAATAAATCACTAAGTGGGTCTTTATTAAAGTGGGGTGAATTAAAAAATAGAAAGTGAGATTTAAATGAGCATTTAATCTCAACCCTAGATCTCAATCTATTTCAGCCATTGGATTTAGGGATTCCCCAAAAGTCACTTAGGGTTAGGTTAAAGGAGGAAAAGGAGGGAAAAGGTCATTCATTCTTTCATGAGCAGATTGAGAGAGGAGGAGAAGGAGAGCTGGAGACTTTTTCTGAAGAGAGCTTGAGAAGGTGAAGGAGAGGCAAATACAGCAAATCCGTACAGCAGCGAGGAGGGCACGGTTTTCGAGGCGGTAAGAGGCTGCACGAATATCAAGGCAGCAAGGCCATACAGCAACACGAAAACTGAGACAGCAGTTCGTACAGCTATTTTGTGGCACGTTTTTCGAGGAGAAAGGCAACACGATTTTTGAGGAAAAGTACAGCAACAAAGGGCTCGATTTCCAAGGTTGTTGGGCACACTTTTCGAGGCAGCCAGCACACTTTTCGAGAAAGGCAGTTTGCTATAATAAATTTCTGTTTTGAGTATTTTGTTGTTATGGCACGTTTTCCAAGGCGGAGGCAAGCACGGAAAACCAGATAAGTTTGTAATTAATTTGCTGGAATTTTTCCTGTATATTTCACCTCTCTGTAAAAGCATTTTCCAGAAATAAGGAGCTTTCAAACTGGTTTTCCCCAAGAGTTGTAGGGGGTTTTTCCAGGGTCATGTTGACCAAAAATCTCAGTGTTTAAATGTGCTGAATGGCTGTTTTAAGCTTGCTGATTTTTATTTCTGCATTTTCCAGCATTCTGAAAATTTTCCAGAAATTGTGTTTTCAGCAAATATTTATTTTCCAGCTTGTTGAATGTAAGGTTATGGGAAAGGGCATTTAACTAATTGGAGAAATAAGGTGAAACTGAAAACCGAGGTGGGAAAAACAAGAAATTTCTACATGCATTGGCCAAATTCTGGCAGTATTTAGTAGGTAACATGTTCAGGGTGAGGATTGATCACAACAACCTGAGGTTCTTTTTGGAGCAGAAGCAGCTACAGGAGAGGCAGCAGAAGTGGATCAGTAAGATCCAAGCATATGACTTTGACATTGAGAATGTCAAAGGTAAGAACAACGTGGTAGCAGATGCCCTTTCACGTAGACTAGCCACGTTGTCTCTTATGAGCTTGGATACAGATTGGAGGGCTCGACTTTTAGTAGAGTACTCCAAGGACAGATTTGCATGTGAGGTTCTGGATGGACAAGTGGCGGATGACAGGTACAGGGTGGTCGATGAGATCATCTACTACAGGGACCGGATCTTCTTGAATTAGGGATCTCAGCTCAAGAAGAAGATACTTCAGGCATCACATGATTCACCTTTGGCCGGCCATCAGGGGTTTACCAAAACCTATCGAGCCATTAGAGAGAGGTTCTCATGGAAGGGCCTCAAGGAGGACGTACTCCAGCACATCAGGGAGTGCAATGTTTGCCAGAGGAACAAGGGGGAGATGAGCCATCCCGCAGGATTATTGCAGCCTCTTCCCATTCCGGAGGGGAAATGGGAGAGTATCTCGATGGACTTCATCACAGGGTTGCCCATGGTGCAGGGCAAGGATTGTATCTTTGTCGTCATTGATCGATTGACAAAGTATGTGCATTTTTTCTCCATATCCGCGCATTACACAGCAGCACAGGTGACCGAGTTGTTCTTCAGAGAGGTTTTTAGGCTACATGGTCTTCCTAAGACCATCATCAGTGACAGGGACAACCGCTTCATGGGCAGATTTTGGCAGGAGCTTTTTCGGTTGGTGGGGACGGAGTTGACACCGAGTACCAGTTATCACCCACAGACGGATGGACAGACGGAGATAGTTAACAAGTGGCTGGAGGGCTACTTGCGTAACTATGTCAGTGGGAAGCAACGAGCATGGTTGAAGTGGTTGCATCTGGGGGAGTACTGCTACAACACTACACATCACATGTCCATTGGTATGTCACCATTTTATGCTTTGTATGGGTATCATTCTTTATCTTTTGTTGATGTGATGTTCGGTGCTAGCAAGGCTCCTAGAGCCAAGATTTGGATCCAAGAGAGTCAGGACATTCTCCGAGCTCTCAAGGATAATATGGCTACAGCACAAAACCAGCAGAAGTTGTATGCTAACAGAGGTCGTGTGGAGAGATAGTTTGAGGTAGGAGACTTGGTCTACCTACGATTACAGCCATACTGACAGTCGTCACTAAAGCAGAAGGGAGCTGAGAAGCTCAAACCCTGCTTTTACGAGCCATACAGGGTGATACGCAGAATTGGACAGGTTGCATATGAGTTGGAGCTGCCCCAAGGCAGCAAGATTCATAATGTTTTTCATGTATCATGCCTGAAAAAGGCACTGGGGCAGCAGGTGACAGTGACAGATGAGCTACCACCCACGGATGATGAGGGGCATTTGGTGTTGCAGCCAGAGGCTATTATTGATACCAGGGAGAGACAGCTACGAAGCAGGACAGTCCGGGAGTTCTTGGTGAGGTGGAAGAATTTGCCGGATGAGGATGCCACTTGGGAGAGTGAGAAAATTTTGCAGCATCCATCACTTCAATTGCTTGAGGACAAGCAACATTTTGCCAGGGGAGACTGTAATATTCCTAATTAGCTATGGCTAATTGGAATATTCGAATTTTGCTCAATTTTGCCGTCTATAGTTTATTCATAAATAAAAAGGTGAGTAGAGGAGACGTAACTCACTTTAGAAATAAAAGTTCACTCCCTAGTAGCACAACGTTGTAACTTAAGTGAGACGAGGGGGCCAAGAGAGCACGTAGAGAGGGGGCCCACGTAGACACATGGAGGGACTGCGCAGGCCAAGAGGGAGCACGTGGCAACATTGGAGGAGATGAGCATTAGGGTTGAGAGGGGCTCATGCTATATAGAGGGGAGAGCCTCCTCATTTTGTTCATTCGTTGTTGATGATATTGAGCTGGTCGTTTTCACTTCTTGAGCACGCTAGCTGTTTAGCCTGTCTGCAGCACTGTTTAGTGCGTTGAGTGTCTCCGATCGGAGATCTCGTCCTTAGCCCCGGGGGACTTCGAGTGCCTACTCGGGCAAGGTAGTTTCTTCAGCATTTTGTGGGAGGATTGGTGTCTGGGTTTTGTTCCGGAGCTGTGCATTCAGAGACTGCGCAGTCATTGAGAGGGAGGACGCAGTCCATTCAGGAGGAGCTCCGAATTGAGTTTCTTGCAGGGGTTTTGAGCCTGGAGATTGAGCAGAGGATCAGCCTTTGCCTTTGGGAGGATTTTGGTGGAGTTTGAGGCTGTATTTCAGTTGTTCCTATTCAGCCTCTGCGCAGAGCCTTGGAGGGCAGCGTAATTCCCCAAGGGGGTGATTTTCGGGGGTCAGCCATTTCAGATATGATTTCTGGGTTTTGTTGTGGTTGGTGAGTAGAGGTGGATTCCAGATTTTCAGCTCATTCCGGCGAGGGGATCAGCCCAAGTCATCAGTTCATTTCAGCAGTAGCAGCTACACGGCAGTTTTCCAGCAGTTGGGACGTAGTTCAGAGAGCAGCCATTTCTTGGATATTCCGAGAGTATTTCTTCACTTGCCTTGAGCAAGTCTAGGTGCCATCAGTCTGATCACCTATTGTACTTCATTATATTTCTCAATATAATAAAATGGCTTAGCTTTCTCTCTCTTTATTTCTGGATGGTTTGTCGTACATTCTGTCTATGCTATTGGGTATCTGCTTTACTGTTATCTTTATGTATTTTCGGGCATTCTAGTTATATACCACTTGGTGTGTTTATCTCATACTCTTAGACAGAGTCTAGAAAGGGCCAGGTAGCCTCCAGATTTCGTCCTCTTTCCAGAGGCAGCATATCTGGTAAATGCCCTCCCAGTCCATCTCTGGTCGGAGTTTGCTTGTGTTTTAGAGATATCCCCGAAACGGTATATTACACATGGATATAAAAAGGAGATACATGATACTCATTTCATCATTCATTCATCTCTCACATCTCTCTTTCATCTGATTGGTTCATACAGCATTAGAGGCTTCTCTCTCCTCCACACGTGTGAAATGGGACGCTGCAATTTTCGAACTGGTTTAGGGCTTTTCTGGACAATGTTGACCAGTGTTGACTTTGGGTCAACTCTCATCATTTGATTGCGTTTTTTAGCTCAGAAAACCTATTTGAAGAGGCCGTAGCTAGAGGCACAAAAACCGAGGTCAAATGTTGACTTTGACTGCAACATTGACTATTGTTTTGACCACAGACTTTGACTTCTGCGTTGACTAGAATTGTGGACTGTTTTGGTCTGTGTTTGACTTTGAAGGAAGGCTGAGTTTGACTAAGTTTGACTGAGTTTGTTTGGAGGCTGAATTGTTGGTTTGACCAGCGAAGACTTTGCTGGCTAGGGCATCCTATTGACTATTGTAAAAGATATTTTCTCTCTCTCTACTGAATAAGAAGAATTACAAGAATATTTGTGTCTCGTGTCTTGGCTTGTCTTCTGTCGATTTATTTTATGTTCTATTAGCATTTATTTTCAATGGTTATGTGATTTCATATCTGAAATTGAATTGGGCTAATAAGAAAGATTGAAGTAAACTGCTCTAAGCATAGAACATACCATGGTTAACTAAAATTAACATGGTATCAAAGCTAAAGTAAAGACAAAGCCCAAGCAAGAGTGAGAAGAGCAATCATCGAAGCTGAATAGACAAGGACCAGAGACAATGACTTCCTCATTCTTCAAAACTGATGACACGCTGAATGATAAGTCTGATTATCATGCTTGGAAAATGTCCTTGGATCTGACATTGGAGGATCAAGATGTTATAGATAATGTGCAGGGAAAGATCATTGAGCCTTCATCTAATGCAGCGGCTGCTACTAAAACAAAGTACAAGAAAGGGGAAAACAAGGCGAATAAGATCATCAGGGATTCTATACATAAGCACTTGGTTGTTTATATCTCTGAGCTGGGCACACCTAAGGAGATGTATGATAAGTTAGTTAGTGTGTTCAGGGCTAGCAATGCTAATCAAATTCTCTTTTTGAAGAACAAGTTGAAGAACATCAAGATGGACAAGGGAGATTCCCTCCAATCCTACTTCACGAGGATCACCGGAATCAAGAATGATCTCTTGGCTATTGGAGAGGCTATAGTTGACCGAGAGCTCACTCTCATTGCTCTTGGAGGACTTCCCCAACCATGGTATGTATTTAATACTACTATTCTCAATAATAATATAATTCTTGGGAATGAAAGTGACCCTACTGCCTTCACTACTCATGCAAAGAAGAGGAACAATGTTGATCCGAGAAATCAAAATCATGGAAGAGCGGGTCCCAAAGGAAGGAAGGGAAGATGTTACAGTTGTAACAAGTTTGGTCACTATGCAAGAGAGTGCCCCAATAAAAGGGACTCTCCCCGAGATGATTACCACAACAACAACAACAACTTCAGGGGGAATGATCAAAGGAACAACAAGTTCAAAGGAAAGAGGAAGGCTCCCTCTGATCGAAATACAAATGTAAATGGTCAATATTTCAAGAGATCAACGAACTCCAGGTATGATAAATCCAATGTTGTTGATAATAAGAGAAATGAATATATTCTTATATCTGCCCTCTCTACTGCATCTCCTTGTGGCACCCTGGATAATTGGTTGATTGATAGTGGTGCCTCAAGGCACTTCACTGGATATAAAGAGGCCCTCTCTGATTTGATTGAAAAGGATACTAATTGGAATTTATCCTTGGAGACAATGCCACCTATCCCGCGAGAGGGACAAGGATTGTGACCCTTCATTTAAATCAAGGTCAAGTCCTCCATTTGCAAGATGTGTTGTACTTACCGACTTGAAGAAGAATCTAGTGTCTATCTCGGCAATGCAAGACAAAGGATTCAAGGTGGCATTCATCAATGGATAGGTGCGCATTTGGAAGAGGAACTTCAAAGAAGCGTTCACTCTTGGTTTCAGGGTTGATACACTCTATCAGGTTGGAGGAAGTCTGCTGGGAGCCATGACATGTAACACAACTCTTCAATACGAGCTATGGCACTGGAGGTTTGCACACCTTCATTATAAAGCCCTTCCCGAAGCAAGGAAGGTGGTGAAAGGTATGCCCGATTTCAAAGATGATCATGAAGGTGTATGTCAGGGTTGAGCTGAAGGAAAGCATACAAGGGGACCATTCCCCTCGAGTGTCATGAAAACATTTGATATTTTACAATTGATTCATTCTGATCTATCTCGTATGTTGCCGTAACATCCTTGGGAGGATGCTTATATTATATAACTTTTATAGATGACTTCTCCCGCAAAACTTGGATATAATTTTGAAGAAAAAGGACAAACCATTCAAGTGGTTCCGCATGTTCAAGGCCTTGGTTTAAAATCAAACTGGGAAGAAGATCAAAATTTTGAGGATTGGTAATGGAACCGAATATGAGTTAAATGAATTCAATGACTATTGCAGGGAAGTTGGCATTAAGAGGGAGACCACTACTGTGTATACTCCTGAACAAAATGGTGTTGTTGAAAGGAAGAATAGAACCATTTTGGAAGCAGCCCGTGCCATGTTTTATGACCAAGGTCTTCCAAAGTTCCTATGGGGAGAAGCTGCCAATACCGTTGTGTATGTTCAAAATAGATGCCCACATTCTGCATTGGACTCCAAAACTCCCAAAGAAGTCTTCTCTAGTAAGAATCTTGATGTCTCTCATTTTAGAGTTTTTGGAAGTCCCGTATATTTTCATGTGTTGAAAGAAAAGAGAAGAAAGTTGGATGTTTCTGGAAAGAAGGAAATGTTTGTGGGCTAGAGTGAAACCTCGAAGGCATATAGAATTTATGTGCCTGGTCAAAGAGAAGTGGAGATATGTCATGATATCACCTTCGACGAAGATGTTTCCCTCAAGAAGGTTAGAAATCTTCCTATCTCAAAGGAAGACAAAGAAGAAGAAGAAGTCGGAAGGCAGGAAGAACCGAAGGATGAACCGATGCCCGAAGTTGAAGGTTCGATGGATCCTATAGATCCACCTTCTTCAAATAAAAGAAGACCCTCATGGCTTAGAGACACTTTCGAAGATGCTGAGAGACATATTCCTCCAAGGGAAACATTCCATGAAAGTAAGAAGCCAAATAGGTACCAAGGGTATCAAGCAGCCATGAGCACTATCGTACAATCTGAGCTTGGAACGTTTGAAGAAGCCATGTGTAAAATTTTATGAATCTATAAATACACAAATCCTATTGCAATTAACCGATTTGTAGTACCTACTTGTATTTTCCATTTAACAAGTTATTTTATGAATACTTCAGTAAAATATTAATGCAAATACTAAGCAGCCTACACCTATATACAGATCAAGTACTGAAAAATAAATGAAGCAATCACACAAAGGACACTTATTTTTGGACAATTGTCCCTGGAAAAACCTAATGCAGGAAAAACGATGCTGCAGAACTGAGAGTATGTATTATTAAGCAACAGTATTGTGAGTACAACTAGGGTGCCAAAATTTGGCTCATCCAACAGAGAAAATCCTCAGCAGACAGATAAAATAGTGAGTTTTACCTCACACTGCAAGTCCTGGCTGATCCAAGATCGAACTAGCGAAACCCTTTCTCCCTCTGTGCAGTAGATGCATAGGCTTGCGTGAGGATGGCTGAAGTTTGCATCACCTTCTCTCTGTGCTGATCTGCCTCTCAGAAAATCGAGTTTCAGCCCTCCCGGCTCAGAAACCCCGATCTCTAGCTAAATCTCATACTATCTCTTGAAATCTCTGTGTTGCCCCTCCGTGAGCCGTGCGTGGGCCTGTGTCACCCTCTCTGGGCACTACGTCACCTCTCTTGGTAGTTGTACTTCTTCCTCTACTGTCTCTGTTTCCCTTGCTCTGCTATGTACTCTTGGTCCTCTGACAAATAACTGCTTCTGCCTCTCGCTGCAACTGAATCACTTAGATCTTATCTTCGTCCGAGCACTGCTTCGTCAGAAGAATTCGATCTCTAGATTCATCCACTGTGTGTGTTCTCCAACTGACCCTCAAGCCTTCCTTTATACTTTTCCTGTTGAGAAATCAACAGTCGTGATCTAATCCTTAATCAATGGCTAAGATTAAATTAGTCTTGATCCTCGTCACTTAGAAGCTTCTCACCCACATGTTAAATTAAATCACTTTAATTATTTTAATTCCCTAAGTTTTAACTTAGGATCCATTAAAAATAATTAATTATTTGAATAACTTTCACTCCAGATGGAATTTCTCCAAATGATTTATGGGTCTTGGAGATCTCATGTGTTCTAGCCTCTCCACAAAATTTCGGAGCTAGAGCACATTCGATGCTACCCAAAAATCAACACTCCCTCGTAGCGAGGAATGTGCTCTAGCAATACTTCTCACCAGAAGCATCACCCCGATCCACGACATCGGTGCTCTGCGTTGCTTCTGCTCGACCTACTGCCCCGCATCCACTACACTGTTGCAATCTGTACTGCTGCCCATGACTTTGCCACTGTCACTGATGCATCTGTACTACAACTCCTCAAAATGCTGCATCATGCTGTCCGTAGCACTGCCACTGCTAATTGCTACACTGCAACTCGGTTGCTGAAAGTTAAGCAACTGAAAAACATCCCAAAAACTGACATACTGGTCAGTCTGGATGCACCTCAATGCTAGAACCACCTCTGCTACTAATCTGCGCCGAACCTTTGATGCTACTGCGTTGCTGCTCCTCTGCACTGTGTAAGCACTACGCTTCACCTCTGTGCACTGCGTTGTTGCTGCTATGCTGCTCCTGCCTCTGCTCTACGTTGCTTCAGACTTTTGTGCTATAGCTCTGCCACTATCACTCCATCATCCCTTGCACCAACTCACACCCGTCATTCTGCTACTGTCATTAAGGGCTCCCGTAGCTGTATGTGATCCAAGAGTTTGGGCACCTCAAGGATCCTGCCCCTTGATCTGTAGTTGATTTACAACTCCATGTCGCCCCACTTCTTAGGTGCATGAGCACTCATGGCACATAAATCATCATCATCATCCTCGTCAGCCTGAGTTGGAGCAACCTTCGAGTCTGATTCCTCCTTGCCCTTCTTCTTTAGAGGGCACTGCGTGGCGAAATGTTCTAGTTCCCCACATCTGAAGCATCTGACCTTTGAGAGGTCCTTCTTCTTCCTTCTTTGTTGCCCTTGCTATCCCTTAGATGCGAGAGCCGCATCTTCCTCTTCCTCTTTCTTGATTTTGATCCCTTTGCTGTTGTTTCTCGCCTTGGTCCACCATCTAATCTCTTCTTGTCGAAGAGCTGCCCACATCTTCCCAGGTTGGAAGAGTGGCCCTGCCCAAAATACCTTGGACAAAAGTCTCCCAATCTTCAGTGACTGCACTCAGGGCAGCGCTGACCATAAGTCCACCATCTAGTGTAGCCCCTACCGAAGCTAGTTGATCTCGAATCCCTTGCAATCTAATGAGGAAAGGATTGATCTCTTCTCCCTTCTACATCTGAAATAATCTCAGTTGGTTCTCAAGAACCATCTTTCGCTCGACGGAAGATCCCTGGTACATAGTGGTCAAGGCCTCCCACATTTCTGTTGTTGTGTTCTTCACAGCAATATGTGGGATCACATGATTCTTGACTCCGTCCACGATCATGTGTTTTGCTTTTGCCTGAGCCTCCTCGTACTTCTTGAGAGGAACAACATCTACCAGAACAACAACAATCATGTTCAAGGCATGATCCTTGATGCGATGTTCATCCAAAACTTCTAGGATCTTGGCCTTCCAGATGACAAAGTTGGATGCTCCATCCAACCTGTCATGATCCCTTAGTCCATTCACAGCCATCTTTTCCCAACTAAGTGTCGAACAGGTTCCTTTCTCCCTATTTCGCTGCTGCCCTTGCAAAACTCAGATCTGGATTTCTTTAGCGCTAGAAATCCTCTAAGGAACAAGTTCCCTCTAAATTTTGATTTCCTTCACGGAAATCCTTCTGCCAACAGATGTCGAAACACTCCTCTCTGATCTTGCTTTGCTGCTGCTCAGCACTAGATCTAGACTTCTTGGCAAGAAATCTTATGAGGAACTGCTTCCCTCTACTTTGCTTCTGCCCTACTAGACACTGTTTTGCACCAACAGAATCAGTGCTCCACCAACAACTCCAAAAAGAAACTGTACTGCACCTCCAGCCACGAAAATATGGAAATTTGAGACTCAACAGCATCTGCGCTGCCTTCTACAGCTACAACATCACCCTCGCAGACTAATGCAGGCTCTGTGTGAGCCTTCACAGGTGACTGCATTACCCTTCCTCTACCTCTCCAACCTAGGATTGCACTGTCTCTCGAGACAACTACTTTCCCGCTATAGATTTTCTTTTGTCCTTTCGCTAATGGCTTCAGTCCTCCTTGATCTGCAATCACTCTGATACCATGTGAAAATTTATGAATCTAAACATACAAAAATCCTACTGCAATTAACTGATTTGCATTACCTACTTGTATTTTGCATTTAAAAAGTTATTTTCTGAATACTTCAGTAAAATATTAATGCAAATACAAAGCAGCCTACACCGATATACAGATCACGTAATGAAAAATAAATGAAGCAATCACACAAAGGACGCACTTATTTTTGGACAATTGTCCCCGGAAAAACACAATGCAGAAAAACTGGTGCAGCAGATCTGAGGGTTTGTATTATTAAGAAACAGTATTCTGAGTACAACTAGGGTGCCAAAATCTGGCTCACCCAACAGAGAAAATCCTCGACAGACAGATAAAATACTGAGTTTCACCTCACACTGCAAGTCTTGGCTGATCCAAGATCGAACTGGAGAAAACCCAGGTCCCTCTGCGGAGTAGATGCATAAGCCTGCGTGGGGATGGCTGACGTCTACGTCACCTTCTCTCTGCAGTGATATGCCTCTCAGAAAATCAAGTTTCAACCCTCCCGGCTCAGAAACCCCGATCTCCAGCTAAATATCGGACTGTCTCTCGGAAGCTCTGCGCTGCCCCTACGTGGGCCTGCGTCACCCTCTCTAGGCACTACGTCACCTCTCCTGTGTGAAATTTTCAAATCTGAAAATTATTACTGCAGTGATTGATTTATTTCGCCTACTTATTAGATAAGTTATTTACAGATGCTTTAGTAAATTTTGAAATATACACAACTGCAGTACTTCACTCTAATCAAAATCAGAAGAACAAAAATAACACATGTAGCACAATAGAAACAACCATATGAACACAGTTATATTTGGAATATTGTCCCCGGAAAAACCCAATGTGGGAAAACCGGTGCAGTAGATGAGGGTTTGTATTTATCTTCAGCAATGAAAAGATCTTTTACAAAAGTCTTGGTGAGAAAAATAAAATTGCATACACCTAGCATGAATTTTCCGGACACCCCGGAATAATTCCCGACTCACGAGATGTCCTTCTACACCATCTGCGTCATCCTGCGTAGCTGCTCTGTGCAATCCTTCCTGGACTGCGTAACTCTGCGTGGAGGGGTTGGTGTTGCTGCTCAACACTCCCTTCCCTTCACCCTTCTGCCTTATGCTTCTCCGTCAGCTGACTTCTCCCTCCTCCTTCTGCCTTTGCAATCTTGCCTCTACTAACTCACCCACTGAAATCGAGTTTTCTTATTTCAGAATCGATTTCCTTCGGGTACTGAGAATGTCCCCGGCTTTATTTCCAAATGACCCTCAAACCTCTTCTTATAATCTTCTCGTTGATGAATCAATAGCCATGATTATAGCTTTAATCAATGGCTCAGATTAAACGATGACTTGATCTTTGTTTTCTAGAAGATTCACGCTTTGCTTTATTAATACCCTATATTTACTTAATTTCCCTAAGTTTAGACTTAGGGTCTGCATTAAAATAATTAATTATTTTAATAAAGCAAGTTCCGAGTGGAATTTCCACAAACGATTTGTGGGTTCTCTGGATAACTGTTGTCCAAGCCTCTCCACCAAATTTGAGACTTGGAACACTTCTTGATGCTATAAAATCAACATTCCCTCTTAGCGAGGAAAGTGTTCAAGCAAGATAGGACTGTACTGCTCTGACTCTAGAACATCTGTTGTGTTGTTGCCCTCTGTACTACTGCTTGTGACACTGTCTTTGCCACTGCCTCATCCGTACTGCAGCCCCCTCTGTTTTTGAATACCACTCATTCCTCTAACGGAAGGGGTTCTCGACCATCCACATATTCTCTCTAAAGTAAGAAACACCATTACCAAAATATTTTCTAGACCCACTTAGAGGGTGGAAAATATTTGTAATCCCCTCTCAAGTCTATTATTTAATTTTCTGGAAAATAAAAAGAAAATAATTAGCTAGAAAATTATTCAAAAAATATCAAAAATAAAAATGAGAGAATTAAATCCTCTCCAAGTGGAAAAATCCCTCAAAAATTCGTGGGTACAAAGGGAATTAATTTTTGGAGGTCCTCCATAAAGGGAAAAATCAATTTTTTAAGAAAATTTGAACTTATGGACCTAGGTGGTTAAGTCAAAAGGGATTTTTTGAGGAAAACAATTCAAAATAATATTTTTTCAGCCAAGGAAAAGAAGCTTTCTCATGAAATTCGAATTTTTTCCAAAGGGATCAAATTTTTTAGATCTGTGCAACATTAATCAACGGATCAAATTATTTTGACAAGGATCAATGAACTAGTCGTTATTTTCCACTTGAAGGGGTTTGATCCTCTCATTTTCTATATAAAGAAGCTATTTTTCTCCTCAATGATCATGATTTGATGTACTGAGCTAAGGCTCTACTGGATGTAATTTTCTTTTTCTATAATAAATCAAAAGTCTTTGGGGTTCAATTCATGGTTTCTGTCGTTCGATGATCTATGGTATGTGTTAAATATGTTTTAATCAAAGTTGCACAAATCGTACTCGTATAAGACTCGTCTGACCATTGACTCGTCGACTCATATAAGACTCGGGAACGACCCGTATAAAACTCGTATATGACTCGTAGCGTAGTCAACTCGTCACACCACCAATCGCGGACTTCACCCTCCAAGTGTAAAGTAGCCATCTTGATGCCCTCTGCCTCTGTCATCCGGCTGAGCTGGAGGTATGTGTTGATTTCTGGTAGCATCGGATGTGCTCTAAGTCTCAAAATTTGCAGGGGGCTTAGACACATGTATTCCAGATAACCCAAAAATCGTTTTGGGAAATTCCACCTGGATTGTATTTTATTGAAAAAATTAATTATTTTAAAAGGAACCCAAGTTTAAACTTAGGAAAATAAAATAATTAAAGTGAATTAATAGAATATGGGTGTGAATGTTCTAGAAAAAGCAGATCAAGTCAAAAGTTAATCTTCGTCGTTGATTAGAGATTTAATCTCAACCGTTGAAGTTTCAACGAGAGGACTATAAGAAGGGATTGAAGGGTCATTTAGAAAATACAGAAGACACCGAAAGGATCAAGAGATCGATTTCTTTAGTGAGCAGTGCTCAGGGAGAAACTTTGATCAGGAGATTCTTTGCAAAGAGGGGTATGGATAGTATCAGAAGAGAAATATTTCTCGGTTGGAGAATCATTAGCAAAGAAGGCAGAGAGAGATCCAACATAGCCAGCGCAAAGCCAGAGAGGCTGACGCAAAGCCACGCAGAGGTTGCGCAGAGGCCAAGAGGGAAATTGGAAATTCGGAAATTTGTTGAAGGAATCGATTGCAGAAGCCGGGAGCCGGGGTGTGAGATCGAGAGGCAGGAATCGAAGTTCCTAGGCAACAAATCGATCCATAGAAGGGGTGACGTTGTACCCAGGAGGGTTGACGCTGGGACTGCGTAAAGACTGCGCAGAGGCTATCAGGGGCAACTCATTCAGTGGTTGGATCAGCCGGGATTTCCAATGATAGTATGAGGTAACCTCACTAATCTCTCTGTCAGTGATATTCTTTGCAACTGGATTGTTAGGAAAGGCATCTAGAGATTGTATTCAGAAATTACTACTTCATATAAAATAAACTCTTAGTAGCTGCACCGGTTTTCCTGCATTGTGTTTTTCCAGGGACGTTAGTCCAAAAACAATTGTCTCAGATGTGTTTATGATTTAATCTTGTTCAGTTTTGTTTCTGCACTTGTATTTTTCCGCAGTTTATTTAGTGAAGGTTGCAGTGTGTTTAATTCGATGTTGTCGTAGCAATAAACTGAACAATTAATTTATCAGTTAGAAGAATTAATACCAATTACTGCAATGGGATTCCAGATCTAGGAATTTTCACAGTATGTGTCTAGCTTCTCCACCCAATCTCTGGTCGTGCACTTGGAAGACCCATCAAATGTGGGAAGGTACATCCTCCCTATGGTGCGTTGTAGCTCCGTGTTCTGTGAACTGGAACCCTGTGTGCCCCTGCCCTTCTCGTTCTGCTTGAGCTGGAAGAAATCTCTGAAGGAGAGTGCAGCTCAAAAATCATCCTCCATGGACTTCCACTCCCAGAAATAGTCTCCCATGGGCATCTTGTCCTGCCCACCCTGCTCACCTGGTCCTAAGGGCTAAAACATTGGCAGAGTAATCCTAGTTGGCCCACTAAAAGCATGTGGGCAAGTCACTAGTGAATGGTGGTCATACTGGTGGGAAGCCTGTAATATCCCCAAAGGGGAAATAACCAGTAACACACAGAAATATGCCAGACAGATATAGAAAATACAATACTGAACCAGATCATGGAACAAATACACATGGAGTGCCAGAAAACTGAGCCATTTTATTAATCTGAAAGTACATAGAGAGGAGTACAAGAAAAATCAGAATGAATGCACCTATCCTTGCTCTAGGCAAGTGGAGGCCCTCTCAGACAAATAATGGCTACAACAATGACAGCGTCCTAGCTGGCTGAAGACTGCTCTGAAAACTGAAGCTCCTGGATGCTGGAAAACGCTGTCAAGCCCTCCTAACACAAGCCTGCTCCTCAGATCAGCGTCCTACTTGGTGGATCTGCCTCCTGTATGCTCAGATCTACTAGATCTGAAGCCTCCAAACCAGATCTGCGTCCTATCCCTCCTGATCTGTGTCCTCCTAGATCAGATCTGCTACCAACCCTTCAGATCTATGCTGGATCTGACTATATCTCTTCAGATCTGCAACCTGCAAGGCTGGATCTGATGTTATCTCTTCAGATCTAGGCTAGATCTGCAATATCTCCTCAGATCTACAATCTCCCAAGCTGGATCTAGTGCTATACCTTCAGATCTGCACCATACAGAACTAGATCTGCAAATATCTGCTCAGATCTACAATCTCCAAGGCTGGATCTATCAATGTGCCTTCGCACCGCGCGTCCTCCTTCCCCGCCGCACGCCGTCCTCACTCCAAGACCGGACCAAGGCCTTTTCCTCCTCCGGAACAAATACGTTTTCTCTCGCTCGCATCCGGACCGCGTCCCCCTCCCGGAACAAGGCGTCCTCACTCCAAGGCCGAACTGCGTCCTCTCTTCTCCCGGGAACAACCGTCCCTCCTCCTCGAATCGCGTGCCCACAAGGGGGCTTCTTTCCAAACTTCGCACCAGAACCGGTGGCTATCACACCAAACCGAAAGGTGTACTCTCGTAACATAACCCTTCTTTGGGCAGGCACTCGAAGTCCCCCCGAAGCTAAGGGTGAAACCAGAAATAACCTTACCAGGGCAGGCACTCGAAGTCCCCCGAGGCTAAGGGTGAGATCTCCGACCGGAGACACTCGGTTGCACTAAACAGTGCTGCAGACCGGCTAAACAACCGGCGTGCTGAAGCAGACAGAAGTCTAGCTCTCAATAATAATATCAAATCATGAATACCAAATGAAGTGGAAACCCCTCCTTTTATAATGCTAAACTCCCTCCAAAACCTTAACTGCGTCCTTCACCTTGCAGTTACCCTTGGGTCAGCGTGAGGCCTCCCCTCATATACGTGTGGACCCCCAAGGCCCCCTCTTTAAGTTATAACGTTAATCAACTAGGAAAACACTTTATTTAATAAAGTGAGGTGACTAAAGTGAGGTAACCCCTCTTATTTCTCACTTTATTTATTATTTCTAACTAAAGCGGCAAAATTAAACAGAAATGAAATATTCCAATTAGCAAGGCTAATTGGGAATATTACAGTCTCCCCCGGCAAAACGTTGCTTGTCCTCAAGCAACTGAGGTGATGGATGTTGTAAAGTCTGCTCGCTCTCCCAAGTGGCATCCTCATCCGGCAAAAATTGCTTGTTCTCAAGCAATGCTTGAACAAGCCTACTCTCTAGCTGATGCTCCCCGCCGATACTGCAAAATGTGCCTGGGTCCCACTGAAACCTCTCTGTCTCCTGCATCACCCTGATATGTAGGGATATCTCAATGCCAGGATCCCAAACTGGCCTCTCATGGTACCAGCCAATCAATAGTCCTCCCGGATCCCATCGCCACTGTGGCCAATAATCGCCCAAGTCCCCTGACTCGGACTGCTCACTGCCTCTGGCTATGACTAAAGACCATGACTGCTGCTGCTCTGCATCTATGAATGTGTAAGTTATCCCATCGACTGTGTACCAGCTTCTCATCTCTCTCCACTCAAGGCATGAGGTGAGGAACATCTCTCTCATGTGGATCCTCCATCCCCAAGCAATCATCCAAACAAAATGAGCCACCTCCCGACAAGGCAACTCCTGAAAATCTCCTTCCACCTCAAGCTCTGGTAATGACGGCGGCCTGAAAGTCTGATCTTGGCAAGCATCATAGCTTACCCCATGCTGTCCTTCTCTCCACTCATGACAAGTGTAGAGTGTATGCTGATCTTGGGCTGCAAAATCATTGCCCTCCAATGGCAAAGTGAAGAGCAATCCTCCAAAGAAGGTCCCTCCAACAGCGAAGAACAAGCTGGCCCAAAACAATTCATCCATGAAGAATAGGACATGTGCTTCATGGATCATCCTAATGAGATGTTTGCTAAAGGTGTTGCATGAGGATACATAATGCAAACAATCCCTCACAAGGATACAGCGCAGTCTCATCCACTGCAATCTCAGAAAATCACATGGCAAGCAATGTACAAGATCCATCACATCTACTAATGGGTAGTAAATGGCTGAATATGACAACAATATAGGTCCAAACACTTGCCCATGGCTGTACAATGGATGAATATCAATCTCATGGCCCACATCAAAAGAGAACGCATACATAGTAGTGGTGGCCATGCCTCCTCCCATGCTCCCATTAGAACATGTAGTGCAGAATTTGTGAGAATTTTTCCCACTCACGGACACATCCTGCTCACGTGTCTCCCTCATAATCAAGCCTCCCATACAAATCTGACATATATCAGCAAATGAAGACATGATCAGCAACAAAATGAAGGAAACGCTGAAGGTTACATGTGATGAAAAGAGGTACCAACAGCTGCCCCAACAAGTACAGCGCAGTTTTACAAGTTGTTGCTTGATAAGAGTACAAGGTAAAATGTTCATGTTAGACATGCATGTCTTCATATAATAGTGCTGCAAATGAACATGCATGAGGTGATAAAACACTTTCCCAAAGCCACAAAAGATATGGTTGCCTCCATCATGTAGATTGGCCCAGTAAAACTCACGGAGCAACATGACAAGCTTGCCCCCTTGTGAAGCAATGCACTGCATAGGAATGGCAAGAGTGTGCAAATCAATGAATGTATAGGCAAACTCCTCACCATATGCTGGAAGTAAGATGGTACATGGATCCATAAATGAGTCCTCCATATTGTTCTGGCATTCTATGAAGAAGAATGAACCATGTGCTACAGGAAGATAATCCTCCTTATGCTTGGAAATCCTGGTTAAGAAGAATATGCCATAGTGATAAATGTCTCTATCATCATTACCTCCTCTTTGTTCATCAAGTGCAACAAATATGAAGTGATCCTGGGACCTATGGGTTATAGATCTACCATATCTCTGTTGCGCACACTTCATCCATAATGTCCTGATCCAAGGTGACAACGCTGTGAGCTCATGCAAATAAGCTCCTGTCAATACAAGACTCTGTTCTTTGACATGCTCCTTGTCAAAGGCTTCTCCAATAATGCTACAACAAGTGCGGAATACTTCCCAAGATGGAGGTGCTTCCAAGCCATCCTCAAGGATCAAAGAGATAGTGCCATCCCCTCTTCCTCCATCATACAACTCATGTGATGAAGACACAATGAATGATAGGAGTAACACATCAACACCATGCATCCATACTCTACGCTGCTCAATGATGCAGGTATCCATACATCTTTTCCCCATCCTCCTACTCTTAAGAAGAGTGTTTGCCAAGTGATGGCCAAACTCTTTCAAGAGTAACCAGCGCAGCCAAGCCTCCTGCTGCCTTGTGTCATAGATCTGCAAGTAGCCCCCTAGCTCCTTGCTCATCAACCGCATCCACTCAATCACTTGTGGATGCCTTCTTCTTCTCCTCATCCTGGTATTCCCCCCATGAGGGTTACCATCCTCCCAAATCAAGTTTCTGAATTTGCACTCCATGGGATCTTGAAATATAAACTTCTCAAGGATCAATGAGACCCTATCAAGAATCAAATAGGTGGTAGGCAAAAACCTCCCATCATGATGTGTATGGCTCAAGGGATGTCCAACACAAGCATGAGAGATGTTACCCATCCGAAGATGTCCTCCATCTTCTATCTGCTCTTGTGAGAAGGGAACCAAATCATTGTGTTCCATAGCCCGCTCCACCGAGTACCAACTCAAAATCTCTCTCCATCCAATCTCAACATATGGATGCTGTACCCTGTACAACTCGGATCGTCTCATACCGCTATCCAAGTCAACATATGAGATCTGACTAGGTGGCTCTTCCTCTCTCTCTCCAACGGGAAGAGATGACTCAACAGCACCGCCAGTCCCATCCATGCATACCTGAAGGGGGATGATCTGTCGCTCCAATGTGCCCTCTGGTTGTACCATCAGGGAATCCAGCTGTTCCCCAATGCTGACCAACTTGGCTGCCGACTTGGCACAATTCACTCTCATACCCTCCAGCTCCTGGTCTTGCAACAAAAGGGTCTCCCGTACTGACGCGGCCTTCTTTCTCAAAACTCGAAGGTCTGTCCGAAGCCGATGATACTGCTGTCTGCGACCATCATCCAATACCTCTGTACCTGCTATTACCTCATCGAAGGTGGATACATCTCCTGACACCTCACCCTTCTGTTGTGTGCTGCTACCACCCGAAGACTCGGACATGGCTCCAGTCGTCACCTCAGTGGATGGCTCTACCGGGGTAGGCTCTACCTCCACTATGATATCAACCGGCACGGACAAGGAGGTCTCCAATGATGGTGAGTCCTGTGTCACACTAGGTGTAACCTCAGGCTCCCTGCAATCCTGTGTGTCCTCTTCCTCCAAGTGTGAGGTAACCATTTTAATGGTTTCCCTCTCCGATACTCGGTCAAGCTGGAAAGAGGTATCCGACTTGTCCACTGTGCGCTGTAAGCCCTTATCATGTGAGTGCTTGCTCCCTCTGCGAAAGTTGCGAGGTCTACTATCACGCTGGAGCTGAACATAATCTCTACTCGCGGTGCGGTGGTAGTCTCTACCATGATGATGCCGGTGCCCCTGGTGTTGATCATGGAGTCTAATGCCATACTGGTACAGGATATATCTCTCGAAGGGGAAAGCATCCATGAACCCCTGTCCGAAAGCCTGATACTCTGCAAGAATGTCAGCCATCCGAGCCGGATCTACCTCTCGCTGTACTGTTATTCCTGTGTCCTCTGGTAAGAATGTGGGCATAGTGGGACGTGTGGGTGTACATGAATCCATATGCCGAGGGGCATCATGCCGAACGATCTGAAAACCCCTAGGGAGTTCTCTCTGACTGGCCTCTATGGCTGAGAGCCTCTGTGATGCCTCCTGGATGTGACGGAGGAGTGCATCCAGTTTCCTATCTACGTCTTCCATCGGGTCCCACTGCTCTGGGTCCCTCACAGGCTCCTCAGAAACCGCACGGCTGCTGCAAGACCATACCGCTGCTTAACTCTGACCTCCGATTTACCCATTGAAAACTACTCAGAAGATTCCAGGAATTTGGGAAGGTGATCCTTGTCCAAAACCCAGAAAAACCCAGAAAACGTTTTTCCTAATTCCAAACTTCAAAATTTGACCTTTTTTATTTTGGCCCTTTTTCTGTTGCGATTACAGTATTATTTGCTTCTTTATTGCTACGTGATATCTCTTGATGTGCATAAGACCACCAGTGGAAACCAGGAGTGTGCTCACAGTACCCTTTGTAATATCCCCAAAGGGGAAATAACCAGTAATACACAGAAATATGCCAGACAGATATAGAAAATACAATACTGAACCAGATCATGGAACGAATACACATGGAGTACCAGAAAACTGAGCCATTTTATTAATCTGAAAGTACATAGAGAGGAGTACAAGAAATCAGAATGAATGCACCTATCCTTGCTCTAGGCAAGTGAAGGCCCTCTCAGACAAATAATGGCTACAACAAGGACAGCGTCCTAGCTGGCTGAAGACTGCTCTAAAGACTGAAGCTCCTGGATTCTGGAAAACGCTGTCAAGCCCTCTAACACAAGCCTGCTCCTCAGATCAACGTCCTACCTGGTGGATTTGCCTCCTGAATGCTCAGATCTGCTGGATCTGAAGCCTCCAAACCAGATCTGCGTCTTATCCCTCCTGATCTGCGTCCTCCTAGGTCAGATCTGCTACCAACCCTTCAGATCTATGCTGGATCTGACAATATCTCTTCAGATCTGCAACCTCCAAGGCTGGATCTGATGTTATCTCTTCAGATCTAGGCTAGATCCTTAGCTATCTCCACGGAATCTACAATCTCCCAAAGTGGATCAGTGCTATCGCGAGATGCACCATACGGAACGGAATCACATAAATGCTCTGCTAGTTCCCTGATGTCAGAGGCCCGGATCTATCAATGTGCGCCCGGATCTCCGTCCTCCTCTTCTCTGTGCCACGACGTCCTCACTCCAAAGAGGCGGTCTGCGTCCTTCCTCACTCAGGGCAGCGTTCCTACCTTTCCCAGATGGACTGCGTCCTCCCTGGAACAGCGTCCTCACTCTCCAAGGCTGGTCAGCGTCCTCTCTTCTCCTGAAACAGCGTCCCTCCTCCTCAGAACTGCGCAGCCACAAGAGGGCTTCTTCCTCCCCAAATCTGCACCAGAAACTGCTGCTACTTGCCACTGAAACTGAAAGGTGTTACTTAGAGAATAACCTTACTAGGGCAGGCACTCGAAGTCCCCCGAAGCTAAGGGTGAAACCGGAAATAACCTTACCAGGGCAGGCACTCGAAGTCCCCCGAGGCTAAGGGTGAGATCTCCGACCGGAGACACTCGGTTGCACTAAACAGTGCTGCAGACCGACTAAACAACCGGCATGCTGAAGCAGACAGAAGTCTAGCTCTCAATAATAATATCAAATCATGAATACCAAATGAAGTGGAAACCCCTCCTTTTATAATGCTAAACTCCCTCCAAAACCTTAACTGCGTCCTTCACCTAGCAGTTACCCTTGGGTCAGCGTGAGGCCTCCCCTCATATACGTGTGGACCCCCAAGGCCCCCTCTTTAAGTTATAACGTTAATCAACTAGGAAAACACTTTATTTTATAAAGTGAGGTGACTAAAGTGAGGTGACCCCTCTTATTTCTCACTTTATTTATTATTTCTAACTAAAGCGGCAAAATTAAACAAAAATGAAATATTCCAATTAGCAAGGCTAATTGGGAATATTACAAAGCCCCTGAAGTTTCCCCAAATAGAAATTCTCAATGCAAGCTCTTGTTGGAGAAAGAAGGGAAAAGTGCTTAGTTGGAGAAAGAAGGCTAAAGGGGGAAAGGTGACTTAAAATAAAATAAAATAAACGAAGAGGGAAGCTTCTAGAATGAAAATAAAATAATAAAATTAAAGTGCTTCTAGAAGGTTTGAGAGACATCCATCAAGTCTTTAAAAGAAGGGAAAGCAAGTCATTGAGGACATCTTGGATTGCAGTATTTTTTTTAGAGTTCTTTCAGAACTTAGTTTTAGGTTCAGAGAGCCCTGGAACAAAAACCCTTGGGTTTCTTGGTGTGTTGGACAAAACCCCAACTCACTGTTGTGAAGGTTTCATTCAAAAATCTTATGGGACTTTATCGGCATCAATTGGTGAGCAAATCAGGAGCATATCTATGGATTGAAGTGGCGATCACTCAGATCTCCAATTTGGGCGTCATTTCCAGTAATGCAATGAAAGATGAGGCTCTATTGTCAGCCATTTGATGGTGTTTGTAACAGGTTCTCAGAACCCTATTAAGATAATAAGGCTGACTTTTTCTGAGATTTCTCATCATGTTAATTCTAAGTTTGCAGCATTTCATTTAATTTCTAAGTTCTATTGCAAATTTGATTAATTTGCTAGCAATATCTATCATGTAAAATTCTGCAAACTTTATGTTGTTTTTAGTGAATTTCATGGAGTAATTTTGCCGGAGTTAATTTTAACAAAAACAATAAAAAGGGAATACTACAACCTATTGCATTACAAACTTATAAATTGAACTTCAAACAAAAGACTTTTTGTCAATAACAAAGGAGATAAGAAAATAAAAATCAACACTCACATGAAGTAAACTTCATCGAATTACTAATCAAATTTGCAAATATTTGGACCACTCGAGCAGAGTCACCTCGTACAATTCTAGGCATGTCATCTGCAGAAAATGACAAACTGATTTTGTCAAGTAAGACTAAATGACAAGCAACACACTTTCACATCAAAAACTCCGACTCTTCAAACAAAAAAATGAAGACGTGATCCAAATCGTTTTGCATTACCAAATAAATTATCTGAAGATCAGTATTTCTTGATTGAAATACAAATGCAGGGATTTGTTTGAAATCATCAGTCATTGCCTCTTAAAAACTAGATACCTTCAACCAAAATTTTGATCTTTTCTACGTCTCATAAATTTTGTTCATCTGTCCTTTCTTTCTAACTGTTCCATTATAAGGAAATGTTGTGAGTTCAAAGTAAAAATTGCCATTTCAGTTAAGAAAAATACTGATAGAACTCCAATCTGCCTCTTCTTTAGTACTAAAGCAGAAAATATCACGAATCATAAGAGAGCATTACAACTCATACAAAATAACTGAAAGAACCTTTATTCAAAATGTTGGCTGACAGGATATAACAACACGAAGAGAAAAGAAGAATGAAAATAAACTTATATTTTCATCCAATATCCAACGTCCACTGTAAGTGAAGGAAGAAAAATCCATCATGTAATTGTTTTCTTCTTTCTACAGCGGATGTACAAGAGCTATTCCAAAACCAACAGGATTCAAGAAAAGAAACCTTCAAATTTATCGTCTAAAATGAATTAACCTTCTAATTATTTTCTCTACTGTTTTTCTGTTGAGAAAGGAGTTATATAGACGTTTATAAAAGTCAAAAATTTTGTGTCAACTTAACCCAGTAAGAAAATAGATTTTAACAATACAGTTTACTCAAAAGACCCAATCAAGGATTCAGATAGCCCAAGTTTCACTATTTCTGAGATAAATTTGAGGGATCTTGAAAGAAAAATTGATGATACAAAGAATAGAAACTCAAAAGATTAGAAAATCTTGTTGCAGGGAATCTTCTTCCACGTTTTCTTAATCTTTTGCACTCAGAGAGAGATTTGGCTTTCATTCTCAAAGTTTGTACTCTATAATAAAAAAGAAATCAAACAAAATCTTTTTGAAACTCTTTTTCATTCATAGTTGTTTAGCATGTTATGCAAATTTATCTAGCTTAAGAGTTGTGAGAAGAATCCACAATCTTACTAGCTGATGTGGGGAGAAACGTTTATGAAGGAAAACATAATTTTGTCATAAACTTCAGAATAAAAAGGAAACAAGATATTAGGGTTTGGTTAGAAGAGAATTAAAAAATCCACTTAAGCAATTATTGATCGCTATACTACTCAAACAAAGAAATGCGATACATCTTGATATGAGGGGTATTCCTCTTTAGCCACAACAATCTAACTCTAAACTCACCAGCTAAATCCAACACAGCTTCTATGTTATGATCAATGCATTGCACAGAAAACATGTCCACCAGTCCTTCAAGCTCTCGTCCAAGGTCAAATTCTGACTCTTCCAAAACTAGCTTACCAGATTCGACCTGAAAATAGAAATAGCAATAATGACTGTTTCAACTTTCCTATTTAAGATAAAACCAAACCTCCTAGTCTTGTAATTTCCTTTCTGGTTTGCTCTAGATGATAATAAAATACAAAAACATAAATTTCCTTCAATACATCAATGTCTGTGGCATTTTGAGGGAAATCATCTCTTAAAGTTTTCATCATGAAGATATTGTAATGGGAATGCATGTACCAAATAAAACTAATAGTGTTTGAGTAGCCATAACGCTTCTTAGATAGGCCACAACCTTATGAACAAAAAATTATGATTGAATTAACACGGCAAGTAAATTTTCAAAGTTAAAGGACGTGGTACCTTCATGGTATGGTAGACTTTGGACTAAGATACGTCAATGTTGGCAGAGTACAACTGTAGGGGTATACAGATTCTCATTGGGCAGGGAGCATAGTGGATAGGAAATCCACTTCTGGATGTTGTTTTAGCTCGAGGTCAATGATGATCTCATGGTTCAATAGGAAGCAGCACTCAGCTCAGCAGAGGAAAAGAACATGGTAGCGAGTCTAGCGAGTTGTGAAGCCATTTCGCTTCGCAAGATGTTCATATGGTTATTTGATCTTGAGATGGGGCCTACCATGATCCACTGTCATAATCTGTAATATCCCCAATTTTGATTTTTCATCTGAGGAAGTTAATGGAGTTATTGGGGAGGTGCTAAGCATAGCACAATTTTGTAAATTGAGCATTGGAGACATTTTTGGCATATGGGACTTAGGAGAAATAAAAAATTAATTTGCTAGTGGAATTGCTGAGGGAAGGAGGCCGAAATATTGGATGGAGGGACCCACATGAGGAGGCAAGAAAAAATTATAAATAGAAGGAGCATAGAAGCTATTGGGGTTTTGTTCACTCATCTATTACCTTTGTTGCTCAAGCTGTTTAGCTGGGTCACAACTTACTCACAAGTGCTGCTTAGCACAAAGTTCTCCAAGGAGAGACTCACCCTTCTTTTGGTGGACTTCGAGTGCCACCCTAGGGAGGCAAGCTTTGCTAATTTGGTGAGAGAGTTTGGGGAGTATTGTAGCACATTTCAGCAAATTCCTTCAGCGAACTTGTACTCCAGGGAGGAAGTAGTAGCGAAATTGTACCACTCATTTTAGATAGCTTTCGAGGCAGTTTTGCCGAGAGAAAATTATTGGAGTTGCTTGAGGGGGAGTCTAGCCTTTGCGGAAAGTTTTGGAGTTGGAGGTGACTGCTATTGAGGGGAAAGAATTTATCTTCCTAGGTCCTGCACAGGGGGTCACTATAGTGTTGATTTTTGAGTAGCTTGGGAGGTACTCTAAGCCCTAGGGTTCGGGGTTTGGAGGGGAAAGTGCCACAAGAGTCACTTGTGGGCTTGGAACCCAAGCTTGGGGTTTTGCACCAATTGTGTTTTGGGGCATTTCCATGGAGCACTTTGGACATGTGATGGCATGATATGATCAAGGGCGGAAAGTGTGAAAATTCCTAGATCTGAAGCAATCTAAGGAATCCTACTGCAACCAACTGAATTACTTCTCCTATTATGTAATTTACTTTACACAATTATTTCTGAATAATACATGAAATACTAAAGCAATCACTGAAGCAGCCTACACTATAACACTCATGATTTTGAAACAAGGAAACTGAACAAGGAAAATCATTCACACATATGACACCTTTATTTTGGACTAAGTCACTGGAAAAACCCAATGCGGGAAAACCAATGCAGTAGATCTGTGGGTTTTATTATTAAGCAGTAGCAATGTTTGAATACATCTCTGAATACCCCTAAGGTAATTTAGTTACAGAGAGAAATACTGGCAGAAGAATTTGTGAGGATTTACCTCACTCAATCACTGAGTTCCCGACTGATTCAGATGAAGAGAAAACTGTCCTAGGGAGGCACTGCGCTGTTCTAGCGTTGTACCTTTCAGCCTTTGCGTCACCCCCTTCCAGGCTCAGCGTTCAACCCCAGCCAAATCATTTTGCCTCTGTGGACACTGAGGAACAACCTGCCGGTGTCACTTTCCAGATCCCAGCCTCCAAAACTAATCCACAAGCAAAATTTCTGGAAACCCTCCTCTGCCTCTGCATTGCTTCTGCGTAAGCCTTGCGCAGTCACTGCGTTAGCCCCTTTCCTTCAGCGCAAGCTTGGTTAGATCACCTCTACCTCTCTCTGACTGATGCTCCACTGGCTGAGAAAATATCTCTCTTCGGATGCTATCTCTGCCCCTCGCTGCTCAGATCTCTAGCTCGAATTTCTAAGCAAACCGCGCACCAGAAATTTCAAACTCTTGATCAATTCGGTGTGTCTTTCCAAATGGCCCTCAAGCCTTCCTTTATAGTCTTCTCATAGGGCCTCATTTTGGGGATCTTTTTCTCATTTGATATCTGAATCGTTGTTTGCTCAAGTTGTTAGTTGGATCAACAGTGTTGTTTAGCACACAAGATTTCTGAGGGGAAATCTCAACTCCTACTTCGATGACTTCAAGTGCCACCCTAGGGGAGCTTTGCTACATTCTTGGAGTTGTTCCAGAGAGGTTTCGCAAGGAGATTCAAGCTATTGAGGAGCAGGTTGGGCGCAGTAAGGGACCACACATTTTTGTGGGCAGTGTGCTTCATAACAGCGCATGCTCCGAGAATTTAGAGGCATATTCTCTTGGTACCTAGCAGCAATTTTGCTGACAACTGAAGAGTTGACAGAGTAGATTTCATACAGGCTGGAATTCTTCTTCCTAGGCCAGAGTAGAAGTGGTTTGGCAGCTGGCTAGGCCTGCGCAGCCATTAGAGGAGTATGTTTATCGTGGGGCTTGAACCAGAGTTGGGGCTGTAGAATTACAAGGGGGCATAAGGATAATTCGTGGAGGTAATTCTCAGCTGATTTTGTAGAGATTTAGTAGCTACTCTTCAGGCAGAACGATTTACTCAGTTGTTGAGGATGCTCACATTATTTGCGGCCAATTTTGGAAGGTTGGAATTAGGCCCAACCCTTTCTGGGTTTCTCTGGGTTTATTGAGGAGAGGCTAATATTAATTTGGCTGAATTTTTGAAGCACACTAGTGGGCTCAAACAAGCATCTCTTTCCAACCAACAGTTGTTGGTAATTTGCCTCACTTTGTGGGTTTTCTGGTTTGAAGGATTCAGACCAATTCCCTTCTGGGTCTTGTGGGGAAAATTAAGAGGAAGCTACAACAACAATTTTAGGGCAAACTGGGTATTCCAGTAGGGGATTTGAACTATCTTCAGGTAGCAGCAGTGACACAATTTCTAGGCCAGCGTAGAAGCTAATTTTTGGGCACACGTGAGAGGTTGAGGAAAGGAGTTTGGGAGCTGGGTTGTGCTAAGAGTTTGATGAGTTCATCCGGGGAGTAGAGTTCAACATTTTTGGGGTAATTGGAAGGCTTCTTCAGCACATTTCCAGACAAGCCATATTTTCCAGCCAATTTGAATAGGACGTGGTATTTGGGGTCGATTTTCATAGGTCAGAACTAGGCCAAACCCTTTCTGGGTTTTGGTGGGTTATTTGTGAGGAGTTTGGGGCTAAGTTTATAGAAAGTTCTGAGCACCGAAAGTGGGGTTTCCAGCAACATCTTTCTGGCAAACAGTGTAGTTTTCTATGGCAGCACAGGGCATCATTGGAGCAGCTTGTTCTCTCATCTAGGCTTTCTATTTTACCACCTGGGTCTTATCAAGCTTGCCATTGAGGCAAGCCCAGGTGCACCCCTTATACACTATTGTACTCTTGCTCCAATTATTGATAAATTGTCTCAGTTGGTTGGCATTTCTGGAGTTTTTATGGGTGTTTACTGAATGTTCTCAAATTTTGTGTTGTATGTATTGTTTTCTTTGCATATCATAGTTTTTCCTAATTAGGAACATTACACAAACAGTGGGTGTCCATCTGGTCACTTGGTTCCAATTTACTAGAAGCAAGAATTTGTAACACCATTAAGGCACTAGTCTCATAATAAGAAATCTAATTTAATCAATAGTCTTGCTCAAATTTAACCAATTGGCTAGGCCTTGTTTCCCTTCACTTCATTCCATAGGGACTACCCCCCATAGCCTGTTGTTGGGTAACGGCTAGAACCGAGTGGGCGGGGATCATAGTGACATCCCTTGTCTTGAGCGTTATCGCAGTGCATGTACAATCCGAGAAAAAACTTTTTCTGGCATCGTTGTCGGGATCCATTATATTGGACCTTGGCATTGATGACATTCTCATTAATCTTCTTAATCTTGTAATCCTTTTTATCATTCATTAGCTCGCCAATCCGCACAACATTTTTTGGCACCTTTTCTTTCATCATTCTTCATCTTCTCATCACCTTATCCTTTTTCTTTTCACATATCCTAACATCTTGTTCATTCACACTTTTAGCACCTGGTCATTTAGGTTGGTTTCCTATTTGGGTGGTGACTCCACTTATTCATTCATTTTTCTCAGGCAGGAAGCTCTCCTTGATATACATTTGCTTGATCCTTGACTAACTTTTCGGTTTTACCTTTTGGATCTTTGAGCTAGATTCATGGTCAAGTGGCGACTCCATTTCTTTCATTTCTTACAAGAATTTCTGTAGAACCATCCCATGGAACCACCAGTCCTGTGCCTCGCCATCCAAATGCAGCGTGGCCACCTTGATGGCCTCCGTCTCTGCCATCTGGTTGAGCTGGAAATTTATGTCCAGCTTCTCCACCCAAGACTTTGCCAAACTGTTTGATGAACCATCAAACGTAGGCAAATGGAATCGGCTCGCTGTACGCTGGGTGTCTCCATCATGATAATGCTGGTGCCCTCTGTGATGGTCGTGGGGTCTTCTGTCCCACTGGAGCTGAACAAAGTCTTCGAATGAAAGGGCATCCCTGAACTCCTGCCCATATGCCTGGTACTCAACAAAATAATCACCCACGTGGCCAAGCTCTGGCTCCTGCTGTGCTCCTGCCCCTGTGTCTGCACCTAGAAAAGTGTGCATAGTGGAACGTGTGGGTGCATGCGATGCCATATGTTGAGTAGCATCACGCTGAGTGGCATCACGCTTCAACAAATGGTGGGATGTACCTGACCCCTCACCAACCTGGAAACCCCTTGGGGTTTCACGCTGTCTAGCCTCTACAGCAATGAATCTCTGCCCCATCACCTCAATCTGCCTCGACGGATCCTGGACTGACTTGAGGAGTGCTTCCCCAAACCTCTTTGCATCACTATCATTTGCCATTGGCTCCTCCTGTTCTGCGTCCAACACAGGCCCCTCCTGTTCTGTGTCTATCACAAGCTCCTCCTGTTCTGCTTCCACCACCCGAACGCAGTCAACCTCTCCGTAGGTGTTATCCAACCTACGCTCAATATCTCTGTACTTCCTACCTCTATAGCAGATGTAAGGTTTCTCTCCCAGTGTCGTAGACAACTAGCTCCACAGGCTGAGCCAGATCTATGCTTTGATACCACTGTAATATCCCTTTTCAGGGATATCCCTCGAACACAAGAAAACTCCAACCCGAGATGGACTGGGAGGGCATTTACCAGATATTAAACCTCTGAGAAGAGGGTGAGATTTGGAGGCTACCTGGCCCTTTCCAGACTCTGTCTAAGAGTATGGGGAAAACACACCAAGTGGTATAGTAACTAGAATGCTCGAAGAGAAAAATAACAGTAGTGCAAGCATACAATGGCATATATAAAACATGTAACAAATACTCAAGAAATGCAGAGAGAAAGCTAAGCCATTTTATTATACTAAGAATAGAAATGAGTACAATAGGTGATCAAAGTGATGGCACCTAGACTTGCACCAGGCAAGCGAAGAAAAGCTCTCAGAATGACAAAGAAATGGCTGCTCTCTGATCTGCGTCCAAGCTGCCGGAGAACTGTTGTGCTGCTGCTCCTGTTGGAACCAAAATGAGTATTTGGGGCTGCTCCCCTACTCTGAAAAAACAGAGACTCTGGAATCCTCCTCTACTCACCAAACCCAGAAAAGCCCAAAGAGCGTTTCTGAAATAGCCAACCCCCGAAGATCACCCCCTTGAGGATCTACGCTATCCTCCAAGGCTCTGCGCTGACACTGAAAGGAATCCACCAAAATACTGCCTCAAACTCTGCCAAAATCCTCCAATGGGCAAGGGCTGGCCCCTTGCTCAATCTCCAAGCTCGAAACCCCCAAAGAAACTCAATCTGGAGCTCCCAAGAAATGGATTGCGTCCTTCCTCTCAAGACTGCGCAGTCTATGGATGCACTGCTCCTCCACGAATGCCAAACACCAATCCTCCTGCAAAATACTGATGGGACAACCTCACCCGAGTAGGCACTCGAAGTCCCCCGGGGCTGAGGGTGAGATCTCCGAACGGAGACACTCGGTGCACTAAACAGTGCTGCAGACTAGCTAAACAACCAGCGTGCTCAAGAAGTTGAAGTGACCAGCTCAATATCATAAACATCGAATGACCAAAATGAGGAGGCTCTCCTCTCTTTATAGCGTTGGCCTCTCTCAAACCCTAAGGCCCACCTCCTCCAACGTAGCCTCCCTTTGCCACGTGCTTAGCTCACCCTACGCAGTCCCTCCATGTGGTCTACATGGGTCCCTTCTCTACGTGGTCTTTTGCCCCCCTTGGTTCACTTAAGTTACAACGTTGTGTCTACTAGGGAGTGCACTTTATTTTTACAGTGAGTTATGTCCCCCTCTACTCACTTTTATTTATAATTAAGCTACATATGGCAAAATTGACCAAAATCGATATTTCCAAGTGGGCCAAGTTATTCTTAAACAGCCTGCATACAAACAATGTCAATGATTAGTAAGAAAGGGTGAAAGGAATAAGTCCAATATTGTGAAGGAAAACACAGGAAACTTTGAAAACACTCCTGTGTGCAGCCCTCCAAAGAAAACATCAAGTGAAGGTGTCAACTCAAGGAGCAAGAGAAAAAGGCTACTTCAGTGTTTTTGTCACTTACAAGCAAAATGTACAAAAAAATATCAGAAAAAGTGAAAGGGGTCTAAAAAACATTAGGGAAGTGGGTTCTAAAGCTAAATTTAAATCCTTTAACTACAAAAGATCATCTAACACTTCAGCGAAGTCATTTTGCCTTGTAAAGATCTTCAGAGCAATCAAGAGGAGAAACTATGAGTTTCTGAGTCAAATCGGGCAAGTTTACCCGGCACTGTGCACCTGGAGTCGTGTGCTGTGCGCCTGGGCGTTTTCCTCGTGCATTTTTGTTCTACGCTGTGTGTTTACCTGTCAAGCCTGATAGCCCTGACAGAAAGACTTTGGCGCTACATGCCCGACACACAACACTGCCTCCTGCCCAACCCGACTCACCCGTGACCCACTGTGTGTTTGGCCGACCCGACTCACCTGTGACCTGCTGCACATTTGGCCGACCCGACTCACCCGTGACCCGCTACACGTTTGGCCGACTCGATTTGCCTGACAGGCCCGGGCAGGGGCTGTGCACTTGGCCAGGAGGGCTTCCACACACTGCAGACTCTCAACTCACCTCAGATCATTTTTAAGCTGCCTCCAAGAGTATCTCAAGCATTCTCAAGGGTAAATACCACTACATGCACTCATTTTCAAAGCAATTCTAATGGTTTGTGAAAGGTAATGAAACCCTAAAGAATCAAAACCTAAGTGTCAAACCTTGAAAGCACTATTTACCTCATTTCATCTACCCATGAAGAATATCAGTCTAGAGAGGAGGTGAAATTGAGGTGGTTGCATTGGTTTAAAATTACCATCCATCAAGGCTTGGCACAACTGTTGTCCCTTACATTGCAAAAAAACATTGATATCACATGCCTTCTTTCCTATCAATTTTACATCAATGCAAGGAGTGTTAAAAGAAGCCATGGTGATAATTAAGGCAGTAAGACATGACAGTGAAGTCAGTAAAGCAAATAGTAATAAGGGCAGTGCAGAAAGCAGTAAACATAATGGCAATGAGGATGCAGAAAATAGTGAGGGATCAAACAAGGAAAGATCAAGCAATAAAGGTGATGGCCCATGAGTCAGAAAACAATGAGGCTCATGGCAGTAATGAAGACAGTAATGATGTCGGAAATAATGATGACAGTCATAAGAACAGTGAGGGCAGTAAAACACCTAGCATCAAGCAATGATAGGTCAAGCAATGAGGATGCAGATGTCAGTATGCCAAAGAGCATTGAAGCAAGAAGGCAATAAAGAAGAAAACAAAGAAGAAGAGGTTAGTGAGGCACATCAGTGATAAAGATAACAGAAAGGGAAATGGAAGTAAGGATGATTGACAGTGGCTCAAAGGCCTTGATGACACTAATAACAGAAGAGCACATGACAGTGAGATTAAAGACACTGAAATGGTGGACATTGGGCATTTTATTTTAGCCTTCCAAAGGGGCAATAGAACAAAGAAAACCTTGAAAAATTGGCTGATACAACCCCACAGGCATCCCAAACACAATGAAGAAAACTTCAAATTTTGGCAAGTTTTTGGAGATTTTGGTTTTTGACTGTTTTTTAGGGCCAAGGGCGCTGCGCTTTTTCTTGAGACATCCATTTGAGAAATGGTTCACATTTTAGGATTCCTTAGGCCATGGACATTACACTCACCAAGTTTCAGTGCATTTGGAGCAGTTTTGGTCCCCCAAAAAGGCCAAAAACATGCAGAATTTCACCTTTCTGCCATGTTTTCAACGCTGGCGTTGCGCCCTTAGCAGCCTTGGGAGTTTTGGTTTTTGAACAGGTAAATGAGGCCCAATCAGAAAACCAAGGGCAGTTTTGGAAAGTAGACTCAACAAGCTTTCCAATGAGCCATCACGAAGCTCATTCCGACATTGGGAAGGCCTTCAAAATTCTGTTGCAAGATGACTCATTTTTCCTGTGCAGGCGTTGCGCCCTAGGACCTCACTGCTGCGCCCTTATCTACAAAAGTCAACAAAAAATACTCATTTATGGCAAATAGATATTTTATGGATTTTTTGGGCAAATCACTCCAAAGTTAGGTGTTAGGAGTTATTTTTCATTTATTGCATTAGATAGTTTATGTCTTGGGCCTTGCATGGTCTCTTTGAACATAAATGATATTTATGAGTAGTTGTTGATATTTTCAAACCCTAGTTAGGGTTTTGGTCTTCCTTGCAAGATAAATAGAGCATGGAGGCCTCATAGTTGTTGTTGGTCAGTTGTTATGTTGAGCATAGGTTCTAAGTATTTTATGAAGTTTGGCTTTGGAGCCTTGCAGATATTTTTGGACTGAATAACAATGGAGCCAAGCACTTTGCAGGATTCATGAACATGGCTAATGGTGATGTATTTCTTGTTTTGTTCTCATTTTCTTATGTTTTACATATTGTGTCATCCTTATCTTGCATTAGAACAGAAATTTTAGCTTAAGGTATGTTGTCAAAGGCTCATTAAGTCTGTTTGCTTCTCTTGCTTTCATGTTTTTCCTCTGCTTGGTCAGTTTAGAGAATTCTTAGTTGCTCTCTAATCCCACTCAGCTTGTTTATCTCAAGAATGATTCAATAGAGTCAGTCCCAAAGAGGTTTATGGTTAGCCCTGCACTTTGGAAACACTTAGACATTGTTTTTGAGGTCTTTACTTCGAAGTATTATTGATTAGGTTTAGCTGAAGAGGTCTATGATTCGCCATGCCCTTTTGCTCATCTTAAATAGTTGCTTTGGAGGTCTTTATAGCTTGATTAATGAAGTTAGGAGTTCCCTCTTCTTTGATCTTTGTTATATATTTATCTTAGATTTTTTTCTTTGACTAAAGGTAGATAGCTAGAGAAGTTAGGAGTTCCCTGCTCTCTAGGGTATACTGGATTGTTGCCTTGATGTTTGCTTGCTAGGGTTTGGTCAAAGAAGTATGGTATGCCCTGTCTTTGGTTTTGTCTTCATGCATAGTTTTCTTAAAGGCCTTTCTTGTTGTAGTATTTGACAAAGGATTCTTAACTGCCTTTTGCACCTACTCTTTTCACAATTTAATGTTCACCCCACCCACCTAAGCCTTGAAGATCTATTCAGCCCTGCTAACTTGCCCTCTGAAGCATCCTTGACATGTTGTTGTACCTTTTAAGACCTTTTGCAGAATCCATAGCCCAATGGTCTAAACTTCTCCTACCCTATCTGTTTCTGCTTGACAACCTACCCAACCAACCAAACAAACAAACAAACCCTAAACCTAATAACTAGCCTAAAATCAAAACCTAAAAGCTATCAAGTTACATCCTTTGCACAAACATAGAGAGATCCCACTCTGAGTTTAGGAAGGTTAGGTCCTAGGACTCCAAAGACTGGTTTGATGTTACCCCTGTACATTTTCCCTTGCCAATCTGACAAATTACAGGGACCTAACAACGCAGATAGGGGCCGCATGGAGAGGCAGTTTGAGGTGGATGACTTGGTGTACCTTCGTCTTTAGCCATACAAGCAGTCCACGCTGAAGCAGAAAGGACCTGAAAAGCTCAAGCCACGCTTTTATGTACCATACAGGGTGATTCGGTGGGTTGGAGAGGTGGCATATGACCTGGAATTGCCATCAGGGAGTCGGATTCACAACATTTTCCATGTCCCATGCCTGAAGAAGGCTTTGGGACAGCCGGTGACTGCAACCATGGAGCTTCCGCCTACTGATGATGAAGGGCATTTGGTGCTATAGCTAGAGGACATCTTGGACACTCGGGAGAGATATTTGAAGAACAGGGTAGTGAAAGAATATCTGATCAAGTGGAGAAACCTTCCAGATGAGAATGCCACTTGGTAGGGGGAGAAGATCTTGCAGCATCCATCTTTGCAGTTGCTTGAGGACAAGCAACGTTTGGGCAAGGAGGACTCTAATATTCCAAATTAGTAGTCAGCGAATTGGAATATTAATTTTGTCAATTTTTTCCTTTTCTAATATTTAACAGGAAATAAAGTGGGTGAGGGGACACACAAATAAACTATATGGTTAGTTCACTTTCCTAAAGTCACTAAGACAAATATTAGAGCTGGAGTGGGGCCCATGAGGCCAGCCACATGTAGAAAGACAGCGTCCTAGTGGCAAAGCAGGAGAGGCAGCAGCGTAGGGAGTGTAGTGACAGCGTGGGGGAGGCAGCAGTGCAGAGATTGGTTGGCAGAGAGGCAGCGCAGTCAAGGTGGGCCCAAGAAAACGTTGGGGGCTCCATGCTTGTATCCATGCGTACATATGCTTGTATATATGCGTATCTCTATTTAGCAGTGTTGCAAACATCTCGATAACATCCCGATTTTATCTCAAAATCACGATTTTTTGGCCTAGCCGATGTTTGCCAATTTTTAAAAATATTTTTATGGTATCTTAATTTTGCCGATGCTTGCGGATTTTTACCGATATTTTCCAAAATTTTACGATTTTTTGGTTTTACAGACCCTTGCCGATTTTATCTCGATGCCGATGTTCACAACATTGCTATTTAGACTTAGTTTTTTAACACTGCAACCAACCCAATGGGAACAGTACAAATTGTCTGATAAAGGTTCCCTCAACTTTTCATACCTTTTTCCTCCTTTTTTGTGTGTTTTCAAATCTAGAAAAAATTTCAAGAAATTAACAGCAGATTGGCACATCTGGAGAATATTTGCAGCTTATCAGCCAGTCGTTCCACCACATCACTTGAGTTTTCATTTACGGTTCATGAAGTTTCTCAAAGCTGCAGATTTCCTGTCATTTTTTGTGGACTCTGCTGCAGAACATGCAAAGCTATTGCTATTATGCTGGTGTAGTGTTTGATCTCTTATTCCCTTCTCTGTTTTCTTTAAATTACTCTGAATTATGAAACTCAGAATATGGCAGGGTTTAAGGAATTGCCCATATTATACTGTAACATAGTGTAACATAGTGTCTCTGATATCTACTAACTTATCTCTAGGCACGTAAAGAAACATGGCATGCTTTATAATACTACATGGTATGATATCCCTTGATTTTTAAAGATTAATCTAGTGAAAACATAAAGTACAGGACTGTTGCCATACATTTTCGAAGACAAAGCAATAATTCAAATTGCCAAGCCTACATTTAGACAGGGAATGCAACAAGCATGGTTTAGTAATAGATTCATATAGATATAAGAAACAGTATGGCATTGAGAGAGGACATAGGCCCACAGCGAATTTGCAAAAGGAACTAAATATATTATGAAACTCATCAATAAAAATATAGTTTCTATGCAATTTTGACTCTTCAACAAGTTGACCAAGAAATCTGTGAGTAACAGATTCATAGCAGGCTCAGAATGCATTACTTGAAAACTACTAGAAGCCCATGTATATACCTTGCTTAGATCTAATATGTTGTTCAACAATCGTAGTAAAGCTGTAGAGCAGTGGCGAATTTGAGAAACTGTTGAGATTTGCTCAGTAGTGAGGCACTCATCACAAATCAGTATATCCAAAAGTCCAATTACAGCAGCCATTGGTGTCCGAAGTTCATGGCTGTAAAATCACAAAAATCAGATTCAAAATCATCATCAAAACCAGAAACTACGACTTAACAGTCCCACAATCCAAATAGCCACAAACACTTCCCTGGAGTTCTAAATAATGGAAACCAATGCCAAGGAAGACAAACATTAAATATGAAAGAATCCCTGAAATTTAACATCTAAGCACTACAATGAAAATACAATTTACAAAAATAATGTTTATGCTTAGAAGAAAAAAGGATTTTGAGTTTAGAGAAGTGCAATTCTAGCGATCATGGAAATTGTTACTACCTGAAAATGCATGTCTTATTTTGTATTTTCATGGCCTTTTTTCTCTTTCTGAGAACATTAGAGGATCCTTGGAGTTTAGTGGCAGTTATAGGTTGCAAGGAGAAATTTGGAGACCATGCACCTTGTTCTATTTTCCTTGAGCACAATTCATCATACATGGCAAGAACAAAGGTGTAGAGGTGTATTGTTGGTTTGATGGAGGCTTTTCCAGAGGCATATTTCCCCATGAGGTTCCATTTAAGCATATTGGATCCAATATTTGGAGTTATAGGTAAATGGCCTATATTCCCATTTGTTGAATCAATGATAGAGAGCCCTATTAAAGCTTGAACCCAAGGCCTAGAACCACATGGATGGTGTTATCACTCCAATAATTCTTAGGGTTGTTAGTCTTTTGTTTTAAAGAATATTAGAGGTAACCACCAACCTACTTTTAAGCTTTAGGATCTAGCCTTCTTAATGCTCAGAGAGGGCTCTCTCTATATGATTTAACTTTGTTGTTTTTAGTTGATTTTAGGCTAGTTATGTAAGATTGATTGGGTTTTTTATTTTGGTTTGGTTTGGTGGTGGAATCACTAATTTAGATGGATAGATGCAGGTTTGTTTTCCATTGGGCTAATGGATTCAATGTATCAAGCAACAGAGCAGAATCAACTTCTAAAGGTAAGTATTCATAGGGCAAGGTAGCTGAGCTGATTCAGATCTTTAGGCTGGATGATGAAATGGTTTTGATCGGGATGAGAGGGCAATTAAGGATTCTCAAATCCGGATAATGAGGGAAATGACAGAGGTCAATCGAAACTAGGGAGAAATTAAGAATTCCCTAATCTGGATATCAGAAGAAAACATGAAAATGAAATAACAGTTCAAGACAGAGTGTTTTTAAACAAGTTCTGAAATAATATTCCTGTTATACATTTAGATTTAGAAAATATACAAATATGTGAAAAAAACTTCAGAAAATAACAAAGAACAATTGAAAATACTTCACTGAAATCGCCCAACACATGAATCTTGTAATATAATGCCTTTATTGCTCAATCCAGTCTGCTGACTTGAAAATAGTACAATGAACCCTCTGGTTCAGATCAATGCAACTATAGAAATATTTAGCAACCCACAAACCACACACAATACTTCGATTTGTGAAGTATTTATACAAAAAACTAATCTAAAATATCCTAAACTGTCTTAGGAATTATTCAAGGAATACAAAATATCTTCATGCAAGAAGATAGAGACAGCTATCTAACTTATGCAAGTTGTCCCTGCTTTTATTAATTTTGTTGTTTGTTGTTTGATCTTTTGCTGATTTCTCTCTGACTGTTTGTTCAACGAAGGCTGTTTTTTAGGCTGTTGAGTGTCCTTTACGCTGGCTGCCTTTAATTCTGCTTTGTCATCTCTGTTTTGACTTTAACCATCTGACTTTCATCTGATACTCTTTAATTGTTGTGTTGTACATTAACCTTTTGACTGCTCTGTTTTACCTTTTTACTGCTTTTTATCTTTCACTTTCATAGTAAATCAGTCAACTTCTCCCAATTTTCTGCATCTAGTAACTTGATTTTCACCATTCTTCTGAATATTTCATCTGCTTCTGTGTATTTTGCAAATGTAGGCTTGCTAATGAATAGATGTTTTGCCTCATGTTGTAGGTAAAAGAGGTTCTCAAAACTCTTATAGAGTACTTTTCCTGTTGGAATTCCTTGCATGGTTGAATTGTTGGCTTGTTCCTTTGCCACTTCTCTGATTTTCTTATCATAATCTTCTTGTTTCATCAATCTGTCATTAATAACCAGAGGATTAGACAAACCTTTTTGCCTCAAAACATCAAATTTCACCATGAATCTGGTTATGGCCATCTCCATGTTTTGACACTTGTCTTCCAGCTGTATCATCAAGTTCCTATTAGGAATTACCTTTCTAACTTCAAGAATTGTTTCAGCTCTGTCACTAATGCCAATTTCTTCCAATTCCTACTTATTCTTGGAAATAAGAAACTTAATGATTTCATTGACCTCTTCTGGCTTCTTACCAAGTTCTTCCTTAACTTTCTGAGTGGCTTCATTTGCTGCCTTGATAATATCCTTCTACTCATAAATAACTTGAATGGATGGCCAAATATCATTGACATATTCAATGATAATGGCCCATAGTTGCTCCTTGGCTTGGGCAAGTGGTTCTTTTAATGTCAACTCTTTCTCTAGTTTTTGTAATTTCTCATTCAATCTGTTTGTCTTCTGTACTTCATTCTTGTGCATGATTTGTACAAGTTTCTTCTCATCCTCTAGACTTTTTAACTATTCTTTAAGTCTATTTATTTCATTAGTCTTGATGGACATTTCTTGCATTGCTTTAACTAGTTTACCTGCTTCATCACTAGACTGCGCTGCTACTGTAGATGACTCTGTAGCTGAAGTAGTTGCTGATGTAATGGGAAGTGTTGTAGCTAATGGAACTGACGGGGCCAATGAATCTGCTAAAGTAGAAGGGACTGTTGTAGTGACTGTAGGAATAACAGTGACAGGGACTGCTTCCCTGCTAGCCTTTTTCTCCTGCACTAACTTATCCATCGCATTTTCCATTTCTTTCAATTGGGCAATTAACTGAAGAATTGTAACGACCCAACTCGAATTATATGGGACTTAGAAATATTAGCATGCATATGAGACCTGCATATGATAGCTACATATGCATGTATCACGTGTACTGCACTAGTATACATACATGCTAGTATAGAAACTAACTAAGTTAGAAGTAACGAACTGAATATCGTAATGCATTTATCTCACCGAGATATGATGGAACATCAAGCTAGAGACTGAACGCATGTACCACTCTTATATGAGTAGGCGTGGTAGAGCATTATTCAAAATAAATAAATAAATCTTAAAATAATTAAGTAAAGTCAATATCTCCATAAATGACTTGGTCAATAAGTCAATATCCCCATGAATGCCTATAATATCTACATTAATGACTATAATATTTTAATAAATCTAAGATATTTATTAAAATATAATATTTTAAGATATTTTAATAAATCTGAGATATTTATTAAAATATAATATTTTTAAGATATTTTTCAAAGATATTTATTAAAAGATCATATTCTAATAAATATCAAGAATGGAGTTTGTGTATAAATAGGGAAGAGGGGTAAACTTGAGGAGCATGGGCAGTGAAGGGGAAAACTGACCCGGATGCTGTCAGAGGAGTTCTAACTGCATGGGACATACGCAGTGGGTTCGAGAATTCTAACAGAGTTATGGAATGCTCTCGATTGTTATTGGAGTTTTGGGCACGGGGGCCAGAAGACTTGTCTTCTGGATCTGGGGACCGGCAAGGTTGACCTCAGATAGGCTGGGAGGAAAACAGTGGTTTGGTAACGGGAGCTGGAGCCGTGGCGGATCAGGGACATCTTCAAACACGGTTCCAGATAAGTATTAATTAGTCAATTGATATATACTCTGTTTAAAAAATCTCACTCTGAATTCTGTAGTATGAATTTTGTGAATGATTGTTAATTTCGAAAATTAAGAGTTTTACACTAATGTATTTTGAGATTGATGGTTAAATTCTGAAAGTTAAAGTTAAGGTTCTTACACATGGTATCCACTTTCCCTTACAATTTCTGAAGGGTGTTTTAAATATATAGTTATCGTTTTATTATTAATTAGGATATATTCATATATTATAATATATATAACATATGTTATAATATATTTGTGAAAACCAAGGTTGGCAGATTAAATTTGAAATAGAAATGACAATTAATTAAAATTACAACAAAATTAACTTATATCAATAAATTAATGTTAAAAATATATATATAATTTAAAGTGGGAAGTATTAAATGAAAGTGAGTTGGATGACCAAAAAAAAACCTGTTCCAAAAGTTAAGGAACAAATATTTCTAATTAAATTAATCAATGAAAAGAAGTCACATGTAATGAAAAGAAGTCACTTGAATTGTGATGGTTTAAAGTATCAATTATTTAAGAATTTGTTTATGTAAAGTTTGAAATTGGTTTAATTGTGGTTTTATTGTGTTTGGATTTAGTTTAATGGTTAGGATGATATATAACTGTATACATATGTTAAATTGAAGTTTCACTATACAGGCAACAACAAGCTCATTCTCCTATATTTAACCGCTTGACTTAACTTATTGTATGTTTTGAATTGGATGAAATGCGATAAGAAACAACTTTTAAATTCATTTGTGTAGGATCGCTGAATGATTCAAACTCTTTCGATGTTTCATAAATTTTACATGGAAGTAAAATTTGTTTTAGACTAGTTGAAGGTTAATGCAAGTGTTCATAATTTATGAAATTTAATTTCTTTTTATATTAAGTATAACAATTATTGATGAGCTGAAGAAGGGCTGAAAGATGGAGCGAAGCGGAGCGTTTGTTTGTGGAAACCCTAGGGCACAGGGCTCGGCTGCTCTGTCTACTGTGGCGGCGGACCATGATTCAGAGGCGCCGCACCGATCTTTTGAGCCTGCTTACCTTTGTTCGGAGGCGACTCGCTCATACCCCCTCGTCTGCACTGATCTCAGGCCACGGTTTGATGCAGATTACAAACTTTTTAGAGGATTACGGGGCACAGAGCGGCATCCATATCGTGGAGGAATCTCTGTTTTTTGTTTTCACAGCTCTGGATCGGTTCTGGTGGTATTCTTCCAACGGCAACAGATATCCGCACCTGCAGGCAATGGGTATCTTACCTCTCTCAACTGCAGTTTTTATCGTGCTTTTTGCTGGGGGTCTCGGCTGCTCGCCCCTGTTCACTTCCCTTCTGCGCCGGATGTGCCAAAGAACAATGGTTGCGGCTGCGTCATTGATTTTGGTTGCCGGGCAGGCTCTATGCGGACTCTATGGCAGCCCTCGGACCATCCTTGCCAAGCATTGGCCCACGACCTGAACGATGTGCCTATAGTCAACAAATGCGGCCCGCATATCTGTAACATCGACCATCAGGTAGGCTCGAAATCTTACCAAGTTTTCATTAAGCCTCCTGTAGGCAACAGCATTATTTTATGGATTCGACCAACAGATTCTATACCACATCTGAAGGAAGAAATCTGGTCTGTGGCGGGTTACCCAGTTCATTCACAGTCACTGATATTTGGGGGAAAAGCTTTAGCTGACCATTGCACGCTTAACGACTATGCCATTGGCCCTGGCTCTTCCATCTACCTCAACCTTAGACTGAGGGGTGGAATGATGGGTCAAAACAGGGCACAAGGATCCTCCATGGGAGCAGGAACATCCAGAACAGTTCCCACAAAAGGCTCATACCGAAATGTATTACAAGGGGACAAAAACTGTCCCACAGTACCTCCTGCCCCTGCTGAAAGTTCCCCCAAGCCATACATTGTAGAACTGCAGGACAGCGTGCCTGAAATAAATATAGACAGTCTAGACATTGATGTGCATAGAACTGCCTACGAATCCCAAGCCATTATAGGCAGATTCAACTGTTTCTGGCCCAAACCAATGGAGCTGTTCCATTGGATTTTTACAAACTGGACCATGGAATGTGAAATACACCTATGTTCTAAAGGTTTCTTCATTGTAAAATTTTCATCTACAGAGGCCAGAGATGACATTATCAGTCAGGGACCATGGTTTTGGGGCTCTACGGGACTATTCATTACACCATGGTTCCCAGATTTTGACGCCAACACCATGGAAGTGACCAAAATGCCGGTCTGGGTAAGGCTCTACAATCTCCCGCTACATTTTTGGAATGAAAATGTACTTGGCTGCATTGGAAACACCCTTGGTAGATACATTAAAACAGACACTCAACGCCTGGAGGAGCGCATATTCACCTTTGCACGAATCTGTGTGGAGGTTGACTTGAGCAAGGGACTTCCAGAGTCCATTATGCTGAACAACAAACAACAGAGATGGACACAACATTTAGATTATGAGAACACAACCTTCAGATGCCGGATATGTAGGTGTACAGGACACCTACAAAACTCATGCCCGGCAGCCAAACGGGATAACAGGAAAAAGAAGAAAACAGGCAAAGCGGCAAAAGGTTGGCAATTTCCCTCTGAAGAGCCAGAACTACAGGAAGAAGAGGTGGAACCAACACCACAAGAGAATCAACAAACAGATACTTCCTTGGGCACACAAGAATAGGAAATGCAAGATCCTCTCGACACCACCACAAAGACTCAGCAGGAAATGGTACCTGGAACACTAGACAGTGGGGGATATAAATGTACACATACAACAGACACATCAGACTCTGATAAGGATAATGGAGCACCAATGGAAGAAAATCAGCTCGTCCTTATCGAGACCGGGCCAACACTTGGTGCTTGGCGTAAGGTTGAAAAGAAGAAGGGGAGAAAATCCTAATTGTATCTCTTTTGCTTATTTTTTCTGCGGCTTTCTGAATGTCTTTGGACATATATCAGCTCATACAACATGTAATTTTGTTTACTCATAAATAAAATTACGAATTTTTTCTTTGTGAAAAAAAAAAGTATCACAATTACTTCAGGACATTTTGTCGCGATGATCGACAGACACAACATCTTGGGTGATGATTGTCCCTCAAAATGCAAACTTGACTATTCTTTAGCCCGAATAGAACATGTCCTTCCTTTCCCTAAAAGGTTGTATAATTATAAAATTTAAATTTTATAATCATAAAAATAAATTACCATAATATTAGTTCATGTGACATTTCATTAAGTTATATATATTTCTATATATTAGTTGAATAGCATCAAGCTACAATTATTTTAAACAACATTTAATAAAACAATTTAAATATTTGGAAATATAAAATACATGATGTTATAAATCTTGTGGCACATACAAGAAGTATGTCTATCTGATTAAGAATATTATATCCTCTTCACGTGGGTAGTTATAAGTATAAATACCTAGTGACAACCAAACAATGTTACATCTCTAATTTGTACGAAGTGCCACATCTGTGATAATTTGAAAATTCAATTCATACGTTAGATTAAATAATAATAATAATAACAAATAGAATGAACCCTAGACCTTATATGAAATAGTGAGAAAAGATAAAAACAAATCCAAAAGTGTCAATAACCCTTCCATAACTTTACATCTAGAACTGAACATTCTAGACAAATTTTACGAAACAATACTTTGGTCTATGAAAACTCTTGGATTTTACTAAAGAAGTATTATGCATAGAATATCCTGCATTAGGATAAGAAGATCGCATTTAATCCAGTGTAATAAAACAGTAGAAGAATATGATATAAGGTTTAGGGAGCTAGTAAAATATATTCCTTATCCAGATACTGACAAACGTCAAGCCGAGTGTTTTGTATAGGGATTAAATCCTCGAATCAGGACTATGGTTAGAATGTGGTAACCATCATCAAATACTCAAGCCAATCATAGAACCCGAGATGTATTCCTCCGAGTCATCCTTGATAATTTACCCAACGTATTCAGTGTTACGTAGTACTCAATGAAGTTTAAGATTTTGTATATCATAGAAGCAGAGTTTGAAGTACATTCATATTATTATAAATTGGGCACATTAACATCACTTTAGAGATCAAACTTTTCCTGTAAACTTTTGAACGTTAGAATGGAAACTATCCTGATTGTCTTTATGAAATTTAAGCATTCCATTCTTCAAGTCACGTTGAAATTTCCATGTATCTACCTTACTAGCTGATAAAATAACCATTAATGATATGAATTTATGAAAATATCTTTTATACCGTTTTCTTATGTTAATACTTTAATTACTATCCAAGTATATGTATAAGTGGTTTAAGGAGGAGAGTGAAGGTTTAAATAAGTATAGTGGAATATTCACTAAATTGGACATTTTGAGATTCAACCATTATGTCATTGTTAAAATAGATAATTAACCATTTACAACCGTAAGGGTATATCGATGTCCAAAGCAAAATAATATTTAAACATAGCATTTTCATGGAAAGGAAAACAATGTGGTTTAAGGAAAGAGAAATTAGGGACATTATGACACTATATAAGATGATTCATGGTAACTATTTAGGAATATATAAAGATTAGTTGGCAGAGTTACTCCAAGGAAGTTAACTCTTGAAAGAAGGAAGAATGGTAATGAAAACATAACTAGGGATCTTATGACAAGACTGTTAGATGTAAAGTAAAATGCAACCACATAAAAGACTAAGCTAGTTTGAGGTAAATTGATAAATGAAAGAATACTCTATCTATTCAAGAAATGTTGGGAGAAATCGTGAGTAATCAAATTGAGAGTACAAGTATAGTTCACCAAGGGTACACATCAATCAAAGACCAATGGATAAAACATATGTTAATATGGTAAGAAACCACCCTGTAAGGTAGTAAACATATTATTAGGACAAGACGGTATAGTTACCAAGAGAGTGCAGCAGAAAATTTCAGAGTTTGATCTCCATTGTTACCATAATACAATCAATATAGTACCTATGAATGACGGGAAAAGAACGAAATGGAAAAACTTCTAATGATACTAATAAATGTTAGTTATCGTAATCAACTTAGAATATTGAGATTGACAAAATAGCACCAAATGTGAGTGAGTGGAAGTTTCACAAAACAATATAAGAAGTCAATGAAATTAGATTAAAGAGTGAATCTGCAATAACGTCGATCAATTATAGGATAATTTATGTGCATAGGCGACATCTATTATAGTTTCTCCCTTTAATGGGAGAGTCACATTATAAAATATTCCTTAAGTGACTAAATATATCCACATGGATTATGGGCATCATGGAGTATGATTAGGAAATTATATTTTGTAATGTTTTAAAAACCTGAAATGATCAGTAGATTACATTCGATATTCACATTATCGAATTTATTTATAAGGTCTTACCCAAGTTGGGAAATAGTAACAACATTGCCAAGTGTAATGATTTTATGCATTAAAAGAAAGAAAACCATGATGACTAGAAGTGAGAAAACAAAGTCAATTTGATGATGTGTTCTTTTTCAAATTGAAGTAGACCTGGAATATTGGGAATATCGAGTATAAGGAAGTGAAAAGATGTTTCTATCAAGAAGAATTTTCTTAAGGATATGAGCAACATGATTTGGTAAAGGTCAAAGCAATGACCTATAAGGAGTTGTGAATACTCCTAATCTGTTAAGAATAACAAGTGACGAACTAGGAAAATGTTTAAAAATTAATATTAAAGATAATAATTGTACACCGTTAGAAAAGACGATACATTTGGCAATGAGATGAGACTTAAGAACTAATGAGAAAACGATTAATGTGAAGAATAAGGAGAGGGTATACCAGTGATGTGTTATGTGTTTGGATTAAATGAGTTAATCTAATAGAAGTGAAATAATAGTTTAAGGAATGATGGTAAAGCTAGTAATATCCTAGCTAGAGTTAAGACTCTAAATGGTGAAACTTGAAAATAAAGAGACTACGTCGAAACTGTAACATACTGTGACTATGCATATCTTGTAAATTGTGAATTTCTTATTGAAAGAGGAAATTATTATTTTGCCAACAATTGACATCTTGTTGAAAACATGACACTCTTAGTAAACCAAGTATAAATGCAAAGTGAATAATGTATTTTCAAGCAATGGCAATTCCTTCTATTAAAATAAACGTCTTACTAAGGGATCTTTAGAGTAGTCAATTAACTCTTCCTCCATTACCAGCATAACCCTAATGATTAGCCTTGCAAAACCCTATTCCTTGACTTCTAGGTTTTAGGTTGAGGATGAACTGAAATAATCTGATAAAGAAGTTAATGTTATTACTATCTCTTGGGATCCAGATTACAGATCAAAGATAATTAGACTTAAAAGGCAAGTAAGTAACAAGAATTAAAAAAATTAGTTGGATCCATATGTAGTTTTGCATTTTAGAGTTCTTAATCAACCTATATCGAGAAATTAGACCATGTTTCGACTAAACAATAAGTATTTTGTGCTCTTGTTTCAATTCATTTCGTTTCTATATATATATGCAAAGGTTGGAGCATCCCTCCATTCAGATTTAGAGTCTCAACCTGCGGCTTTTATCAGGTTAATCGATTAAAATAGTATAGAAAATAATGGCTACACCCTTATTTGTATATCCATGTTCGATTATTCTATGTGACATTTATAACTGTGGGTTATATTTCTAAACATTTAAAAACTTATTCTATAAATCGTACCTTAATTTGGATGGATACTCAAGAGTCATTTTGTACTATGACATGTGAGAATATATTAATTGCTTAAACATTGCTGGTACATGGATACCAATATGAAGAAAGTTTTGCTTAAACATTGTGGTATAGTGATACTAATATAAATTATGAATTATGTTATGGATATGGTAACTATAATTTTACATATAGACCTAAAATGATGAGATTGAAATAAAAGAGTGATTGCACTTGACTATTCAGGGTGAAAATGAATTTACAGACCTATTTTAGAATGTGTACAAATTGTTATATGGGTAGCAATTTGTTTTGAATACATTGATACATATGTGGACAAGTGTTTTAACCAAGTATGTTATATGAACTCAAGGATCAATATCACAGATATCAACATATTTGGAATGTGTAGAAATTGTTATATGGGTAACAATTTGTTTTGAACATATTGATACATATGTTATAATTTGTGGACAAGTGTTTTAAATTGCAGATAATATCGTTACCAAACTGACCGCGTGATGACAAAACTCCAAGAACAATTGAGATGCACTGAGATTCCCTGATAGGGTGTTGACCCTGGTCCTACTAGGAGGGGTGGAGGTGTTGCCCACCGTTTATCCTCCAATACCTGGAGTCATGGGAGAATTGTGCGAGTCACGCTCCCCCAGACGTGTGATGATGACTGCCGGATGCCTACAAAAATCATGTCGATGTAATCGACATTGCTACCTTCAAGGTCTATGGATGGATCAGTAAAACTGATGCCATGGCATATTCCTGTAGAGGATGGATAGGATGGAAGCGGAAGAGATTAGGAAGGATAGGATGATTCTAGAATAACTTGGGGACACTGTTGGGTTAAAACGTGACTACTAAATTGGTGAACCAATAAATGATCAAAACAGAAATGTTAAAAGTGTTCTCACATATTTAACTATGATACACCAACCATATATGATTATATTAATCACTAATTAACGATATATGACATAAAACTTAACTTCGGGACGAAGTTTTCTGAAGGAGGGGTGTATGTAACGACCCAACTCGAATTATATGGAACTTAGAAATATTAGCATGCATATGAGACCTGCATATGATAGCTACATATGCATGTATCACGTGTACTGCACTAGTATACATACATGCTTGTATAGAAACTAACTAAGTTAGAAGTAACGAACTGAATATCGTAATGCATTTATCTCACCGAGATATGATGGAACATCAAGCTAGAGACTGAACGCATGTACCACTCTTATATGAGTAGGCGTGGTAGAGCATTATTCAAAATAAATAAATAAATCTTAAAATAATTAAGTAAAGTCAATATCCCCATAAATGACTTGGTCAATAAGTCAATATCCCCATAAATGCCTATAATATCTACATTAATGACTATAATATTTTAATAAATCTAAGATATTTATTAAAATATAATATTTTAAGATATTTTAATAAATCTGAGATATTTATTAAAATATAATATTTTTAAGATATTTTTCAAAGATATTTATTAAAAGATCATATTCTAATAAATATCAAGAATGGAGTTTGTGTATAAATAGGGAAGAGGGGTAAACTTGAGGAGCATGGGCAGTGAAGGGGAAAACTGACCCGGATGCTGTCAGAGGAGTTCTAACTGCATGGGACATACGCAGTGGGTTCGAGAGTTCTAACAGAGTTATGGAATGCTCTCGATTGTTATTGGAGTTTTGGGCACGGGGGCCAGAAGACTTGTCTTCTGGATCTGGGGACCGGCGAGGTTGACCTCAGATAGGCTGGGAGGAAAACAGTGGTTTGGTAACGGGAGCTGGAGCCGTGGCGGATCAGGGACATCTTCAAACACGGTTCCAGGTAAGTATTAATTAGTCAATTGATATATATTCTGTTTAAAAAATCTCACTCTGAATTCTGTAGTATGAATTTTGTGAATGATTGTTAATTTCGAAAATTAAGAGCTTTACACTTATGTATTTTGAGATTGATGGTTAAATTCTGAAAGTTAAAGTTAAGGTTCTTACAAGAATGAGGTTCATCATCTCATCTTTTTGGCTTGCATTGTGTAATACTTCTTTGGCCTATGGATGTTCAGTAGGAGGCAATTTGAGTTGTTTCTTCAATGCAGCAATGTTTGCCTTCTTTTTCTTTATGAATTCTTCTGCAACTTTGACATTTTTTGGATCATATCCTACTTCAATGACCAGTTCTTCTAGAGATTTGATTATGTTATCTTTAGCCTGTGAGGATGCTTTTTCTAACTTTAGATGACCTCTAATGTTTTCTAGAGTATTTTGCAGCTTTTGGGCACTCATGGCTTTATTGGTCATGGTAGAATACAACATTTCACCAGCTTGCTTCTGAAATTCTATTTGGTCTATAGGATGAAGATCTTTGGCTTGAACTTCATATGATGTCTTCTTATAATCTGCTAATGACTTGGGATGTTTCACTGTTCGCTGTAGGAAGATGATCTGCATCTTCCTAATCTTGTAATCAAATGCTGAAAGTAACCTGCTTTGGTCACTTGGTGTCTGCTTCCAGTGTTGGGCATAAGTATTTGCTTTTAACGCCTCATTCCTGAGCTTGATTTCCTTGTACTCCTGCATAATATCCTGCTCTTTATCTGCTGGTTTACTTGATGAAGACACTTCAACACTATGTTGTTTCTGAATAATCTGAGTATTGGCTGTTGAAGGCTGGTGAGTTTCCTCCGAAACTGCAGGAGGTGCATTGTCTTTTACCACTGTATATGTATCTATGATCTCAATAGTTTTAACTTGTTCATTTACAGGATTCAATTTGGGCTTCTTCCTGTACATCAATTTGAATTTTTTTTTAGTGGTAGTTTGAGCTGAGTATGATCTTTCTTCTCTTAGCCTTTTGGAGTTTCTATCTTGTGGGGTTGGAGTTTGGAAGATGGCACTAGTATTTGTAGAGCCCCACTAAAACCATCATTTTATACATAACTTAACATATACATATTATTGAGCATAAATACAAGATAAATGGGATCAGCAGTAAAATTTAAACTTACAGAAGAAACTATTCTATACATAGAAAAATACCTAGAACAAAACTGGTGATTTCTTGAGCTGTGGTTCTCCTCTTCAATGCAACAGACAGGTTACCGAAACAATCGTTTCCTCCCAGCCAATCTAGGAAACAATCCTAGACCAGAAGATGCCTCTTCTGCCCCCGTGCCCAGAATTCCAAGAGCAGTGAATCTTCCTCCCTTTGGAACAGTTCACATCCCTCACACTTCCTCTTAACAGAATGCAGAATTTAGCAAAAAAAAAAAAACAGTCCCCTTCTCCTTCACATACCCTCCCTTATATAACTTTTCTCCACCGCCTTAAACTTACGTAGATATTGTGGCATTTATGAGGATATTCATGCATTTATATGGATATTATATTCATTTATTGAGATATGGTGGGCATTTATGTAGAGATTAACTTGGATTAGTTATTTTAAGATGTAATTGTATTATTCTTTTTTTTTCTTAATTTAACTTAATTAAATTATCTTTATAATTAAATACATTATATTATTATTTTATTGGCCCACTCACATATAAATTTTACTAAATTATATTTTGACTTTGTTGAATAATGCTCCTCCATGCATACGCATATAGAGCGGTATACGGGTTAGGTATCTTGCTGATATTTCGTTATATCTTGGTGAGATAAAATATATTGTAATATTCAATTCCTTACTCTAACTCAGGTAGTCTTAATACTAGTGTGGGGTATGCGATATATGCATGTGTAGCTATCATATGCATACGTCGTATACTCGCTAATGTTATTTTGCTTATAACTTAGAAATAGGTCGTTACATACTTCCTCCCTTCGGAAAACATCGTCCTGAAGTTAGGGTTTCATATAATCATAGTAATAATTGCGTTTTTTTGAGATTAGGGCGATTGTATAAGGCTTGTAATTTAAGATTGACTATCTGTTTTGAATAAGTATGTATTAGTAATTTAATTGTTACTTCCCATCTCAACCGAGTCTCCAAGCTATTCTAGAATCATCCTATCCTTCTTAATCTCTTTCGCTCCCATCCTATCCATCCTCTACAGCATATGCCATGGCATCAGTTTTACTGATCCATCCACAGACCTTAAGGGTAGCAGTGTCGATTACATCGACCTGATTTATTTGTAGGCATCCGACAGTCATCATCACACGTCTAGGAGAGGGTGACTCGCACAATCCTCCCATGACCCCAGGCTTTGGAGGATAAACGGTGGGTAACACCTCCACCCCTCCTAGGAGGACCAGGGTCAACACCCTATCATGGAATCTCATGGAGTCTAAACTGTTCTTGGAATTTTGTCATCACGTAGATTGTTTCGATAACGATGTGTTCTGCAAAGTAATCACTTTGTACACACTCTGCAATGTAAACACTCGCACATACATTACAACATATGCATCTATATATTTAATACAATTTATTGCTAGATACAACTCCTGTATAGTTCATACATGTTCCATCTATGATACATTTGTATTTAATCATTCTCAATCTATATACTAATATGTTTCACTTTCATTTTTAAAATGTGGTTACTCTTCTATTTCTTTTCCTTCAATCATATTAAGATGCAAAATGAAATGAATTGATAGATAGTCTCATCTATAACGTTTAATCTATGATTTCATATTCTTGCAATGTTAATTTAAATGACAAATTGCATATCGGTATCCATGCACTAGTGAAGTTAAACAAACAGCACATATCCTGTATCACTAGAGTGAAGTAACATTCTATCTTTATGGGTATCCATGTACCAGCAGAGTAAAACTCATCCTGACATGATATTTCAAAATAAAGTTTCAAGTATCAAAATAGAGCAGTCATATACATATAAAGTTTCAAGTTTCTCAAAATTTAGCATAAGTTGGGATAATTTTGGTATAACGTTTCAGCATCTTCCCAAGTTGCCGATCTAAGACTATATTTGTCCCACTGGACTTTAACTTGGTCTATCAGGCGATTCCTGAGCTGTCGAACCCTACGTTCCAGAATACGTAATGGTTCGACCGTAATGGTTCCCTCGTCCGATACCTGTAGTTCCTGTGAATGAAGATCGTGAGATTTGTCAGCAATATAATGTCGTAAGGTAGATACATGAAATACATTATGAATTTTGTTCAAGTGGGGTGGCAATGCAAGACGATAGGCGACAGGTCCAACTTTTTCCAAGATTTCGAACGGCCCTATGAATCGGAGTGATAATTTTGTCCCCTTCCCAAACCGAATGGTGCTCTTATTTGGCCTGATGCAGATGAAAACCTGATCTCCCACTACATAGTTTCTATTTGTCCTGTGAGCATCTGCATAACTTTTCTGTCTATTATGTGCCTCTTTCAATCGTTGCCTAATCAACTTTACTTGTTCCTCCATCTCTTGGATCAATTTTGGCCCGACTATTACCCGGTCTTCTAACCTGTCCCAACTCAACGGCGTCCTGCAGGGTCTCCCATATAGTGCTTCAAATGGAGGCATCCCAATTGAACTGTGATAGCTATTGTTGTATGCAAATTCTACTAAGGGTAGGTACTTTTCCCAACGTGATTGTTGGTCCATAACATACATCCTTAGCATATCTTCTAGTACTTGATTTACCCTTTCTGTTTGTCCGTCAGTCTCAGGATGATAAGCTGTGCTCAAATTTAACTGAGTCCCTAAGGCTGATTGCATACAAGTCCAAAATCTTGATGTGAATCGAGGATCTCTATCTGATATGATTTTCTTAGGTACTCCATGAAATCTAATAATTTCATTTATGAATACCCGGGCTACATCAACAACTTTGTAAGTATCTCTTACCGGGATAAAATGGGTGCTTTTAGTTAATTTATCTACCACAACCAAAATGGCATTATGTTTTTGTTGTGTAAGGGGCAACCCAACGATAAAATCCATAGAAATTATTTCCCACTTGGTCATAGGGATGTCATGAGGTTGTAGGAGACCTGCTGGGTGACAATGATCAGCTTTTACCTGCTGACATTTAAGACACTTAGCGACAAATTGGACAATGTCGTTTTTTATGCCTGACCAGAAGAAGAGTCTCTTAGTGTCAACATACATCTTCTTTACACCAGGATGTGCACAATACACTGCTCTGTGGTCTTCCTTCAGGATGGTGTTTCAGAGATCTCCACTATTTGGAATATACATCCTTCCATGAAATCGTAAAATTCCAGTCTTCTTCCAAATCATATCCTTTGAACTTAGGTTCCTTTGAATGGTTGCTATCAAGCCTCAACCTTACTTTTAAGTACCAACTAGCTCTTACGAGATGTTCAAGCACTTGATCTCTTAAGTCCACCTTGACAGATATGAGGGAAAATATTCGAGGTCTTCTACTTAAGGCATCTGCTACTACATTCTCCTTATCTTTTATATATGAAATCACAAAATCATATTCACTTAAGAGTTCACTCCATCGTCTTTGTCTAGCATTTAAGTCTCTCTGGGTGAACAAATACTGTAAACTTTGTTGGTCACTTTTAAGCACAAAATTTCTGCCAACCAAGTAGTGTCTCCATATCTTTAAAGCTAAAACCACTGCAGCTAACTCTAAATCATGCGTAGCATAAAGTTCTTCATGGAGCTTTAGTTTTCTTGAAGCGTATGCTATTACTCCTCCTTCCTGCATTAATACTGCACCTAACCCCTATTTAGATGCGTCAGTACACACAGTAAAATCTTTGTCCATATCAAGTACTCGCAAAATGGGTGCACTAGTCAATAATATTTTAAGTTCGGAAAATGCTTTATCACATTCCTCAGTCCACTCATACCTAACACCTTTGCGCTAGAGCGTGGTGATCGGATTTGAAATTTTGGAGAATCCCTCCACAAACCTTCAATAGTAACCTACTAAACCCATAAAACTATGCACTTCATATGCATTATTAGGTACCAATCACTCCCTGATTGTGTTTACTTTTTCAGGATCCACAGAAATCCCTTCACCGGATATTATATGACCTAAGTAACGAATTTCCTTTTGAAAGAAAGCGCATTTGGATAATTTTCCATATAACTTGTGTTCTCTGAGGCAAGATAATATTATCCGAAGATGCTCTTCGTGCTCCTCCTCATTCTTAGAGTAAATGAGAATGTCATCCAGGAAGACTTGCACAAATTGATCGAGATATTTGCGGAGAACATTATTCATAAGATTCATGAATACCGCAAGTGCATTGGTCAACCCAAATGGTACCACAATGAATTCATAATGCCCGAAACAAGTTCGGAATGCAGTCTTAGAAACATCACTTTCGTTAATCCTTAGCTGATGATAACCTAATCGCAGATCAATCTTCGAAAACACTGCAGCTCCTTTCATTTGATCAAAAAGGTCGTCAATGCGAGGTATTGGATACCTATTCTTTACCGTGGCTCGATTTAAATCTCAATAGTCCACACACAGTCATAATGAACCATCTTTCTTCTTGACAAAGATTACAGGAGGGCCCCAAGGTGAAACACTGGGTCGAATGTGTCCTCTATCTAACAGTTCTTTCAGCTGTATTTGTAATTCTTGAAGTTCAGGGGTGGTCATTCTGTAAAGTGTTTTAGATATTGGTTTCGTACCAAGTTTCAATTCTATTGAGAGGTCTAGCTCTCTTTTAGGAGGTAGTCCTAGTAATTCCTTTGGAAAAACATCCGAAAATTCTGACAGAATCGGATATTGTTCTAAGGATGGTCCTTTCTTCTTGTTTACTTCTTGGACTGCATACACTTGGCAACCTTTCCTTAAGCATTGTTTCATTTGCATAGTTGAGATGAAACATAAGGATACTTTCCTCTTAATACCTTGAATTTGAATTGTCTCTCCCTCATCATTTGTGCAAAGTATTGTTTTCCCGAAACAGTCTACCCATGCATGATGTGACTCTACCCAATCCATTCCTATCACCAGGTCGTAAGTTCCTAGGGCTGTGACATATGCTTTTAGTTTGGTCGAACAGACTCCTAGATCAACTTTGCAATCCTCAACACTTAACTCTACTGGTTGAAGTTCTCCCGAAGCCATTTCTACTTGTCTGAAATCGTTTTGCTTGCAAGCTGCCAACCCACATTTATTTAATGTATATGATGAAATAAAACTATCAGTAGCATCAGTGTCAAATAAGATTTTTAGTTTTATACCATTGATTGTACCTGAAGACTCCACTATAGTGGATTGATGTGCTGCTTGGTTGTTTTTAGCGACGGCATGGATTCTATGATTGCCTTGGGTATCTGATGATGGTCCTTTTCCTGCTCTCTGTGAGTTCTCCGGACAATCACGCTGAAAATGAGGTCCTCCACACCCCCAACAATCGACCTAGGTTGGCCTCCTTGATTCTGACTGTGAATTTCTAGACCAGGATCTCTACCCCCTGGTGCTACTTCCTCTCCCATTCCTTCCCCGATTACCAGTCCCTCGAGATTTCCAAGGACTGATGTTTGAGGATTCGGAAGCTATAGTATTAATGGTCATGGGAACTCCTGCTCCTACTCCTCTTGGAGTAAACCTGTTACCATAAGGAGGTGGTCTCGAGCTATTTCCTCAGAGGAAGTTTCAGGGAGTCTTTCCTATAAATCCCTGCTGTGCTGATTCAGCTGGCCTGAAATCCCTTTTAATCCCCAGATGTTCTTCTGCATATCGTGCACATTCAACTGCCTCTGCTACCGTTGATGGCTTCCACATTCTTACCATGGCCCTGATTTGAGGATTTAACCCATATATGAAACACTCAGCTTGGTGTTCATCCGTGTCTAGATAAGGAACATATTTCACAAGTTCCATAAACTTTATCTCGTATTCTTCCACGGTCTTATTACCCTGGATTAGAGTATGGAAGTTTCCTGCTTGCTACTCCTGAAAGAAAGGTGGTAAGTATTTTGCATGGAATCGGTCTACAAACAACTCCCAAGGAACGATGTCCGATGTGATATGTAGTTGTTTTTCTAGATTTCCCCACCAAATCAGAGCATTCCCCCTGAGTTGGAATATCGCGATCTTTTTTTTAGAGGTAGAGGAATATTCTTTTAGAGCGAAGCATCTTATCATCCCTTCTAACCATGCTTCGGCATGTTCTCCAGCTTTTCCTCCTGAGAATTCCGAGAGTTTAATCTTTTGCAGTTCCCGGGAAATATTTTCTCTTTGTGGCTTATCATCATAATTTTTAGGCTTTTCTGAATGTCTTTCCTCTAGATGAGGTTGTCCCTCTTTGCTACTGGTCGGCTGCGACCCTTTTAATGTTTCCAAAATGGCTTCTAATGAGCGCATTACAATAGTTAGATCGGGTGCTGAAGCAACTAGTGTTGACGTCAATCTAGGTGGTGGCGATGGTGACGGTGTTGGCGACGATGATGGTGGAGGTGTTAGAGATGGCGATGCATCTTGCTGGCGTTTCCGCCATTGGTACGTTCTTACCATTGTGACTTTTCCTGGAATATATAATAAATTTATGAGAATAGGGTAAATTTGTAGACTAACTACATATAATTTTCGTAAAATTGAGCTTGCATACGGGTATAGTTCTTTTGCTATTTTACCTGCAGGCAGGTCTTACTGGTACCAAGGTCAAGGAGGGTGGTCACGCGACCTCCTTGTCTTATGCAGGATATTCTATGCGTACTAATTCTAGAGTGAAATGCAAGGGTTTTCATAGATCATAGTGTTGTTTCGTAAAATTTGTCTAAAATGTTCAGTCCTAGATGCAGTTATAGAAGGGACTATTGACTTTCTGCTACTTATGAATATAACTAATACTAGGAATTTTAATAAGTTTAAATTCTTGTTTCGTTGAATTGTTATTATGCCTCTGAGTAACAAATGTTCAAGTTTTGTAATGAAATTTGGTGCACATCTTTCGTTTATTGTTCACAAATAACTTTTAACACTATCCCTGAATATATATATATATATATATATATATTATTTATTTGACTTGAGAGCAATGGTAAGACTAATGGCATATCTAGCATACATTCACTAATCATTAGCTACAGTTTGGTTTTCCACATACACTCATAACACTTGTATTCAAGGTAACAAGAACACAGTGACAAGAGCAGTGACATAGCTAGACATAGCTAGACTACACCCATTAAAATTAGCCATATATTTTAACAAATCTGAATGTCTAACCAAATATTATTTGAGAATCTCTTAAGTAAACTATTCTTGGAATTCAATAACACTCAAAATGTTTTCAAACAAAATAAAAAAAAAAATTGCAAATTCATCTACTTAATAGGTCATGAGATGGATACATGTGTTTTCATAACATCTCCTTTCTCTACTAAGGAATGTGTTATGTAAATGCATGATTGAAAATAAAATGAATATTATTTTTAAAATAAATTATAAAATATATACTTTTAGCATCTTGGAATATCTTGTATCATGTGCTCTTAAGTTCGATATATCACAAAGTTTGAATGCGTTGTCAAAATATTACATAAATACTCAGCGTGCTACTCAGCGTGATACTACTCAACAGATGGCTTCACATGCACCTACACACTCTACCATGCCCACTTTCTTGGGAGCAGACACAGGGGCAAGAGCCCAGCAGGAGACAGAGCCCGGCCATATGGGTGATTATTTTGCAGCATATCAGGCCTATGGGCAAGAGTTCAGGGATGCTCTCTCGTTCAGAGACTTTGTTCAGCTCCAGCAGGACAGTAGACCTCGCAACCATCATAGAGGGCACCGGCATTATCATGACGAAGATACCCACCGCACAGCTAGCAGATTCCACTTGCCTACGTTTGATGGTTCATCAAACAGTTCGGCGAAGTCTTGGGTGGAGAAGCTAGACATCTATTTCTAGCTTAACTAGATGTCGGAGACGGAGGCCATCAAGGTGGCGACATTACATTTGGATGGTGAGGCCCAGGACTAGTGGTTTCATGGGATGGTTACACTCGGACATTCTGCAGTGGCGACATATGCTGAGTTCACTAGGAGGTTGATAGAGAGATTTGACCGGAGGGATCCGGAACAACACTTTGTTGAGCTGACAAGGCTCAAACAGACCGGGAGCCCAGAGACATACATTGTAGACTTCTTGAGGGTTTCAGTGATGGTGCCAGATTTATCCGTGACACGGATGATCTATATGTTTGTGGAGGGGTTAGCAGAGCCACTTCGGGGTCTAGTTAGATCTACTAGACTAGCCACACTCCAGGATGCTATTAGCAGGACTCGGGATTTATAGGATGCATTTCCTAGGACTCAGACACCTTACCCCCAGAGACAGGCTTTCCAGCCCAAGGGGAAGGATGTGAGGATTCCGCCTCCAAAGGGGAATCCAGGACGGGCACAGATGGATGATGATGCCAGGAGGGAGCTAAAGAAGAAGCAGTTGTGCTTTACTTGTCAGGAGCCGTGGGCACCGGGACATAGATGTGCTGCTGGAAAAGCACATTTTATTGAGGTCTTCTCCGAGAGCAGCGGGGAAGAGGATGAGGAGGACAACGTGGAGGCAGGAGATAGTCATGCAGCGCAGGATCCTTTGCCACCTCCACCTCCAGCAGCAGGTGGTGCAGCTTTTACACCTACCGGAGGGGCCCTTGCAGCATTGCGAGGAGTTCCCAAGTATTTGACGCTGCGCGTATGGGGGACAGTACGTGGCCAACGAGTATCAGTTTTGGTTGACAGTGGGGCAACCCACAATTTCATCGATGCACAAATGGTTGAGTGGAGAGGTATTCAGACCGAGAGCTTCGATGTATTTTCAGTTTTGGTCCCAGGAGATCAGACCATGATGTGTGCTCGTTATGTACCAGAGTTATCAGTGACGATGGGCACCTATACACTGACTGAACACTTTTTCGTGGTCAATATTCCGGACACCAACATGGTACTAGGTGTTCAGTGGCTTATCACTCTAGGGAAGGTCACGACAGATTGGAAGGCCCTAGAGATGGAGTGGGATGATGAGAAGACATGGAGGCATGAGAAGATACGGGGACAACACACCTATCTGCCTCAGACTGTTTCAGCTCATCAGATGGAGGCAGTCTTCCGAAAGGGAGACGTGGAGTGGGCAGTGGAGCTGCGTGCATCAGAGGCAGGGACTACAGGGCAGATGGTGCACCCAGAGATACAGTCCATCCTTGACAGGTATGCCACAGTGTTTGGGGATATTCTGCCTGGATAGCCACCGGACCGGGGGTTTGAGTACACCATTGAGCTTGAGCAGGGCATACAGGCAATGATTACTACCCCCTATAGGCATCCCAAAGCCTATCGGGATGAGATTGAGCGGGCCATCCAGGAGTTGCTGGCTCTTGGGCACATCCGGCCGAACACGAGTCCTTTTGCTTCTTCCGTGGTGTTGGTGAAGAAGAAGGATGGCACCTTGAGGATGTGTATTGAGTCTTGACTACAGGGCCCTGAACAAGAAGACCCTGAAGAACAAGTACCCTATACCCAGGATCGATGAGTTGATGGATGAGTTGAGAGGAGCCCGGTTCTTCTCAAAGATTGATTTGAGATCGGGGTACCATCAGATTCGCATGAGGGAACAGGACATTCCCAAGACCGCCTTCAGGTGTCACTATGGGCACTTTGAGTTTTTGGTGATGCCCTTCGGGCTAACCAACGCCCCAGCGACATTCCAGTCTTGCATGAATCACATCTTCTGCAGTCACTTGAGGAAGTTTGTGTTGGTGTTCTTTGATGATATCCTCATTTACAGCAGGACTTGGGAGGAGCTTCTCCAGCAGATTGAGGCAGTGTTGCGCATTTTGGAGGAGCAGTAGTTCTATGCCAAGCTCTCCAAGTGTGAGTTTGGGTTGTCAGAGATGTTGTACTTGGGACATATCATAGGGGTAGACAGAGTGAGAGTCCACGAGGAGAAGATCAGGGCCATCAGAGATTCGCCGGAGTTGAGGAACGTGACAGAACTTCGGGGATTCATTGGCATTTGTACTTATTACAGGAAGTTCGTCAGGATTTTCTCACAGCTTGTTGCACCCCTTACAGATTTGACGAAGAAGGGGGCATTCAGTTGGTTGGACACAGCAGTAATATCTCGTTACGGGGATATCTCTAAAACACGGCAAACTCCAACCAGAGATGGACTGGGAGGGCGTTTACCAGATATGCCGCCTCTGAAAGAGGATGAAATCTGGAGGCTACCTGGCCCTTTCCAGACTTTGTCTAAGAGTATCAAGCAAACAGACCAAGTGGTATAGAACTAGAATGCCCGAAAATATAGATATATATATATCGAAACGGTCTTTTTCAACTAATATGAGCATAGAAAGAATATACCGCAACTCATCCAGAAATAAGAGAGAGAATGCTAACCCATTTTATTAAACAGAGAAATATAATGAAGTACAATAGGTGATCAGAGTGATGGCACCTAAACTTGCTTAAGGAATGTGAAGAAATACTCTCAGAATACACCGAAAATGGCTGCTCTCTGAACTGCGTCCCAGCTGTTGGAAAACTGCCGTGTAGCTGCTACCACTGAAATGAACTGATGACTAGGGGTTGTTCCCCTTGCCGGAATGAGCTGAAAATCTTAAATCCTCCTCTACTCACCAATCCCGACAAAACCCAGAACCCATATCAGAAATGGCCGACCTCCGAAAAACACCCCCTTGGGGAATTACGCTGGCCTCCAAGGCCTTGCGCAGAGGCTAAATGAGAATGACTGAAATACCGCCTCAAACTCCACCAAAATCCTCCCAAAGGCAAAGGCTGATCCTCTGCTCAAAATCTCGGCTCAATCTCCTGCAAAAACCCCGATCCGAAACACCTCCTAGATGGACTGCGTCCTCTCTCCCAGTGACTGCGCAGTCTCTATGAATGCTCAGCTCCGCAACAAACCCAAACACCAAAACCTCCTACAAAATGCTGAAGAAATAACCTCGCCCGAGCAGGCACTCGAAGTCCCCCGGGGCTAAGGGCGAGATCTCCGACCGGAGATACTCAATGCACTAAACAATGCTGTAGACAGGCTAAACAGCCAGCGTGCTCAAGAAGTCAAACGAAGCTCAATATCATCAACAATAGAATGAATCAAATGAGAAGGCTCCTCCCTCTTTTATAATGTTGGCCTTCCTCCAACCCTAAGGCTCATCTCCTCAATGTAGCCTCCCTCTCTTGCCACGTGCTCATTCTCATCTGCACAGTAGCTTCTAGAGCATACGTAGGCCCCATCTCTACGTGGTGCTTGGCCCCCCTTGGCTCCCCTTTAAGTCACAACATTGTGCTACTAGGAGGGTGTTTTATTCTACTTAAGTGAGTTAGACCCTCTTCACTCACTTTTTATTTATTAATAAACTATAGACGGCAAAACTGAACAAAATCGAATATTCCAATTATGGTAGCCATTGATGAAGATATTACGATCCCAAACAAAATGTTGCTTTTCCTCAAGCAACTGAAGTGATGGATGCTGCAAAATATTCTCACTCTCCCAAGTGGCATCCTCATCTGGCAAATTCTTCCACCTCACCAAGAATTCCCAGACTATCCTTCTCCGTAGATGCCTCTCCCTAGTATCAATAATAGCCTCTAGCTACAACACCAAGTGCCACTCATCATCCGTGGGTGGTAGCTCCTTTGTCACCATCACCTGCTGCCCCATCGCCTTCTTCAGGCATGATACATGAAAAACATTGTGGATCTTGCTCCCTTGGGGCAGCTCCAACTCATACGCAACCTGCCCAATCTTGGGTATCACCCTGTATGGCTCGTAAAAGCGAGGCTTTAGCTTCTCAGCTCCCTTCTACTTCAGCAACGACTATCGGTATGGCTGTAATCGTAGGTAGACCAAGTCCCCTACCTCAAATTGTCTCTCCACCCGACCTCTGTCGGCATACATCTTCTGCTGGTTTTGTGCTGTAGCCATATTGTCCTTGAGAGCTCGGAGAATGTCCTGACTCTCTTGGATCCAAATCTTGGCTCTAGGAGCCTTGCTAGCACCGAACATCACATCAGCAAAAGATAAGGAATGATACCCATACAAAGCATAAAATGGTGACATACCAATGGACATGTGATGTGTCGTGTTATAGCAGTACTCCCCCAGATGCAACCACTTTAGCCATGCTCGCTGCTGCCCACTGACATAGTTACGCAAGTAGCCCTCTAGCCACTTGTTAACTATCTCCGTCTGTCCATCCGTCTGTGGGTGATAACTGGTACTCGGTGTCAACTCCGTCCCCACTAACTAGAAGAGCTCCTGCCAAAATCCGCCCATGAAGCGGTTGTACCTGTCACTGATGATGGTCTTAAAAAGACCATGCAGCCTGAAAACCTCTCTGAAGAATAGCTCGGTCACTTGTGCTGCTGTGTAATGCGCGGATATGGCGAAAAAGTGCGCATACTTTGTTAGCCGATCAACGACGACAAAGATACAATCCTTGCCCTGCACCATGGGCAACCCTGTGATGAAGTCCATCGAGAGACTCTCCCATTTCCCCTCCGGAATGGGAAGAGGCTGCAACAATCCTGCGGGATGGCTCATCTCCCCCTTGTTCCTCTGACAAACATCGCACTCCCTGATGTGCTGGAGTACGTCCTCCTTGAGGCCCTTCCATGAGAACCTCTCTCTAATGGCCCTGTAGGTTTTGGTAAACCCTTGATGGCCTACCAATGGAGAATGTGATGCCTGGAGTATCTTCTTCTTAAGTTGAGATCCCTTAGTCAAGAAGATCCTGTCCCTGTAGTAGATGATCTCATCGACCACCCGATCCCTGTCTTCCGCCACCTGTCCATCCAGAACCTCACATGCAAATCTGTCCTTGGAGTACTCCACTAATAGTCGAGCCCTCCAATCTGTATCCAAGCTCATAAGAGATAACGTGGCTGGTCTACGTGAAAGGGCATCTGCTACCACGTTATTCTTACCCTTGACATACTTAATGTCAAAGTCATATGCTTGGTTTTTACTGATGCACTTTTGTTGCCTCTCCTGTAGCTGCTTCTGCTCCAAAAAGAACCTGAGGCTGTTGTGATCAGTCCTCACCCTGAACCTGTTCCCCACCAAATACTGCCGAAATTTGGCCAAGGCACGCATAATGGCCAACATCTGCTTGTTGTATATAGAATACAACCTCTCGTGCGGAAGGAGCTTCTAGCTCTCAAAGGCTATAGGGTGTCCCCCCTGCATCAATACTGCGCCGATCCCCTCTCCCGACGCATCACACTCCAAGACAAATGGCTGCGTAAAATCCGGCAATGCAAGCACTGGGCAGCTACTCATCACCTCCTTGAGCCTATCAAAGGCTCGCTGCACTGTATCCGACCAACTGAATGCCCCCTTCTTTGTCAGATCTGTAAGGGGTGCAGTAAGCTGTGAGAAACCTTTGACGAACTTCCTATAATAAGTACATATACCAATGAACCCTCGAAGTTCCGTCACGTTCCTCGGCTCCGACCAATCTCTGATGGCCCTAATCTTCTCCTCATGGACCCTCACTCCGTCCACTCCAATAATGTGACCCAAATACAACATCTCCGTCATCCCAAACTCACACTTGGAGAGCTTAGCATAGAACTGTTGCTCTTCCAAGATATGTAGTACTGCCTCTATATGCTGGAGATGCTCCTCCCAAGTCCTGCTATATATGAGTATGTCATCGAAGAAGACCAATACAAACTTCCTCAGATGACTGCGGAAGATATGGTTCATGCAAGACTAAAAAGTAGCTGGAGCATTGGTTAGCCCAAAAGGCATAACCAAAAACTCAAAGTGCCCATAATGACACCTGAAGGCGGTCTTGGGAATGTCCTGTTCCCTCACGCGAATCTGATGGTACCCTGATCTCAAGTCAATCTTCGAGAAGAACTTGGCTCCTTGCAGGTCATCCATCAACTCATCGATCCTGGGTATAGGATACCTGTTCTTCAGGGTCTTCTTGTTCAGGGCCCTGTAATCAATGCACATCCTCAAGGTGCCGTCCTTCTTCTTCATCAACACCACGGAAGAAGCAAACGAACTCGTGCTCAGTCTGATGTGCCCAAGAGCCAGCAACTCCTTAATGGCCTGCTCAATCTCATCCCGATAGGCTTTGGGATGTCTATAGGGGGTAGTAATCACCGCTTGAATGCCCTGCTCAAGCTCAATGGTGTGCTCGAACACTCGATCCGATGGCCGACCTGGTGGTATATCCCCAAACACTACATCATACCTGTCAAGGATGGCCTATATGTCAGGATGAACTGCCCGACCTGTGGTCTTTGCCTCTGATGCCCGCAACTCGACCGCCCACTCTATGTCTCCCTTTCGGAAATCTGCCTCCATCCGGTGTGCCGAAACTATCTGAGGTGGGTACGTGTGCATCCCGCGGATCTTCTCATGCTTCCCGGTATTCTTGTCATCCCACTCCATCTCTAAGGCCTCCCAATCCGTGGTGACCTTCCCCAGAGTAATCAACCACTGAACACCCAATACCACATTGGTATCTGGTATGTTGACCACAAAAAAGTGATCGGTCACAGTGTAGGTACCCATCGTCACTGCTAACTCTGGAACATACCGGGCACACTGCATCGTCTGGGCTCCTAGGACCAAAACTGAAAATCCGTCAAAGCTCTCGGTCGGTATACCTCTCCGCTCGACCATCTGTGTATCAATGAAGTTGTGGGTTGCCCCACTGTCAACCAAAACTGACACTCGATGGCCACGTATTGTCCCTCGTATGCGCAGCGTCAAATACTTGGGAACTCCTCGCAAGGCTGCAAGGGTACCTCCTGTGGGTGCAAAAGTTGCACCTCCTATCCCTGAAGGTGGAGGCGGCAACTGATCCTGGGTCGTCTGACTATCTCCTGCCTCCTCATCATCCTCCTCATCCTCTTCCCCGCTATCATCAGAGAAGACCTCAATAAAGTGTGCTTTGCCAGCAGCACACCTATGCCGTGGTGCCCACGGCTCCTGCCAAGTGAAGCACAGTCGCTTCTTCCTCAGCTCCCTCCTAGCATCATCATCTATCTGTGCCCGTCCTGGATTCCCCTTTCGAGGTGGAACCCTCACATCTTTCCCCTTGGACTGGAAACCCTGTCTCTGGGGGTAAGGTGTACGAGTCCTGAGCAATGCATCTTGTAAATCCCGTGTCCTGCTAATAGCATCCTGGAGTGTAGCTGGTCTAGTGGATCTCACTAATCCCCGAAGTGGCTCTGCTAACCTCTCCACAAACATATAGATCATCCGTGCTGCGGATAGATCTGGCACCATCACTGAAACCCTCAAGAAATCGGCAATGTATGTCTCTGGGCTCCTAGTCTGCTTGAGCCTCGTCAGCTCAACAAAGTGTTGTTCCGGATCCCTCCGGTCAAATCGCTCCATCAACCTCCTGGTAAACTTGGCATATGTCGTCAATGTAGAATGTCCGAGTGTGACCATCCCATGGAACCACTAGTCTTGGGCTTCACCATCCAAATGTAATGTCGCCACCTTGATGGCCTCCGTCTCCGACATCTGGTTAAGCTGGAAATAGATGTCCAGCTTCTCCACCCAAGATTTTTCCGAACTGTTTGATGAGCCATCAAACGTCGTCAAATGGAATCTGCTAGATGTGCGGTGGGTATCTCCATCATGATAATGTCGGTGCCCTCTATGATGGTCGCGGGGTCTACTGTCCCGCTGGAGCTGAACAAAATCTCGGAATGAGAGAGCATCCCTGAACTCCTGCCCATAGGCCTGATACTCTGCAAAATACTCGCCCATGTGTCCGGGCTCTGCGTCCTGCTGGGCTCCTACCCCTGTGTCTGCTCCAAAGAAAGTGGGCATGGTAGAGCAGGTAGGTGCACGTGAAGCCATCGGCTGAGGAGTGTCACGCTGAGCAGCACCATGCTTCGGCAAATGATGAGATGTACCTGATCCCTCTCCTACCTGAAAAACCCGTGGGGTCTCACGCTGTCTAGCCTCTACAGCGGTGAATCTCTGACCCATCACCTCAATCTGTCTAGCTAAATCCTGCACCGATTTGAGGAGTGCCTCCCCAAACTGTTTGGCCTTTGTGTCATCTGCCATCGGCCCTCTTTGCTCTAAGTCTAATACAGGCTCCTCCTGCTCTGCGTTTGTCACAGGCTCTCTCTCCTGCTCTGTGACCACTACCCGAACACAGTGTCCCTCTCCGTAGGTGTTCTCCAACCTACGCTCACGGTCTCTGTACTTCCTGCCTCTGTAACAAATATATGGTCTCTTCCCCGGTGTCATAGACCACAAGCTGAGCCAGAACTATGCTCTGATACCACTGTAATATCCCGTTTCGAGGATATCTCTAAAACACAGCAAACTCCAACCAGAGATGGACTGGGAGGGCGTTTACCAAATATGCCGCCTCTACAAGAGGACGAAATCTGGAGGCTACCTGGCCCTTTCCAGACTCTGTCTAAGAGTATGAAGCAAACACACCAAGTGGTATAGAACTAGAATGCCCGGAAATATAGATATATATATATATATATATATATATATATATATATATAACAGTGTAGCAAACATACAATAGCATAGAAAGAATGTACGACAACTCATCCAGAAATAAGAGAGAGAGTGCTAAGCCATTTTATTAAACAGAGAAATATAATGAAGTACAATAGGTGATCAGAGTGATAGCACCTAAACTTGCTCAAGGCAAGTAAAGAAATACTCTCAGAATACACTGGAAATGGCTGCTCTCTGAACTGCGTCCCAGCTGCTGTGACACTGCCGTGTAGCTGCTACCACTGAAATGAACTAATGACTAGGGGTTGTTCCCCTTGCCGAAATGAGCTGAAAATCTGGAATCCTCCTCTACTCACCAATTCCGACAAAACCCAGAAACCATATCAGAAATGGCCGACCTCCGAAAAACACCCCCTTGGGGAATTATGCTGGCCTCCAAGGCCCTGCGCAGAGGCTAAATGAGAATGACTGAAATACCACCTCAAACTCCACCAAAATCCTCCCAAAGGCAAAGGCTGATCCTCTGCTCAAAATCACGGCTCAATCTCCTGCAAAAACCTCGATCCGGAACACCTCCTAGATGGACTGCATCCTCCCTCTCAGTGACTGCGCAGTGTTTATGAATGCCCAGCTCCGCAACAAACCCAAACACCAAAACCTCTCACAAAATGTTGAAGAAATAACCTTTCCCGAGCAGGCACTCGAAGTCCCCTGGGGCTAAGGGCGAGATCTCCGACCGAAGATACTCAATGCACTAAACAGTGCTGTAGACAGGCTAAACAGCCGGCGTGCTCAAGAAGTCAGAACGACTAGCTCAATATCATCAACAACAGAATGAATCAAATGAGAAGGCTCCCCCCTCTTTTATAACGTTGGCCTTCCTCCAACCCTAAGGCTCATCTCTTCAACGTAGCCTCCCTCTCTTGCCACGTGCTCATTCTCATCTGCGCAGTAGCTTCTACAGCATACGTAGGCCCCTTCTCTACGTGGTGCTTGGCCCCCCTTGGCTCCCCTTTAAGTTACAACGTTGTGCTACTAGTAGGGTGTTTTATTTAGACCCTCTTCACTCACTTTTTATTTATTAATAAACTATAGACGGCAAAACTAAACAAAATCGAATATTCCAATTAGCTGTCGCTAATTAGGAATATTACAACAGCGCAGCGAGCCTTTAACAGGCTCAAGGAGGTGATGAGCAGCTGCCCAGTGCTTGCATTGCCGGATTTAACGCAGCCATTTGTTTTGGAGTGTGATGCATCGGGAGAGGGGATCGACGCAGAATTGATGCAGGGTGGACACACTATAGCCTTTGAGAGCTGGAAGCTCCTTCCACACGAGAGGTTGTATTCCATATACGACAAGGAGATGTTGGCCATTATGCATGCATTGGCCAAATTCCAGCGGTATTTAGTGGTAACAGGTTCAGGGTGAGGACTGATCACAACAGCCTCAGGCTCTTTTTGGAGCAGAAGCAACTACAGGAGAGGTAGCAGAAGTGGATCAGTAAGATCCAGGCATATGACTTTGACATTGAGTATGTCAAGGGTAAGAACAACGTGGTAGCAGATGCCCTTTCACGTAGACCAGCCACGTTGTCTCTTATGAGCTTGGATACAGATTGGAGGGCTCGACTTTTAGTAGAGTACTCCAAGGATAGATTTGCATGTGAGGTTCTGGATGGACAGGTGGCGGATGACAGGTACAGGGTGGTCGATGAGATCATCTACTACAGGGACCGGATCTTCTTGACTGAGGGATCTCAGCTCAAGAAGAAGATACTTCAGGGATCACATGATTCACCTTTGGCCGGCCATCAGGGGTTTACCAAAACCTACAGGGCCATTAGAGAGAGGTTCTCATGGAAGGGCCTCAAGGAGGACATACTCCAGCACATCAGGGAGTGCGATGTTTGCCAGATGAACAAGTGGGGGATGAGCCATCCCGCAGGATTATTGCAGCCTCTTCCCATTCCGAAAGGGAAATGGGAGAGTATTTCGATGGACTTCATCACAGGGTTGCCCATGGTGCAGGGCAAGGATTGTATCTTTGTCGTTGTTGATCGACTGACAAAGTATGCGCATTTTTTCGCCATATCCACGCATTACACAGCAGCACAGGTGGCCGAGCTGTTCTTCAGAGAGGTTTTCAGGCTACATGGTCTTCCTAGGACCATCATCAGTGACAGGGACAGCCACTTCATGGGCAGATTTTGGCAGGAGCTTTTCCGATTGGTGGGAACGGAGTTGACACTGAGCCAGTTATCACCCACAGACGGATGGATAGACGGAGATAGTTAACAAGTGGCTGGAGGGCTACTTGCGTAACTATGTCAGTGGACAGCAGCGAGCATGGCTGAAGTGGTTGCATCTGGGGGAGTACTGCTACAACACTACACATCACATGTCCATTGGTATGTCACCATTCTATGCTTTGTATGGGTATCATTCTTTATCTTTTGCTGGTGTGATGTTTGGTGCTAGTAAGGCTCCAAGAGACAAGATTTGGATCCAAGAGAGTCAGGATATTCTCCGAGCTCTCAAGGACAATATGGCTACAGCGCAAAACCAGCAGAAGTTGTATGTTGACAGGGGTTGGGTGGAGAGACAGTTTGAGGTAGGGGACTTGGTCTACCTACGATTACAGCCATACCGACAGTCGTCACTGAAGCAGAAGGGAGTTGAAAAGCTCAATCCCCACTTTTACGAGCCATACAGGGTGATACGCAGGATTGGACAGGTTGCATATGAGTTGGAGCTAGCCCAAGGCAGCAAGATTCATAACGTTTCTCATGTATCATGCCTGAAGAAGGCACTAGGGCAGCAGGTGACAGTGACAGATGAGCTACCACCCACGGATGATGAGGGGCATTTGGTGTTGCAGCCAGAGGCTATTATTGATACCAGGGAGAGGCAGCTACGGAGCAGGACAGTCTGGGAATTCTTGGTGAGGTGGAATAATTTGCCGAATGAGGATGCCACTTGGGAGAGTGCGAAAATTTTGCAGCATCCATCACTTTAGTTGCTTGAGGACAAGCAACATTTTGCCGGGGGAGACTGTAATATTCCTAATTAGCTATGGCTAATCGGAATATTTGATTTTGCTCAATTTTGTCGTCTATAATTTATTCATAAATAAAAAGGTGAGTAAAGAAGACATAACTCACTTTAGAAATAAAAGTTCACTCCCTAGTAGCACAACGTTGTAACTTAAGTGAGCCAAGGGGGCCAAGAGACCACGCAGAGAGGGGGCCCACGTAGACACATGGAGGGACTGCGCAAGCCACGAGGGAGCACGTGGCAACGTTGAAGGAGGTGAGCCTTAGGGTTGAGAGGGGCTAACGCTATATAGAGGGGAGAGCCTCCTCATTTTTATCATTCGCTGTTGATGATATTGAGCTGGTCATTTCGACTTCTTGAGCACGCTAGCTATTTAGCCTGTCTACAGTACTGTTTAGTGCATTGAGTGTCTCCGATCGGAGATCTCACCCTTAGCCTTGGGGGACTTCGAGTGCCTGCTCGGGAAAGGTAGTTTCTTCAGCATTTTGTGGGAGGATTTATGTTTGGGTTTTCTTGTGGAGCTGGGCATTCAGAGACTGCGCAGTCTTGAGAGGGAGGACGCAGTCCATTCTAGGGGAGCTTCGGATTGTCTTTCTTGCAGGGGTTTTGAGCTTGGAGATTGAGCAAAGGATCAGCCTTTGCCTTTGGGAGGATTTTGGTGGAGTTTGAGGCTGCATTTCAGTGGTTCCTATTCAGCCTTTGCGCAAAGCCTTGGAGGACAGCGTAATTCCCCAAGGGGGTGATTTTTGGGGGTTAGCCATTTCAGATATGAATTCTGGTTTTTGTTGTGATTGGTGAGTGGAGGTGGATTCCAGATTTTCAGCTCATTCCGGTGAGGGGATCAGCCCCAAGTCATCGGTTCAGTTCAGCAGTAGCAACTGGGACGCAGTTCAGAGAGCAGCCATTTCTTGGATATTCTGAGAGTATTTCTTCACTTGCCTTGAGCAAGTCTAGGTGCCATCACTCTGATCACCTATTGTACTTCATTATATTTCTCTAATAAAATGGCTTAGCATTCTCTCTCTATATTTCTGGATGATTTATCGTACATTCTATCTATGCTGTTGTATGTCTGCTTTACTGTTATCTTTATATATTTCCGAGGATTCTAGTTCTATACCACTTGGTGTGTTTATCTCATACTCTTAGACAGAGTCTGGAAAGGGCCAAGTAGGCTCCAGATCTCACCTTCTTCTCAAAGGTGAAATATCTGGTAAACGCCCTCCCAGTCCATCTCTGGTTGGAGTTTGCTTGTGTTTTAGAGATATCCCCAAAACGGGATATTACATAGGGTAGCATATGGGTAGGCAGAAGCAGTTTTTACAATCATGGATAAAGCAGAAATTGGTCATTCAGTCACTAATCTCCTTCAAAAAATTCATCCTCTTATAAAAACACTTCATTCCCACCATTTTATTATTTCCCCTTCATTTTTCCTTTTTCTCATCCATTCAATTTCACTTGTAAAAAACCCCCTTTTCCTAAGTTTAAAACTCATTTTATCTAAGGAAAGTAAATCCCTTTGACTAATTCCCCTTTTACCCACAAAAACCAAAAAATACTATATCCTAAGTGTAAAAACATCATAAAGGGACTCACAATAATGAAATTCATTCCCATATCATGTTTCATACTAAGATTTGTATATTTTCCCTCATTTCACTTCATAACTAAACATTAACCTTATATATTAAATCCTTATTCCACCTTTACCCCGTATTATATTAAATTCCTTTTATTATTAACTCCCACCCATATTTTTACTTTTAACCTATGGCTTATTTTCCCACGTGATATAAATCCCCGCTCACCCCATAGGTTAAAGCTATTATTCCATATCCCACTATATAAATAAATCCCCGCCAATGCTAAACTTACACTTATATCCATTGCATTTGTTAAATAAAACATTAACCCGCCTATCCTAAAGCACGCCTAAACTATATATTAAAACATGATGTTTTAATACATTTTACATATCCCTCTGCATATATATCCCGGGCACCACGCCTTTGACCTCGCAGCTTCATCATACAATCCTAATCGTTTGCTCCCCATCTGCCAGATCTAACAGCGGAGATTCACCATCGCATATTTCATTACGCAATCAATAACGATTCCAAACTTTGCGATAAAAGTTGTTTTAAGGTTTTCTCTCTCCTCCACATGCCCTGATTCTGTTGGATCGCATCGATCCAATCAATCCCGCTTACCACCTTTCGTCGTTGTGAAAATCGCTTGGCGGTTATTCCCTTCCCCGCGCCCAAACTGCTTACAGATTTGAAATGACTGGTAGTAAATGCATTCACTGTTCAACAAATTACTTAGAAAATAGCCGAATGCATTCATTCAAGCCTTCTGTTACCGTATTCTGCTCATAAAACCTTCCCAGACTGAGAAAGGTACGCTGCCACCTATGTTTTAGCTCAAAAAGAAACAAAATTCATTGAAATCGAATGCTACAATCACTGCGAGAGCCACCAGACTACATATAAAGGCCGGAAGAAGCTTTTGAAAGCTTTTCAACCCCAAAAAACCCTTCTTCATAGCAAAATTCCGAATTTTACAGGTATTCGTCAGAGAAAGAAAACTCATCCATCATTCTAAAAAGAGTTTTACAGTTCATTGAAGCCTTTAAAAGCTTGTATGCCTAAATAGTAAAGAATAACCCTATTGCCTCATGAAATCATTATTTCTGCAAACCCTGAGCATTACTTACAGTTTCTGAAGATGTGGCTTGTTTTAGAGCAAATTTGGAGTGAGTTTAACCATCTACAGACCTTAAAAAGCCCTCTGAGACCTCCAAAGCCTTTTCTACAATACTCAGAAGCCCTTCTGCCTAAAAATTTGATGTTTTAAGATTGTTTTATCACAGAAAAGCTGACTGCAAACCCTTGATATCTTTTGTTGAGGCTATAAGGTCGGGAGAATTATTTTTTTGATATAGAATTGATAGTTTGAGTCAGATTGATCAGAATTATACCTTTTGAAGACAAAGATAAAACCTTGTTATATCTAAAAACCTTCTGTAAACTGTTTAAACTTACAAAAGTGTTTAAAAAAAGACCTAAATCAGTGTTTTAAAGGTTAAAAGTATTAAAGTTGATTAATCAAACCTATCAATGGCTTCCAAAGGCACTATTGTGATCAACCCTCTACAACCTCCTATTGTAGATGTAGAACATGTTCCCCTGGCAGATGTAGATTTCAAAATTACAGATCCTGTGACAGAGTTTAACGTCTTTGAGCTCCACTGCTGGAGCCAAGAGAAATCCTTAGACCAAGCAGATCAGGTGTTTATTTGGGAATCAAATTTGCCTAAATATGTTGTCCCTCACACTCACCAATGCACAGAAGCTATCAGATTATGCCAATCTTGTTATTCTCCAGATCAAAGAGCCATTTTGAATTCTGAAAAGGAAGTGTTATTTACCATTACAGCTGAATCTATCAACCAGATGCTTTAATTACAACCTGAACCTAATGAAGTTCCTTTATCAATTGAAGGCCTGACTAAGTTCTATTTGGAGTTGGATTTTCCTAAGAGATTTCAAAATTTTCAAACTTTCATGCCATCCTATGTGAAAATTCCTAAGCTCAACCCTCCATACTCATCTTCTAAATTCTCAGAAAGAACCAGACACATTATTTCTATGCTATATTTTATCCTTGAATACTTCACAGATGAACATGCTAATGCATCAGTACTTGGTTTCTTGTCCATTTTTGTACCTGGCCAGCCCCCTATAGTTATCTTTAATTTTGCTCAATACATTGCTGATAGCATCCATGAACAACTAGTCAAATTTCCTACTGAAGGTGTCTTTAGGTATTCTTCATTCCTTTTACACATGTTCCTTTATTTTCAATCTGAAAAGTTTCCTATAACTCTTCAAAAGATGGATGTGGAAGGAAATCCCCAATCTGTTATATTTTGGACCTCCTTGATAAGGAAGGATTCAAATGAGTTTACATATACAGAGTTTACAGATTCTTTTATTCATCCTTTGGTTAATTTGCTAAACAACAGTGTTCAGCCCCAAATCAGCAATGAAATCAAGAAATTTTTACAGTTTTCTGAACAAAGCAGGATAGGTGATTGGTATTTATACCAAAATCACACTGAAATTAGAGTTTATGGGTCCAACCTTATTCCTTACAAGCTGCCAAAATACCTCCCTATGAGGTTGTTTTCTCTAGAGTATATAAGGCAAATCTTGAATTCAGATGCTGTAAATTTCTTGGTTGCAAAGAAAAAGACCCAATTCAAACTGAAGAACCAGGTTGGTCCATTCATATGTAATAACAGAGAAGCAGGTTCAGAGGCAGAAAAGTAGTTACAGGAGTTCAAGTTCAACACTAGTTTTCTTTGGAATTATGATTCTTTTGGTATAGTCAGCGAAATGAGAGTCAAGTGCAAATTGAATCCATACATTCATGAGAAAAAACCTGATATTGAGAAATTCTCTAATCAGTCTAAATGGTTAGAGAATACACTAGTAGAAGCTGATAAGCAAAGTGATACTAGTCACACTTTGCAGACTCCAGCTTAGGAAGACAGAACTATGAAAAGAAACAGGGAAGAAGGGTGTTACACGGCTGAGACTAATACAGAGACCACATTTAAACTAAGATACAACAAAAAGCCTAAGACTAATCCTACAAGCAAAGAAAAAGAGACGGTAGAAATCATTGACACCGAGATTCCAGAGAAAGATACTGTGCCTCCTACAATAGTTGAAGAGGAACAACAGCCAACCACTTCTAATACACAGTTGATTAAAAAACAACATAGTATAGAAGTGTCATCATCAAAGCAAACAGAAGAAAAAGATATGGACATCAAGGAAAGGTACAAAGAGACTAAAGCTAAAAATGAAGAAATAAAGAATGAAATATATTCTTAGTACTTAAAGCAAACTCCCAGCATTCAAAACAAGTTGTTGTCAGCCTTTGATTACAAGAACAAAAAGATGTTGATGACAGTACTTCAGCCCACAGTACCAACTCCTAAATCATCCTCTGATTATAAAAAGGTTGATTTTGAAGTTCCAGTCCAGGATATTCATCCTCTGGACCAAATTGAATTTCACAAACAAGCAGGAGAGATGCTTTATTCCACAATGACTACTAAAGCAATGAGTGCACAGAAGCTTCAGAATACTTTAATAAATGTAAAAGATCAGCTTAAAATAGAGAAAGCATCATCATATGCAAAGAATATCAGAATCAAATCCTTGGAGGAACTAGTGATTGAGGTAGGTTATGATCCTCAAAACATAAAATTTGCAGAGGAATTGATTAAAAAGAAGAATGTTGATATTGTTGCACTTAAGAAACAGTTGAAACTGCCTGCTATAGAGCATCCTCAAGCCAAAGAGATTTTACAGGAGTCTAATAAAAAAGATGAGATTATGAGTCTCATTTTGCAGCTTACAGCCCAAGATTAAAGAAATGGAGATTGAGATGGAAAAATTGGTCCATGAAAAAGAAGCCAACAAAGCTCAGGAAGTCCCTGCCACTGTAATTCCTATAGTTTCAACAGCACTACCATCTACTCTGGCAGAAACACTGGCTCCAAATGTTCCAATGGCCACAACAGTACATGTAACTTCATCAACAACTTCTGCCACTGGGTCTTCAGCAACAACAACACAGCGATCAGATGAGGCAAGTAAATTGGTAACAGCAATGCAAGACATGTCCATCCAAACCAATGAGATCAACAGGTTAAAAGAGCAGATTAAAAATCTTGAAGATGCCAAGAAACTTGCATAGATTAATGCCAAGAATGAAGAGCAAAAGGCCAATAGGTTGAGTGAACAACTGAAGAAATTGGAAAAAGAATTAACCTTGAAAGAACCTATGGCACATGTTAAGAACCAATTATGGTCTAATATCATTGAAGCAGTCAATGATACTTGGCCATCTATACAGGTAATCTATGAACAGAAATATTTATTGAAAGCAGCAAAAGGATCAATACAGAAAACCAAAGAGGAGCTACGTAAAAAACCTAAAGAGGCCTTAAAAATTATGAAATTTCTAACTTCCAAAAATAAACAAGAATTGGATGAAATTGGAATTACAGATAGAATAGAGACCATCCTTGAAGTAAGGAAGGTAATATCCAAAAATAACTTGATGAACCAATTAGAGGAAAAGTGCCAAAACATGGAAATAGCAATCACAAGATTTATGATCAAATTTGACATTTTAAGGCAAAAAGGCCTTCCCAATCCACTGGTAATCAATGACAAATTGATGAAACAGGAGGATTATGACAAAAAGATGAGAGAATTTGCTAAAGAACAGGTAAATAAATCAACTTTGCAGGGAATCCCAACAGGGAAAGTATTGTATAAAAATTTTGAAAATCTGTTTTACTTGCAGCATGAAGTAAAACACCTTTTTGTAAACAAACCAACATTTTCAAAATACACTAAAGCTGATGAAAACTTCAAAAGTCTCATGAAGATCAAATTACCAGAAACTGAGTTCTGAGAGAAATTAACTAATCTACTGTAAGATCATATTACAATAAAAACAGAGCAAGAAAGGTAAAAACAGAGTTTGTTGTTTTACATTAGCAGTAATAGTTTTTCTGCAGTCAAAGTGTATCAGATGAAAGTGTATCAGTGAAAGTGTATCAGATGAAAGATTGAAGATCAAATCAGATTAAAGATGAATCTGCGAGCATAGAGGACACCTCGATGACTAGCTGCATCCTCATCAAACAACAAAGAGAGAAAGAAGGGATAAAATCAAAACAGCAAGCTATTTTATTTAAATAAATAAGACAGCTAGCAATTACTTAGGCAGTTGTCACTATCTTCTTGCAAGAAGATATTTATTTTACAAGAAAATTTCCTAAGATTATTCTAGGATATTTTGTACAAGCTTTTGTATAAATACTCCATCATTTGAAGTGTTGAGGGTGAATTAATTGCTGAACATTTCTGTAGTTATACTATTCTGAACCTAAGGGTTTTTGTATCAATTTCAAGTCAGCAGACTGGATCACAGGAAATAAAGCATCATATTACAGGATTCATGTGTTGGGCCACTTAAGTGAAGTATTTTCTCATGTTACTTATCAATTTTCTCATATTTTCCATCTATTCATGAATGTTTTCAAAATTCTAATGATAAATCAAGAATTGTATTTCATAATTTGTTAGAAGCACTCTGTTTTGATTGATTATCATTTAAATGTTTTCTGCTAATATCCAAATTAGGGAACCCTTAATTGCTCCCTGATTTCGATTGACCTCTGCCTTTTCACTCCAAGTCTGGATTTAGGAATTCTTAATTGATCTTTTATCCCGACCAAAACCATTTCACCATCAGCCTTGAAGATCTGAAGTGACTCTGCTATCTTGGCCTGTAAACATTTACCTTTAGACCTTGATCCTGATCTGACTACTTGACACATTGACTCCATTTGTCCAATGGGATACAAACCTATAACTATCTATCTAAGTGATTTCTCCACCAAATCAAATCAAAACCCCAAAACCAATTTGTCCTATATAGCTAGCCTAAAATAAAATATAATAAACAAAATTAAATCATATATAGAGAGAGCCCTCTCTGAGCATTAGGAAGGCTAGATCCTAAGGCTTAAAAGTAGGTTTGTGGTTACCTCTGATATTCTAAAACTAAAAATCTCACAACTTTAAGAATTATTAGAGTGATAACAAGTGCCACTCTCTGAAAGCTCTGAGAAGTACTCCCGGACTCCTGTCATATGACGAGAAGCCCCACTGTCAACATACCAAATACCAAAAGATGCTCTGCTAGTGGAGAGAAGTGCATACTCCCTTTGAACCTGTGTGGGAAGTGATCCTGCACTAGTGGACTCACAAGCTATGAACCCAAACTCCCGATCAAAGCTCTTCAAAAAGCCCTCTATCTCTGCGGAAGCTGCCATGGTCTTGTCCCTTCCCTTGTTGTTCTTCTTCTCCGGACACACAACTACATAGTGTCCCAACTTTTGACAATTCCAACATTTGACTTTGGAATAGTCCTTCTCCTTGTTGACCTGTTTACCTTTACCTTTTCCTTTTCCTCCACCTCCGCTTGTGTAAGTTTGCTTTTTTCCTTTGCCCTTATTGCCTCTTGCTAACAATGCTACATTATCATCCTCCTCCACCTGTTTGGCTACCCCAAGATGGTTCTTTCTGATCTCATTCTAAATGCAATCATCCCACAACCTCTCCCAACTGGGAAGGTTTTCCCGTGCAACAATGCCATCCACAAAACTCTCCCAAGTCTTGGGAAGACCATTCAAAGTAATCCGCACCAACTCAGTGGGTGGAATGGTCTCTCCAACAGCTGCCAACTCATCTCTCACAGAAGTGATCTTTGTGAGGTATGTTGTAGCAATATCAGTCTTAGCCATTTTAATGGCCTTCAACTTCTCCCTTAGAACCATTTTTCTGTTTTCATTGGAGCTCTAGTAAAGACTGGTCAAGGTTGTCCACATCTCATGTGCATAAGTCTTTCCTCTCACATGAGGAATGACATGATCTTTAACTCCATCCAGAATCAGTCTTTTTGCCTTAGCATTCTTCTTGTTAAACTCTGCCAACTGTACAGGGTCAGCAGGCGCTGCTACTGGGTGCTATGTGGTATGTACCATTATGCCCCAGACTTCTGCTTCCTCAAAGATGCTCTGGATTCTCTCCCTCCATGTACTGTAGTTGCTCTGCCCATCCAACCTATCTTCGACCCTCAAGCCCAAAGACATGCTTGTTGTCCTAACAAACTAAAATTTTCAAATCTATGGTAAAGATTTAGTTTTCTGTGTAAAAATCAACTTGCTGTGATTTTCACTTTGCTGTCCCAAAATGCACTTTTCAGCCAACCAAGCTCTAATACCATGTAGAAATTTAACCCCCACTCCTGTTATCATTTTTTCTTATCACTCCATGCATATATTTTTAAATCTGAACATGAGATAAATACTAAAATCTGGAAATGACCGAAATTTCTGAAAACACAAATTTGGAGATTTTTGCACTTGCTGAAATTGCAAAAATAAAACACAGGAAAATAATGATAGCCACACACAGAAAATAACACAGTGATTTTTGGTCAATGTGACCCTGGAAAAACCCCCTACAACTCTTAGGGAAAACCAGTTTGAGAGCTCTTCTTTATTTCAAGAAATGCTTTTACAGAGAAACTGAAATATACAGTAAAAATTCCAGCAACCACAAAAACAGACTTATCTCGTTTTCCGTGCTTGACTCTGCATCAGAAAATGTGCCAAACAGTGAAAACAGAAAATTTTATAGTAATAAACAGCCTTGAAAATCGTGCCCAGAACTTAGTTGTACAGTCGTATGGACTGTACAGAAAAGTACAGTTGTGCTCCCTCCTCGAAATTTGTGCCCTGCTGCCTCGAAAATTGTGCCCAACAACCTCAAAATTTGTGCCTTCAGTCTGATGTACTTCCTCCTCGATTTATGTGTTGTCCTTCTCTCGAAAATCATGCCACAAGCTGTTGTACAGATTCTGCCTTGAAAACCATGCCAATAAATGTTGTACGAATTCGCTGCCTCGAAATGCATGCAAACTCCAGCTGTTGTACGAATTGTTGAAATGTCTCCTTGCTACCCTCCTTCAAATTCTCACCGCTCAGAAATTTTCTCCTTGCTCTCCTTCGCCTTCTCTCACAAGCTCATGAAAGACTGAATGACCTTTTCTCTTTCTCTTCTCCTTTTACCCTAACCCTAAGTGACTTTTGGGGAATCTCTAAATCCAATGGCTGAAATAGCTTTAGATCAAGGGCTGAGAATAAATGTGCATTTAATTCTCACTTTCGATTTTTTAACTCACCCCACTTAAATAAAGACCCACTTAGCATTTTATTTCCATAGTCACTTTTTCACTTTCTAATTTTTCAATGACTTTAATAAAGTCACTTTAAAATTAGAATGTAACTTTATCACTTATAAAGTCACTTTAAAATTAGATGTGACTTTACCACTTATAAAGTCACTTTAGGCGAAAAGTACAAATACATTTGGACACTTTTCCCTAGGCCAAAGATCAAAGCCTTAGGGACCCACTAGTCCTCTGGTACCCAAATTTTAACACTTCCTCTTACCGAGGAAAGTGTTCCTCACCACTCCCATCTTGTCTCTGAAGTAGATATGCTTGTCCCGTGGTAAGGCTTTGGTCAAAATGTCTGTTACCTGCTCATCTGTGGAAACATACTCAAGCTTGATAGCTCCCTTTTGGACATAGTCTCTAATGAAGTGATACTTGATCCCAATATGCTTTGACCTGTCATGAAAAACTGGATTTTCCGTGAGTTTTATGCAACTTTGATTATCATAGTAAATCATTGAAAGTCTCAATGCCTGACCAAATAGACCAAACAACATCTTGCGAATCCATATGGCCTAAAACTAGCCAAACTAGCAGCCATATACTCCGCCTCAGCTGAGCTCAATGCAACTGACTGTTGTTTCCAGCTGAACCACGACACAACTGCCGAAACCAGACCAAAACATGTTGGAAATACTGGGGGGGGGTCAATCAGTATTCCTTTCAATTAGTATTATTATTAATCTTTCATAGCATTAGTTAATCTTCAATTATTATCAGTGTTTGTACAATGATAGCAGTAAACAAAAGGAACACAAATGCACACAGTTTTTAAGGTGGAAGCCCCCTCCGGGACAAAAACCACCTGAATGTTTTTCTAATAATTCTTTAATATTCAACTCCTATTGAAAAGAAAGCCCCAACTTCCTAGAATTTAGAAAAGCATTTTTCTCCAGCTCCCACAAGATGGATGCTCCAATGCCCGAGATTCTTCAGTAGTTAACTGAACGGATGCCCCAACACTCAATGAGCTACAACTCACCCTAACACCACCCTACCACCCTAAATTTTTCACAGGCTTGAACATGTTGGTGACTTCATGCACCAGCCTAGCACCACCCTACCACCCTATAGAAGAATAAAAGAAGAATGGACTCCCGTACTAGGGAAAAAGATCCACTTTACAATGATATAGAATGATGTAGAAGAAGAAGACAAACTAGACCATAAACCCAACTATGACACAACCACCTAATGATGATCCTAGACCTCCCGACACTGCCCCTTCAATTCTTGGCAGATAGACACTTGTACAAATTTTACAATGATGCTTTTCCAATGATTGTATGCAGTGTTGCCCACTTGAAGACTTCATGTGGTGAACTTCTCGTTGCTTTTCTGCACCTTGATTGCTGCTCTTGTCATGCTACCCTTTCTCACTCTTCAGAACATTAGATCATGAATTGAGTCTTATCTTGATCAATATATAATACCTGCAAAAAGTCTTCAAGGAAATACCCATGACATGATAATAGAAAAACTTACCTCATCCTGCAGAGCATATGTCAGTGCTAAACAAAAAAAAACAAATTAGAATACAAAGAACCTAATGCAATTAAGAGATGAACATGCATATACAGAATATAATTACCTGGAGCTTACCTCTGTTGCATCATTTTGCTGCACCTTGCTTGGCTTTGCTACCCTAGAAATTCTGGTCCTTTGCAGCCCTTGACAACACATGATCTAGCTTTTTCTTGCCTTCTAGGAGCTCGATATTGAATCTAATGTATCTATGTTATTTCAGATCCCCAAAATGTGATTTTTGGTCTTGTAGTAGCCCTCTGAGTCTTCCTTCCAATGCCACAGGTCTGATCCAATTTGGATTCTTCAAGGCAAAGTTATGCCCAATCTCTCACAATGACCTAATTATGGACTAGTTCAGTAGAGCAAACTTGTACGGCATGCCACGTGTCACTGTTTCCTCCTTTGGCTCTCAAATTGATACACAAAAAACTACAATCCATGCACTATCCGCCACTTATTACATAATTCCAATCCAATGCCCAGAGAAAGAGTTATGACGATTTTCCCAAGGTCACCTCTTTGAGATGAAGTTCAGGAGCCTGCAAAACCCTAAATACCACATATCATATCTCCGAGAATATTGCGAACCATGATCTGAAATTTTTACACGAGCTTCCTCAGGATTTCGGCTTCGAGTGATAAAAATTTCATCTTCTGAACCTTCATAGAAAAAAATTTATAGAAAAAATTCCACAATGACCTGTTTCAAGTAGCGAAATCCCTACATGAGGAGGATATGAGGATCACAATTTATATAAATGCTTAGGTTGAGAGGGTTTTCAACAAGTGAATGTGGGAGGGATTTTAGGAGCTTAAAAATTATTAATTATTGATTGTTCAAAGACCACAACCAATGATTAGTGTCGTGCCACAACGCCATGGGGTTTTAGCCCACTAACTGGGGTTACTAACTTCAAACATGAATATCTCTCAAACCGTGAAGAATTACGTGGCGAGCCATATATCAACGGAAACATCTCGACAAGCAGAAACCATCAAAAAATCCTTGACTCGGAATATAGTAATTTGGTAGGTCAAAATTCCCATGCAAGATCGGGGTAGCCTCTAGTGTTGCTTTGGTTGACATCAATGACAACCACTGATCAACAATCTCCCCCTTTGGCATTGATGGCAACACAAGTACTCCCCCTGCGATCATGACACCTCTTCCTACAACATTCTCTCCCCTTTTGACATCAATCACAAAGGGTAACTCCTCGTGACACACAACCATCCTGCGGACCTGTACACACTTCCACTCCCCCTTTATTTTCTGAATAAGGAAAATCTAATGAGAACTTGGGAGAATCCCAAGCTTCTGGCGAAGATAATCAAATGCTTCACGAGGTAAGGGTTTAGTGAAGATATCAGCGATTTGTTCTTTTGTACCAACATATTCAAGTTTGATATTATTTTCAGCGACTTGTTCTCTAACAAAATGATATTTGATCAGGATGTGTTTTGTTTTTGAATGCATGACAGGATTCTTGGAGATGTTGATGGCACTAGTGTTATCAAAGAAGATGCAAATAGGCTCACTAGATTGTACTTGAAGATCTTGCAAAGTTTATTTCATCCAAAGGACTTGAGTACAACAAGTTGTTGCTGCAATGTATTCTGCTTCCGCTGTAGATAACGAGATTGAGGTTTGCTTTTTGCTCAACCATGATACGAGACAACCACCTCGATAGAATGTTGCTCCACTAATACTCTTATGATCATCAACACTTCCTACCCAATCTGCATCTTTAAAGGCTTGAATAATGAGATTGTTACCCTTGGGATACCACAAGCCATATTCTGTTGTGCCCTTTAGATATCGAAAAATTCTTTCGATGGCAATAATATGTGATTCTTTTGGTGCTGCTTGGAATCTTGCTACTTGTCCAACTGCTTGCATAATATCTAGCCGGGAGGCTGTTACATATAGAAGACTACCAATCATAGATCTGTACAACCTCTGATCCACATCCTTAGATGAGTCGTCTATGCTCAATTTGCAACCTGTTACCATCGGAGTAAGGATGGGTTTGCAATCTTCCATTTTGAATTGCTTGAGCATTTCCTTGATGTACTTGGCTTGAAATATAAATATTCCTTTCTCTTGCTGGGAGATTTGAAGCCCTAAGAAGTATGTCAGCTCACCAAGTAAAGACATCTTGAACTCACGTTGCATCTTTGTAGCAAAGTTCTTACTTAGTCGATCATCATTGCTACAAAAGATTATATCATCCACATATACCTCAACGATTGTTAAATTATCTTTTTCTCTTTGTACATAAAGATTGCTATCAGCAGTACCTTTCTTGAACCCTTATTGACGTAGATATCCATCAAGACGAGCATACCATGCTCTGGGAGCCTGCTTGAGACCATATAGAGCCTTCTTTAACCTGCTTGACTCCGCCTCGGAAAATTTTCCAATCAGCAAAACAGTCAAAACAGAAAATTTTACAGCAATAAACAGCCTTGAAAATCGTGCCCAAAACTTAGATGTACAGTTGTACGGACTATATGGAAAATTACAGTTGTACTCCCTCCTCGAAATACATGCCATGCTGCCTCGGAAACCGTGCCCAACAACCTCGGAATTGGTGCCTTCAGTTCGCTATACTTCCTCGATTTTTGTGTCATCCTTCTATCGAAAATCGTGCCACAATCTGATGTACGGATTTTTCCTTGAAAACCATGCCAATAAATGTTGTACAGATTTGTTGCCTTGAAATGCGGGCAAACTCCAACTACTGAACGGACTGCTGAAATGTCTCCTTGCTACCCTCCTTCAACTTCTCACCGCTCAGAAATTTTCTCCTTGCTCTCCTTCTTCTCTCACAAGCTCATGAAAGACCGAATGACCTTTTCTCGATCTCTTCTCCTTTTACCCTAACCCTAAGTGACTTTTGGGGAATCCCTAAATCCAATGGCTGAGATAGCTTTAGATCAAGGGCTGAGAATAAATGTGCATTTGATTCTCACTTCCTATTTTTTAACTCACCCCACTTAAATAAAGACCCACTTAGCCTTTTATTTCCATAGTCACTTTTTCACTTTCTAATTTTTCATTGACTTTAATAAAGTCACTTTAAAATTAAAATGTAACTTTATCACTTATAAAGTCACTTTAAATTAGATTTGACTTTACCACTTATAAAGTCACTTTAGGAGAAAAGTACAAATACATTTGGACACTTTTCCCTAGGCCAAAGATCAAAGCCTTAGGGAACCACTTGTCCTCTGGTACCCAAATTTTAACAGCATTTTGGGCAGGGCTTCTCTTCCTAGCTGGGAAGAGATGTGGACAACTCTTCGACAGGAAGAGATCAGACGGTTGACCAAGGCGGGAAGCAGCAACAAAGGGATCAAATTCAAGAAAGAGGAAGAGGAGGATGTGGCTTTCGCAACAAAGGGATAGAAAGGGTAGCATAGACGGAAGAAAAAGGACATCTCGAAAGTCAGATGCTTCAGATGTGGGGAAATGGGACATTTCGCCACACAGTGCCCTCTGAAGAAGAAGGGTAAAGAAGAGAAACCTGACTCGAAGGCTGCTCCAACACAGGTTGATGAGGAGGATGACGATGATTGTGCCATGAGTGCTCATGCACCTCTAGAGAAGAGGTGGGGCGATACGGAGATGTAGTTGGAGCTACAGAGAGAACAAGGGCAGGATCCTTGAGGTGCCCAAACTTTTTTATCACATACGGTTACGGGAACCCTTAATGACAGTAGCAGATGACAGGAGTGAGTTGGTGTGACAGATGATGGAGCGAAAGTGGCGAAGCTAGATCGCCAAAGTCTGAAGTAGCGCAGTGGAGTGTTGCAGCAGTGCGGGAGGCACAAAGCAGATACAACAATAGTACAGTAGCATCAGAGGGTCAATGCAGATTAGAAGCAGAGGAAGCTTCAGCATCGAGGTGCGTCGAGACTGACTAGTATGTTAGGATTTGGATTTCTTTCAATTGCTTAACTCTCAACAACTGAGTTGCAATGCAGCAGTTAGCGGTGGAAGTGCTATGGGCAGCATGATGCAACATATTGAGAGGGAGTTGCAGTACAGATGCAGCAGTGATAGTGGCAGTGCCATGGGTAGCAATATAGATTGCAGCAGCGCAGTCGATGAGGGGCAGTAGGCCGAGCATCAACAGTGCAGAGGACAGGATGTCGTGGATCAGGGTGATGTTTATGGTGAGAAGTATTGCTAGAGCACATTCCTCGCTAAGAGGGAGTGTTAATTTTTGGGTAGCATCGGATGTGCTCTAGCTCCAAAATTTTGTGAAGGGGCTAGAACGCATGAGATCTCCAAGGCCCAGAAATCGTTTGGAGAAATTCCGCTCAGAGTGCATTTTATTCAAATAATTAATTATTTTTAATGGAGCCTAAGTTAAAGCTTAGGAAATTAGAATAATTAAAGTGAATTAATGTAAATGTGGGTGAGAAGCTTCTAAGTGATGAGGATCAAGTATGTTTTAATCTTAGACGTTGATTAAAGATTTGATCACGGTTGTTGATCCCTCAACAAGAAAAAAATAAAGGAAGGCTTGAGGGTCAGTTGGAGGACACACACACGGAGAGCAACACTTGAGTTAAGTCAAAATTCTGGGGGGTGGTTTGCTGAGAATTTCGGAGTGAGTTCTAGTGTAGAGAGGGACAGTTCGGCAGTGGGACTTCAGTCCAAGGCCGACAATACATTGCAGAGAGGCAGCGCAACACCAAGGAGAGACAGCGCAGCACCTAGGTGGGTGACGCAGAGCCTGAGAGAGGTGATGCAGTCACTGAAGAGGCAGCATTGGGGTTTCTGTGAGGCAGATCGGGCATCAGTTCAGCAGTTCGATTTCTAAGCCGGGAAGGCTCACGAGGAGTGTGACGCAACTCCTAGAAGGGGTGATGCAGTCTTAGTGTAGAGCTGGGAGCAACTACTGCTGCACAACATTGGGGACAGCGCAATCACCTGTGGGGTTTGATTATTATGTCGTTGGATCAGCCAAAATATCTGTCACCGGATAGAGGTTCTTCTGCTAGGATTTTTTTCTCTGTTTGGTGAGCCAGATTCGGCACCCTAGTTGTATTCAGAAATTTTCTTAATAATAGAACCCTCATATTTGTTGCACCGGTTTTCCCGCATTGGGTTTTTCCGGGGATGTTTAGTCCAAAAATAAGTGTGTCCTTTGTGTGATTGTCTCATCTTATTTTTCAGTACTTGATCTGTGTATTGGTGTAGGCTACAGTGTATTTGCATTAATGTTTACGGAAGAATTATGTAAATAACTTGTTAATTGAAGAACACAAGTAGGAAATGCAAATCAGTTAACTGCAGTAGGATTTCTAGTTCTTAGATTTAGAAATTTTCACAAATCCTGAATGTTCTCTAGCAGAAAATACAGACTCCCTCTGAAGCTCTGTGTGGCCACTCCGTGTGAAAATTCGTATTACCTAGAATCCTACTACAACACTAATGAGAAATCTCCTATCTGTTAACTCCTTTTAACAAATTATTTACGGTTTTCTACTGTAAACAGCAAAATCTCATACACTGCAGCCTTCACAAATTAACTGTGGAAAAATTAAAGTGCAGAAACAAAATCTGAACAAGAGTAAAACATAGACACAAGTGACACTATTGTTTTTGGACCCATGTCCTCGGAAAAACCCAATGCAAGAAAATCGGTGCAGCAGCCAAGGGTTTATATATTATGTAGTAATTTTTTGAATACAAACTGGATGCCTTGTTGACTATCCTCACAGAGAATCTAACTGACAAAGAAGCTGGTGAGATTACCTCACACACTGACACTAGAAGCCCAACTGGCCAAAACCTCGGACTAGCAAGCCCTCTACAGCCTATGCGTAGTCTCTGCGTCACTCTGCGTGGGGACTGTTTGGCTTTTGCGTGTTGGCTCTTCTACTGGCTGGATCTGCCCTTTGGACCCTTCTGGTTTCACACCCCGGCTTTCCGGCACTGGATCTAACTGATCCTCAGCTAAATCACAGACTTCCTCTGGGCTACTGCGCTGCCTCTACTGGGTCTGCGTAGCTACAGTTGATTTTTGTAGCATCCGGAAGTGTTCCAAGTCTCAAACTTTGCAGGGAGGCTTGGAAAACAGCATTCCAAAGAACCCAGAAACAGTTTGTGGAAATTCCACTCGGTTCATGACATTAAAATAATTAATTATTTTAATGAAGACCCTAAGTCTAAACTTAGGGAAATGAAATAATTAAAGGGTATTAATAATTTAGACTATGAATCTTCTAGAAAACATGGATCAAGTCAAGTTTTAATCTGAGCCATCAATTAATCTTTTAATATGGGCCGTTGGTTCTCCAACAAGTGTTAGGAAGATTATAAAAGAAGGCTTGAGGGTCATTTGGAAAACAAGCTGGGCATACACTCAGTACCCGAAGGAGATCGATTCTAAAGTAAGAGAATTCGATTTCAGAGGGAGAGTTGCAGGGCGAGGAGTTTGTAGAAGCAAGAGGAGGAGGGAGTCAGCGGCGATCGAGATCAGGGACGGAGGGCAGCAGTGGGCCACTGGAGGCAGCGGCATGCTGCAGCGCAGAGAACCCACGTAGTCTCCATGTAGACTTACATAGTCCAGCGCTGGTACTGCGTAGTGAATCACGCAGACAGACACAGGAGCCAACAGGAGTTGATCAGGGTGTCAAAGAATTGTCCGAGGGAGCCAGATATTCAGTCTCAAGTGTTTCAGATTTTATCTGCCATTATATTTCCCTGTAAAGATATCATTTGCTGAAGAATTAATAAAACCCTCATCTGCTGCACCGGTTTTCCCGCATTAGGTTTTTCCAGGGACAATTGTCCAAAAATAATTGTGTACATGTGATTGATTCTTGTGCTTATGTTCCCTACTGTTTATTTCTCTACATATATATTTGTGAATGTTGCAGTAGTATTTATTTCGATATTTGCGAGAAGATTTCTGAATAATAACTTATTGAAATAATACGTAGGAGAGATAAATCTATCACTGCAACTGTATAGTTTCAGTTTGAAAATTTCACATGGTATTAGAGCTAGAGATGAATAACAGCAAGGCGGAATCAACCAATGAACGGAAATCTACTATTGCAACAATAGTGCAGAAGGGTTCACGTAGTTCTCCAGGAAGGGGAAGAACCATGAGCTTGCTCTCAGTGTCTCAGCTTCAAAACCGAGGTTATGACGTCTACTTTATTGGAAATAGAGTCTACGTCAAGCACCCCAGTTGGAAGAAGAAGGCACAGATCAGGGTAAGAAGCAACAAATTGTACAATTTACAGCTTAACTCTCCAATGGCACTGGTCGACAACACAGATGAAACAGACCTAAATGAGCTATCGAATAGAAGAATGGGGCATTTGCATCATTGGGCGTTGAGAACTCTCCAGAAGACTGTCACAAGTGTTCCAGAATTGAGCACTAAACGAGATGATATTTGCAAGGGGTGTGTATTGGGAAAATATGCCAAGGCAACATATCAGAGAAGCAACAATAGGGCCAAGGGTGTATTGGACCTGATACACTCAGATATCTATGGACCGATGTCCACTAGAGCTCTTAGCGGTGCCGAATCTTTCGTCATCTTCATTGATGACCATTCCAAGAAAACCTAGATCTACCTTTTGAAGACCAAGGATGAAGTCTTCAGTCGGTTGAAAGAGTTTAAGGCTCTGGTAGAAAATCTGATAGGGAAGCGGATCAAGGTGTTGCAATCAGATAATGGTGGTGAATACATAGATAAAGAGTTCAATGGATTCTGCGCAAGGGAAGGCATCAAAAGAGAGTGGACAGCTCCATACAATCCGGAGCAGAATGGTGTGGTAGAAAGGAAGAACCGGACTATTGTTGAAGCAACAAGAGCCATGTTGTATGACCAAGACATGCCCAAATTCCTGTGGGCTGAAGCGTGTAATACAGTTGTCTACATTCAAAACAGGAATCCTCATGCTGCATTGGGAAAGATCACGCCAGAAAGTGTCTTCACTGGCAATAAGCCTGAAGTGAGTCACTTTAGGATCTTCGGCAGTACAGCTTACTGTCATGGGTCCAGTGAGAAGAGGAAGAAGATGGAGATGAATGTCGAAAAAGGGTATCTGGTAGGATACAACGAGAATGAAAAGGCATATCACATCTACATTCTTGAGAGTAGGAAAGTCATGGTGCGAAGGGATGTGAAGTTCATGGAGGAGAAGGCCTTCAGAAGATCCCGTGAGTTGCCTACTGCTACGCAGTCTGAGGAAGAGCCTCTAGTTCAACCCCAACAACCAACAGCAGAAAATTCAGTTGCCTCTCCAAGGCATAGGAATTCAAGGGATGTGTCTCCCGAGGATTTGCAAGAGGGAGAGCCGGTAGATCCACCCACTACTAGTGGGAGAACGAGCAGGGAACTTCGACAGATTCTGAAAGATGCAGATGACTTTGTCGGAATCCCTCGAAATGAGAAAGACAATGTAAGCAGCCTGAGAGGTATCAATCCTTGGTTGCTCAAGTCGGAGAACCTTCCAGTTTTCAGGACGCAGCTCAGCACCAAGTGTGGGCTGATGCAATGGTGGAAGAGTACAGTTCCATCATGACAAATGATGTCTGGGAAGTGGTCCCCAAACCTCAGAAGAGATCAGTTGTAGGATCCAGGTGGATCTACAAAATCAAGTATGTTGCAGACGGCAGCATCGAGAAATTTAAAGCCAAGTTTGTTGCTAAGGGGTATGCTCAGAAGGAAGGAATTGGCTATGAAGAAACCTTCGCCCCAATAGCCAGGTACACCTCTATCAGGTTCGTGATATCCCTTGATGCGTAGATGGGATGGAAATTCACCAGATGGACGTCAAGACGACATTCTTGAACGGGATGATAGAGGAAGAGGTGTATATAGAACAACCAGAGGGCTTTGAGACACATGATCAGAAGACTCGTGTGTTCAGATTGAAGAAAGAGTTATATGGACTGAAGCAAGCTCCTAGAGCCTGGTATGGTCGAATTGACAGCTACCTGCAGAAGATGGGATTCGTCAAGAGTGACGCAGATCCCAACCTCTACTATTTGAGAGTAGGGCGTGAGCCGTTGATACTAGTTTTGTATGTAGATGATCTGTTCTTGGCAGGATCATCAAGGCTCATCACAGACTGCAAGAAGAATTTCACATGAAGGATCTAGGACGGATGCACTATTTTCTGGGGTTGGAGGTTTGGCAGCAGAACGAGGAGATCTTCCTTGGTCAAGGGAGATACACTACAAAGATTCTGAAGAGATTTCAGATGGAGGATTGTAGACCCATGACAACTCCAATGATCACCAACTGGAAGAAAATCGACACGTTCGAAGATGATGAGGCTGATCCTACGCTATATAGGTAGCTCATAGGGTCGTTGATGTATCTGATAAATACAAGGCCAGACATCTGTTATGCTGTAAATACCCTCAGTCAGTTCATGGTGGAACCAAAGAGGGCACATTGGGCAGCAGCCAAGCATGTTCTTAGGTACCTTCAAGGAACAATCAAGCTTGGATTAAAGTACACCTGTGGCAACGATGTAAGGTTGAGTGGTTTCACTGATGTAGATTGGGCTAGAAGTTCAGTTGATTGGAAGAGTACCAGTGGGTACTGTTTCAGTCTAGGACCAAGAATGACTTGCTGGTGCAGCAGGAAACAGAAGTCCGTAGCACTGAGTTCAGCAGAAGCAGAGTATATGGCAGCCAGCACAGCTTCGTGCGAAGCCATATGGCTTCGAAAACTGCTAGTGAACCTACTCAAGGAGAAAAAGGAAGCGACCAACATCTTATGCGATAATCCGAGTTGCATCAAGCTCTTTGAAAATCATGTGTTTCATGATAGGTCGAAACATATTCACATCAGGTGTCACTTCATTAGGGACTGTGTACAACGTGGAGCTGTTCAGTTACAGTACACTCCAACAGGAGAACAGGTGGCAGACATCCTCATGAAGGCTCTAGGGAAGACAAAGTTTGTCTACTTCAGAGAAAAGATGGGGATTGTTGTATCTTAAGAGACAATCCCTTGGTTGTGGTAAGGAATCAGTGCTTAAGACATTTTAGAAATATATATCACAAAACTTATAATATCAGACGATCTTTGTTTAATACCTTTGGAAATTAATTCTTTAATACACTCAATAATCTGATATAATGAAAGACCTCACAATGCCATTAACTGCTGATATCTTAATGAAAAGAAGAATTGGAAGGGAAACTCAAAATGATATGCTAAAAAATAGAATCTATCACTTTAAACTTCAGAAGAACTTTGTGTAGAAAGAATAGTTAGAGTGAAGGAGCGCATATTAAGGCTATTTAACTCTTACTTACAAGTGTAAAAAAGAGATCGGCAACTACTTTACTTCACTTCATTCAAAGAAGAATAAACACATAATGAAATTGGAAAGACAAATCAACATCAGCAGATGTAGGAAACTTGATCTTCTTTCATTAATTTCTCAGAAAATTAAGTACAAAATTTGTAGTCATCCAGAGGTCCCAAACTCGGAAACCCCTTCTTTCTTACTCATTTATTTAAATACATACAAAAACAGTTTGTAACTGCTAGAACTTCTTGTAACTACTCAAACTTCCTAAAACTGTGTAAACTACCTATTACATTGCAATTAAAGACTTCATTACAATATCGATCTTTTAACAAGAAAGAAAAATCAAATTAGAAGTATCAATCTATTTGTTGGATCTGATTTGTTCTTGATGTGTCTCCTTCCGTTTCGGTTGTGATGTCCTAACAATCTGCATAAATGCATCTCCACCAGACTCTGCCCATGCTTTTGCATTTCTAACACTGTCATCATGTCACCTGCTACCCGGCTCTGCCTGCTGCGTTCCGTCTTCTCTTCTCCTTTGCTCTACGCCGGGTCACATACCCGAGTCTTTCTGCCCGCGTTCAGACTTTCTTCCATTATCAAGGGGTAACCGCTTTTAAGACTTCTGCACGTAGCGTCGAGTCTTTTTCCACCTGAGTCTACTCCCGCGTTCAACCTTCTCTTCATAAACCGCCGCAAGACTTGGACTTGAAATATATTCTATTCACCTCTGAAGAATGCATCGCGTCCGCTTTCTATCGCATTTCGGCGTTTCACCGATTTTACGTTATAATCCTCCTTATCCTCCTCCGATGCGATTTAACACAGGAAACGCTTTACATCCGGATTTGAAATCCTTTGGAGTCTATCTTTGAAACTACATCGCATCCGGGCACTTTGTCGCACTCTGCCACTTTACTAACTACCAATTTCTGCGATCGCCACTAAACCTTATCCCATGCGATGTGCGATATACTTCGCTTTGCATCGCCACCTCCCGTCTTTATAGCATCGCAACTTAAATCACTTGTGTGAAGACTTAGGAATAAACACAAAAAATCGCCGATGTGCGATATGCGCCAACCATCTTATGTGATCTAGTCCATTGCTATCATTTCTGTGACTTGATCTTCACTGTCGATTTTCCCCCTTTACGCTTCTTCCAAAACTCTTAAGTTTTTAAGGAAAATATGCCAGTTCTCTGCCTTCGGGAAATCTATACGATTTCTTCGATAATGAACACAGTTTCATTCAACAGGCTCGCATATGTTTCTTTAACAAATAAACGATCTTGATTATTAATTTGTTTTTCTCCACGGTGTAACCCTCCTAAGCTTATTCGGTATTCTGTAGTGCTAGTCTCTCCTGAAATTGTGAATAAGCTCGACTCGACCCGCCATCACATCTCCGCACATAATGTTAATACACCAACATATAAATCAAAATTCTTTTTCGACATACAAAAATTTTACCTTTTCTAACATTTATGTTTTTTTTTTGTATTTTGAAAAATATAATAAACAAAATTGCAAATGAGCCACAACAGGGATGATGAAGAATCCCTTCCAGTAGCAGGAATGGATAAACTTAGCATTCAGAGGGAGTTGTGGTACAGATGCAGCAGTGACAGTGGCAGTGTAAAAGGCAGCAGTATAGGAGACAACAGCGCAGCAGATGAGGGGTAGCGCAGAGGGTGCTTCAAAAGCAGAGCAGCATGCAGTAGGCATATTGTTGGAACACCTTCCTCGCTAAGAGGGAGTGTTGATTTTTGTAGCATCCGGAAGTGTTCCAAGTCTCAAAGTTTGCAGGGAGGCTTGGACAGCAGCATTCCAAAGAACCCAGAAACAGTTTGTGGAAATTCCACTCGTTTCATGACTTATTAAAATAATTAATTATTTTAATTAAGACCCTAAGTCTAAACTTAGGGAAATTAAATAATTAAAGGGTATTAACAATTCAGAGTGTGAATCTTCTAGAAAACAGGTATCAAGTCAAGTTTTAATTTGAGCCATCGATTAATCTTTTAATCTGGGCCGTTGGTTCTCCAACAGAAAGATTATAAAATAAGGCTTGAGGGTCATTTGGAAAACAAGCCGGGCATACACTCAGTACCCGAAGGAGATCGATTCTGAAGTAAGAGAATTTGATTTCAGAAGGAGAGTTGCAGGGCGAGGAGTTTGCAGAAGCAAAACGAAGAGGGAGTCAGTAGTGATCGAGATCAGGGACGGAGGGCAACAGCGGGCCACTAGAGGTAGCTTGATGCTACAGCATAGAGAACCCACGCAGACTTACGCAGTCCAACGATGGGACTGCGCATTGAATCACGCAGACAGACACAGAAGCCAACAGTGGTTGATCAAGGTGTCAAAGAATTATCTGAGGGAGCCAGATATTCAATCTCAAGTGTTTCAGATTTTATCTGTCGTTATATTTCCCTGTAAAGATATCATTTGCTGAAGAATTAATAAAACCCTCATCCTGCTGCACCGGTTTTCCCGCATTGGGTTTTTCTGGGGACAATTGTCCAAAAATAACTGTGTACATGTGATTGATTCTTATGCTTATGTTCCCTACTGTTTATATCTCTGCATATATATTTGTGAATGTTGCAGTAGTATTTATTTCGATATTTACCAGAAGATTTCTGAATAATAACTTATTGAAATAATAAGAAGGAGAGATAAATCTATCACTGCAACTGTATAGTTTCTAGTTTGAAAATTTCACAGCTACTACGTTGCCTCTGTTAGTACTGAACTCTGTCTTCTCTACTGTGTATTCTCCGGCTTAGGAATTGACTTTCCAACCGGAAATTATCTCTGCCCCTCTCTGCGAGAATCTTCTCGATCGATCTTCTCCCTAAGCACTACTCACTAAAGAATTTCAATCTCTTGATCCTTCGGTGTGTCTTTTCCAAATGACCCTTCAATTCCTTCTTATAATCTTCCCGTTGAGACTTCAACAGCCGAGATTAAATCGTTAATCAACGGCTAATATTAACTTTTGACTTGATATTCGCTTCCTCTAGAAGATTCACACTCTGTTTTATTAATACCCTTTAATGATTTTATTTTCCTAAGTTTAGACTTAGGGTCCCTTTAAAAATAATTAATTATTTTAATAAAACACAATCTGAGTGGAATTTTCACAAACGATTTATGGGTTCTTTGGAATACATGTCCAAGCCTCCCTGCAAATTTTGAGACTTAGAGCACATCCGATGCTACCCAAATCAACACTCTGAACTGCTCTCTGCCCTCTTTGCAAGAATCAACTCGATCGATCTTCTCCCTGAGCACTGCTCACTAAAGAATTTCGATCTCTAGACTCTTTCGGTGTAATTTTCAAATGCCCCATCAAGTCCTTATAATCTTCTCGTTGAGACTTCAATGACCAAGGTTAAATCATTAATCAACGACTAAGATTAACTTGACTTGATCTCTGTCTTTTTCTAGAAGATTCACACCTTGTTTTATTAATGCCCTTTAATTCTTTTAATTTTCTAAGTTAAACTTAGGGTCCCATTAAAAATAATTAATTATTTTCATAAAACACAATCCGGGTGGAATTTCCCAAAACGCTTTTTGGGTTCTTTGGAATACATGTGCCTAACCTCCCTGCAAAATTGAGACTTAGAGCACATCCGATGCTACCAGAAATCAACACTTGGCAATCCCTTTGCCAGAAATATGTGAGACAATGTGATCCCTCACTCCATCAAGGATCAACCGTTTGGATTTTTCCATGTTCTTCTTGAAGGCTTTCAATGGATCTACATCTATAGGTTCAGCTCCCACAATGTCGATGAAGGCCTTGAGCTCATGCTCATCTAGAAGGAAGGAAATCCTTGCCTTCCAAATTACATAGTTGGAGGCACCCTCCAACCGATCCTAATCACGCAACCCAGTGGTTGCCACCTCCCCCAACCAAATGTTGAACTGCTCCCTCTAACTCTCTGCGCAGCTGGCTCTACGCACTCCTTGTTGGAGCAAGCCTAATAAATCTCGATCACGTTGCTTTTGCACGGGAAATCAGAATTTGTTGGGAAAGATATTCCCTGAGGTCAAAATTCCCTCAGTATGCTTCTTCTTCCTTCTTTTGACGCTTTCTGCACCAGCAACTCCTGCTACAAGAAAACTGCGTCCCACCAGAAACTGAAAATCGTACCTCTCTGTCGACTCACTTAGAGAGAGATTCCCTTGCAAATATTTCCCTCCTGGCTTGGACTACGCAATCCCTTGGGGTTTCGATCTGCTGCTTACGCAGCTCTTCGATCTCCCTCCTTTTCTTCAACGTTGAACCCTTTCGGACTACTCTCTTGCTTCACCTGTGCTACTGTACAAGCTCTGATACCATGTGAAAATTCCTAAACCCGAAATCCCTATTGCAGCAAACTGATATTACCTCTCCTACTTGATTAATCATGCAAGTTACTTACTGTGTTCTACAAGTAACTACAGAAGTAAATACACTGCAACCTTCACTACATAAGAAAACTAAACACACATGACGCCGTTATTTTTGGACTAAGTCGCCGAAAAAACCCAATGCAGGAAAACCGATGCAGCAGATGAGGGTTTGATTTTATTAAGCAGAAGTTCAAAATACAATTTGGGATGCCTTACTGGCCATGCACACAGAGAATTAGTGAGAAAATGTCCTTACACTAACACTGGATATCAGGCACTAACCCAATGCTGAACTGGACAGCCCCACACTGCCTCTGCGCAGATCTGCGTCACCTTGGCTAGGAATAGTGTCAGCTCCTTCTGTCGGATCTTCGGATGGTTGGATCTGATCTTTTGGCCCCTTCAGTCTCACAACCAAGCATTTCGGCACTGGATCTGACTGATCCTCAGCAAAATCATTGATCTCCTCAAGGCTGCAGTGCTGCCTCTTCTGCGTCCTCTTCTCTGCCTTCTCTGCTATGTATTCCCGGCTTAGGAAGAGATCTTCCAACCGGAAATAGCACTACCCCTCACAGCAATCAAATCAATTCGATCAAATCCTCCTGCTGCTCTCTTGAGAAATTCGATCTCTAGACTCACTCGGTGTGTTTTCCAAATGCCCATTGAAGTCCTTCTTATAATCTTCTCGTTGGATAACCAACAGCCCAGATTAAAACATAATCAACGACTTAGATTATATTGACTCGATCTTCGTCTATTCTAGAAGTTTCACACCCAATTCTATTAATATACTTTAATTATTTTAATTCCCTAAGTTTAGACATAGGCTCCCATTAAAAATAAATAATTATTTTAATAAAACCCCATCTTGGTGGAATTTCCCAAATCGCTTTCTGGGTATTTTGGAATACATGTGTCTAAGCCTCCCTACAAAATTTGTGACTTGGAGCACATCCGATGCTACCAGAAATCAACACACCCCCTTGTCCATCACATTTTGAAGAGTTTATTCATCATTATGGCACTTCTAGACATTATCAGGCCTTTTGGAGGACCCCACGACATGCACATATTATTATTTGACCTCCTAAGAGGCTTATTATTTCATTTATGAGCTAGTTTGGTGGGCTTGTCACCAAAAGTTAGGTTATGTGCACATTATTTTATGTTTAGCGGCTAATGTAGGCTCATTAGCTAAATCGAACTCCTAAAAGGTGTATAAATAGGAGTTAGTTGGATTCATTTGTATCATCACTTGTATTGGGATCTCTCTCTCTCTTAAGAGTATTTCCCATTTTTTCCTTGGTAGAGAATTTTGGATGATGGATGAATTGTGATGTATGAATTTGGGTTCTCTCTATCATGGAGCTTCTTATATTGTGAATGTGATGCTGGTTGGATATATTCTATAACGTGTAAGTGCAAATTTGATGTCATTTTTCTTGTTGCTGTATACATTTGAACTTCGGCTAATTGTTGCATATGTTAAATGTGGAATTATGTGTCTATTTTAACGTATATATGTGTATGGGCCATGTTATATGAATGAAATTTCCTAGAGATCATGTTATCTTGATAAGCCTTCATCATTTGCAAGAATTATAAATGTTTTAAAGTCACTTTTCTTCTCTAGCCTCTAACATTGGACGAAGTTGACTTTGAAGCCTCCTTGAACGATAGAAATACATTCAATCTTTCTTAATTATCTTTGACTCCATCTCCCCAAGTGAAATTAGGCATTGATCCTTCACAAGGTGATCATTTTAACCCTTATTTTTACCTTTTCTCTATTTTTCCCAAGTCTAACCCCATTAGGTCACATAGGGCATCACTTTCCCGGAAATTTGGCCATAAGAAAAATTCAATCTCTTAGGCTCAACTCCGTTGGTGGGTCCCCTAGGTCTCCTCAAATTTTGAAGACACTCCGACGGTGGAATCTCGGGATATCCCAAGCCCTAGCTCTAGGATCAAGTTTTTCCCTATGTTTCCCAAGGCTAGCACCTGGCAGGATCAATTTGACCTTTTGAAGTAAAAACTCTTGTTTGATCCTTTCCTCTCACCTTGTCCAAGATAGGAAACATCATTGGTTTCTAAATTCCATCCCCAAACCTAGGTTGGGTCCACTTGGACCCATGTGGTCCCATTTGTTGTCAAAGATTATTCATCAAGGACTATTTGGGAATCCAAGCTCTTATAGGATTTTAGGGATCAGGAAGCACCTCTACAAATTATACCCTTCATCCTCACCCTCTAGTCCTCACCCCCTCTCCCTAGAACAAGGTTACTTGGGAGCGGGAGCGAAAGCGACGAGCGGGAGCGGGAGTGGGAGTGGGAGCGCCATTTTCAGAAGCTCCCGGTCTGAGAGCGTTTTAGGGAGCATTTTTTTATAATATATATTTTTTATATTTTTTATATTTTGATGCATATATGTCAACAAAAGCATGTAGAATTATGAATTAGACATAAAAAACATAAAAACATAGATTGAACCATAGATATCTTTATCATTACCTCTAGATTCGTATAGGAATCTTTGTCATTAATATCACCCTCTAATCATTCACTCCGGGAGTGCGCTCTGGGAGCGAGTTCAAGGAAGCATGCTCCGGGAGCGGGTTCGATAGGGGGGAGGCGCTCCCCCGCAAACTTGCCCTGGAAAGTCAAGGCCCTTGCTTAAAGAGCAAGCAATCCCCATTCTTCATCTCCTCCTAGGGAAAGGGTCTAGGGGGTCACTTCATGTCTATTCACTAATATATCCTTTATAAGTGGCTTCCCAAAAGCATTAGGACTCCTCCCATCGGTGAAAGCCCGTAAAGAGCAGAGAGCCTTAGCTATGGTGACAGTGGGCTAAGCCTCCACCGTTGCCCTTAGCCTAGCAGTTGCCCTCTTAGGAAAACCTTTTAGGTCCCTTGTTAGTGTAGAAATTTCTGAATCTTAATTCTTATGCAAAAATTATTTATGTTAATCCGGTTAAGCTTCTCCTACTTATAAAAATTATCAACTGAATAAATTCAAGTTAACATCAAAGCAAAACACATAACAGATCTCTAGCAATTCAGATCTAGAATAAGCACATGCACACATAGACAAAGTGACAACTATTTTTGGACAAATTGTCCCCGGAAAAACCCAAGGTGGGAAAATCGGTCTCTGGATGCTCTAGGGCTCTATTATTAAGAATATTTCTGAATACACAAATCTGGGTTCCAGATCTGGAAAACCCTACAGAGAAAACTCTAGATCTGCAGCACCTGGCATCTAAGACCACAATACTGACTGATCCACACCCTCAAACGGGATTTACAGAACTCAGCCAGATCTAGGCCTAGAAACCCCAGATCTACCCCTGAAAGACACTGCGTCAACCTCTGAAGGCCTCCTAATGCTCAACGCTGTCACTGGAAGGGACTGCGTTACCTTAGACTGGGTGATGCAATCACTACGCTGCCCCTAAGGGTCTCTGCGTAACCCCTGAAGGGTTTCCTGAAAATCACGTTGTCCTTGTTGCTGCTGCCGTTGCTGCTACTGTCGTTTGTTGCTGTTGCTGCTGTTGTCTGCTGCCTTCCTCTGCGCTGTCTTTCCTGATCTCTTCTCTGCTTCTTGTGTATTCTAGACCCCGGGATCAGATCATCCCCTTGGTCTAAATTTCCCTCTCTGCAACTGAAACACTTGAGAATTCTTAGCAACCCCTCCCTAGAATCTCAGCTTAGCTTCAGTGCTCTGTCTCTATGTGTCTTGCAAATGACCCCAAGCCTTTCCTTTATATTTTTCTCGTTGACAAATCAACAGCCAAGATTAAATCTTTAATCAATGGCTAAGATTAAAAGAAAGCTTGATCCATGTGACTTAAGACAATTTCATCACATGTTTAATTAAATTCACTTTAATTATTTATTTTCCTAAGTTTTAACTTAGGAAATACATTAAAATAATTAATTAATTTAATATCTCCTAAACCAGATGAAATTTCCCAAATCCATTTTTGGATCTTGTAGATCAAGTGAACTCTAGTCCTTCCTCAAAATTTGGGACCTAGAGCACAACTGATGCTACCCCAAATACACAAAATCTCAACACTCCGTCTTAGCATCAAGGGTGTGTTCTAGCAATACATCACACTTATGCATTACATGATTTTGGGCACTAGTTCTGTGCTGTTGAATCTTGGCCTCCTGCCACTCAACTCTGCACTGTTGCTGCCCATGACTCTGCCACTGCCACTACAACCACTGTACTGCTGCTCATAGCACTGCCATTGTTGATCTGTTGCACTGCAATTTCAGTTGTTGAGAGTAACAACTGAATCTCCTGCCCAATCTTTGACAAACAAGTCAGATGGGCTGCATCCTCATCACTGAAGCTCCATAGGCTACAGATCTATGCTAGCATCTAAAGAACGACGCACAGCTACAACTCTGCTAGCGTAATCAGACTCCCTCTGCACTACTGAAGTCACATCAGCTCCTTGTGCTAAAATCTATCACGTTGTTGTTGCATTGCGCTATCCTTCTAAAGCTCTCTGTGCTGCTGCAGCTCTGCACTACGTAAGCAGTACTACACTGCACTGCTAAAGTCACATCAGCCTCTGTGCTGCTACTGCTTCAACGTTGTTGTTGCTATGCTCTGCGCTGCTCCTCCCAGCCTCCAGATCTGCCTCTGCCTCTGCCTCATCTGTGATCTATGCACCCATTGCTCCACTTGTCCCGCTACTGTCTTAAGGCTGTCGTAGCTCACTTGTGATCTAAGAGATGAGTTGCTCAAGGATCCTGCCTCTCTTCCATGTAGCTCCTCTACATGTCCATGTCACTCCACCTTCGTGGTTCATGAGCACTCATGGCTACATCGTCTCCGGACCCATCATCTGCCACCGCTGCTTTGGAAGAAGATGTTTCCTTGTCCTTCTTCTTTTCTGGACAATGGCTAGCAAAATGTCCCATTTCGCCACACTGGAAGCACTTGATCTTTGATAGATCCTTCTTCTTCTTCGATGCCAAGGTTGCATCTTCCTCCTCTTCCTTCTTAACCTTGCTCAACGCAGGGCTGTGCTACTTCTTGGTGAACCTTCGTAGTTCTTCTTGCAATAGGATTGACCACAAGTTGTCCCAATCTAGGAGGTCCGCTCTGCCCAAGATACTTTGGACAAAGGTTTCCCACTCATCCGTGACTGCATTAAGGGCAGTCCTGACTATCAGTGCATCATCTAAGGTTGCACCTGTTGCAGTCATATGATCCCTGATTGACTGCAATCTGAAGAGGAAATGCTCGATGTCTTCTCCCTTGGTCATCATGAATGACCTCATTTGGGCCTCCAACAACATCTTTCTTTGGACTGATTTTCCCTCATATAGGGAAGTCAAGGCCTTCCACATCTCATTAGTTGTCTTCTTCTCAGCTACATGTGGTACAATATGGTCCTTGATACCATCCATAATCAGTCGCTTGGCATGCCCAGCAGCTTCTCTATGCTTCCGTAGGAGATCCGCATCTGTCGGTGTGGCCAGGGTCTGCTCTGCATGGTCTCTTAGACCATATGCCTCAAGGACAATCAGGATCCTAGTTTTCCATACCAAAAAGTTTGATAGGCCCTCTAGCCTATCTTGATTACGTAGTCCATGAGGAGCCATCTGCTCAGAATGTGTCGGAGCTCCTCTTCTCTATGCTAGAGATCTTGGATCTAGGGCCCTTTTCGAACTGGGAACCCTCTGCTCCCTCTAACAATTGATTTCCCTCCTTGGAAATCTACCAAATCAACTATGGTTCAGCTTCTTCTTTGATCCTCTGACCAAACTGCAAGTTTCCTTTGGCAAGAAACTCTCTGAGAAGTTAATCTCTTCCCAAACTTTGTCACTTGTGCTAAGGTTAAAAATCTGAGAACTTCAGAAGTTTAACCCCACCAGCTCTTCTGAATTTTCTGCAACTTTTTTGCAGACTTTTCTGGATTTGACAGATTCAGATCTAAATCACGCTGGCCAGCTTTAGACCCACTCAACGTTGTCGGGAGCCGGGCTTCGCGTGTAAAGAATTGCGTAAAGGCACAAGTACAGCTACGTGAGGAGCATCACCCTTCCCTCTCGTGAATTTCCTCCCAAAACCGCGCTTTGTCCCTTCTAATCCGCTTTTCGTTGCTTTCGTGCCTAGATCCTGCATTCTTCACTCGGTGACCCTTCTAGGCCCGCAATTGCTCCAAGACAATGTGTAGAAATTTCTATGAATCTTAATTCTATGCAGAAATTATTCTGCTTAATCCGCCTAAGCTTCTCCTACTTAATCAAGTTATCAACTCAATAAATTCAAGTTAACATCAAAGCAAAACACATAACAGATCTCTACCAATTCAGATCTAGAATAAGCACAAGCACACATAGACAAAGTGTCATAGTTTTTTCTGGACAAACTGTCCCCGGAAAAACCCAAGGTGGGAAAACCAGTCTCTGGCTGCTAGAGGGCTCTATTATTAAGAATATTTCTGAATACACAACTCTAGGTTCCAGATCTGGAAAACCCTACAGAGAAAACTCTATATCTGCAGCACCTGGCTGATCTAAGACCACAATACTGACTGATCCACACCCTCAAACGAGATTTACAAAACTCAACCAGATCTAGGCCTAGAAACCCCAGATCTACCCCTGAAAGACACTGCATCAGCCTCTGAAGGCCTCCAATTGCTCAGCGATGTCACTAGAAGGGACTGTGTTACCCTAGACTGGGTGACGCAATCACTACGCTGCCCCTAAGGGTCTCTGCATAACCCCTGAAGGGTTTCCTGAAAATCACGTTGTCCTTGTTGCTGCTGCCTTCCTCTGCGCTGTCTTTCCTGATCTCTTCTCTGCTTCTTGTGTATTCTAGACCCCGGGATCAGATCATCCCCTTGGTCTAAATTCCCCTCTCTGCAACTGAAACACTTGAGAATTCTTAGCAACCCCGCCCTAGAATCTCAACTTAGCTTTAGTGCTCTGCCTCTGTGTGTCTTGAAAATGACCCCAAGCCTTTCCTTTATACTTTTCTCGTCGACAAATCAACAACCAAGATTAAATCTTTAATCAATGGCTAAGATTAAAAGAAAGCTTGATCCGTGTGACTTAAGACAATTTCATCACATGTTTAATTATATTCACTTTAATTATTTTCTTTTCCTAAGTTTTAACTTAGGAAATACATTAAAATAATTAATTAATTTAATATCTCCTAAACCAGATGAAATTTCCCAAATCCATTCTGGGTCTTGTAGATCAGGTGAACTATAGTCCTTAAAATTTGGGACCTAGAGCACAATTGATGCTACCACAAATACACAAAATCTCAAAAGTTAGTTTGAGTGGTAACAGGACCAGCAGGAGGACATTCACAGGGATCGAGTACAGTGACTAGTACTAGTATTTCCTCAGGGGTTGGAAATCTGGGGAGTTCTCAGCAGACAGAGCAGCAGGGACAGGAGGAGGAGTTGATTGAACCTCCCACAACCAATGGAAGAGCTAGCAGAGAAGTTCATCAGACATTGAGAGATGCATGTTGATTTTTGGTAGCATCAGATGTGCTAAGTCTCAAACTTTGTGGAGAGGCTTAGACACATGTATTCCAAATAACCCAGAAATTGTTTTGGGAAATTCCACTCATAAACAGTTTTATTTGATAAACTAATTATTTTTATTGAGGACCCTAAGTCTAACTTAGGAAATTAAAATAATTAATGGGTATTAATCTAAATTGTGGGTGTAACTTCTAGAAAAAGCAGATCAAGTCAAAATATAATCTTAGTCGTTGATTGGAGATATAATCTCGACTGTTGAAGTCTCAATGAGAAGACTATAAAGGAAGGCTTGAGGGTCATTTGGAATATACACCGAGAGGATCAAGTGATCGATTTCTTTAATGAGCAGTGCTCAGGGAGAAACTTCGACCTAGAGTTTCTTCACGCACTTGAGGGGCAGAGACAGTTTTGGTTGGAGGATCTTCTCTGGGGCCAAGAATACTCAGCAGAGAGGTAGAGAAAGACGCAGAGGAAGCAACGCAGAGCCCAAAAAGGGTGACGCTACACCCATAGAGGGTGACGCAGGGCCATGAAGGCCACACATAGAGGCAATGCAATATTCTAAGCAGAAGTCTGAGTTTCAGCTAGGAGATCAAGATTCAGAGCCAGGAAGGTTGGGATCGAGTTTCCTAAGGGCTGAACGATCACGCAAAGGAGGTGACACAGTCCTCCAGAAGTCCCACGCAGGCCGACGCAACTACTGCGCAGAGGTAGTGCAAAGGGTGTTGGGGTTTCGTTAGTTCAGCTACCGGATCAATCGAGACTTGCAGAGTGAGGTAAACTCAAAATTTTTCTTCTGCCAAGTGATATTCTTTTTACTGGATAGCCAACAAGGCATCCAGAGATAGTATTCAGATATAACTGTTGCTTAATAATAAAACCCTCAGATCTGTTGCATTAGTTTTCCCGCATTGGGTTTTTTTAAGGACGTTTGTCCACAAATAATGGTGTCCTATGTGATGTTTTTCTTTTGCTCAGTTTCCTATTTCCGCATCTAAATTTAATTAAGTGAAGGTTGCTTCAGTAATTACTTCAATGTTTATAAAAGAAATCTACAAATAACTTGTTTATTTTTAATAACAAGTAGGAGAAGTTAATTCATTTTGCTACAGTAGGATTCTAGATCTAGGACTTGGAATTTTCACAATGCAAAGGAGTTTATCGAAACTCCTAGGACGGACAAAAGAAAGCGCAGACAGCCTGACAAATATCAAGCTTTGGTAGCTCAGGTTGCAGAACCTTCCAGCTTTCAGGAAGTCGCACAGCATCAAGTGTGGGTGGATGCCATGGTAGAAGAGTACAGTTCTATCATGACAAATGATGTATGGGAGGAAGTGCCAAGACCGGAAGACATATCAGTTGTAGGGTCCAGATGGATCTACCGGATCAAGTACGCTGTAGATAGCAATGTAGAGAAATACAAGGCTAGGTTCGTGGCAAAGGGTTATGCACAGAAAGAAGGAATAGATTACGAGGAGACCTTCGCCCCAGTTTCCAAGTACACATCTATCAGATCGGTTATATCCCTAGCAGCTTAGATGGGATGGCAAATTCACTAGAGGACACTGGGTGTTGTAGTGGCGTAGCTCACCACACCTGAAGCACTTGACCTTTGATAGGTCCTTTCGCTGCTACCCTTGTCCCTGACTAGGAACCTTCGATGCAAGGGCCACATTCTCCACCTCCACCTGCTTCGATCCACTCCTGTTGCCACTGATGGAGCTCTTTACCAAGTCTCGTGACTCTCGTCTCAACTCCTCCTGCTACAAATCAGCCCACATCTTGTCCCACCTTGGCAAGGTGTCTCTACCCAAGATACTTTGGACAAATACCTGCCACTCCTTTGAGACACTATTGAGTGCTAGTCACACTAGCTCTGTGGGTTGATGGGATGCCCCTACAGTTGCAAGTTGGTCCCGGATCTCCTAAATCTTGGTAAGAAAGGGATCTATGTGTTTCCCTTTCTGTATCCTAATGCATCTCAGCTTCTCCTCCAAGTACATCTTCTGCTACTCGAAAGTACCTTGGTACAGCGTGGAAAGTGTATCCCACATCTCTTTGGCTGTTCCCCTGTCTGCTATGTGTGATACAATGTGATCCCAAAAACCATCAAGGATCAAACTCTTCGCTCGCGCCATCTTCTTTTTGTACTCTTTAAGTTCATCCGCATCTGTGGGAACCGCCACCAGATTATCGATATATGCCTTGAGATCAAACTCATCTAGAAGGAAGGAGATCCTTGCCTTCTAGATGACATAGTTGGAAGCACCATCCAACCTGTCCGGATCTCAATGCCCAGCAGTGGCCATCTCAAACAATGTCAAAAATCTCCTCTTCCCTTCTGCTCAGCTGCTACTCAGTTATTCGCACTCCCTTCTGGATTGAGAGACTCTGCTCACAATCACTGTTGATCTGCAAGGGAAATCGAACTTCTTGAGACTAGAAGTTCCCGGAGGAAAATTTTACCTCAGTGTGTGCTCTTCTTCCACCCAATGCTAGTTATGCTCTAGAAAACTGCTACAAAACCACTGCGTCCAGCGAGAGATCTGCTCTGCAAAAAAAATATTGGCTGCTCCCTCTGCCTCTAGAATCCCTCGATCTGGAGAGATCGAATTTTTCTGTCCCTCTCAGAAAAATCGATTCTCCACACAAAATTTGACCTCTTGGCCAAGGTAACTACGTTGCCCTCTAGGTTTCGGTCTGTTGCCCACACTAAACAACGAAACTCATTTCTTTGCTACTAAGCTCTCCGGCTGATCATCTGCGTTCCGATACCATGTGAAAATACAAAGACCCGAATCCTATTGTAGGAACTGATATTATTTCTTCTAATTGTTAATTTTATTTAATAATTTATCTATTGTTTCCTACAAAAAATATCGAAATAAATACATTGCAACCTACACATAAATTGTGGAAGAAATAAACACTGGAAAAAATGCTAGCACACACTCATAAAATAGCACAGTTATTTTTGGACGAAATTCCCCAGGAAAACCCAACTTGGGAAAACCAGTAAAGTAGTTGAGAGTTTTAATATTATGCAGCAACGAAATAATCTGAGTACAACTGGATGTTGAAACTGGCAATCCTACCGAGAAATATTGGCAGGAAAAATCTAGTGAGGAAATTTCCTCACTCCAAATGCAAATGCGAGCTCTGACCTCAGCTCAAAACTGAGCCATCCAAACTGGCTATGTGCAGTCATTGTGTCACCCTAGCGCATTCACTGCATCACTCTAGCACAATCACTTCTGCACTCAGCTCGGAACAACTTTTCCTCAATGTTGAAAAGTGTAACTAGGATCGGTCTTCATATTGACTATGTAATTATGGATTTATGTAAAGTAGAAGACAAAGATAACAAAATGTATTTTTTACTTGCTTCATGGGTTTCATGAGCAAGAGTTTATTATCGGTTAATAGACTTCTTCTTGATGTCTATCTAGGGTTTTTTTATTCTAGGGATAAATGTAATTAAGTGTCATATATACATGTAGGATCTAGTCTCATGAAATGCTCCAAGACCTTGTCCTAGAAACCGTGGAAGAATGGCTCTATCATCCCTCACTCAAACGCTGAAAAATAAGATTAAATGATGTATTAGAAGTCAGCCTCATAACAGTCATGCCGACTCCCAAATAGTCACATTGGTTCACCAAGTCCTAAACAGATCAGTGCAGAAAATAGCAGCAAGCCCTAAACAGATCAACGCAGAAAATAGCAGCTTCGCTCCACATGTGTGAGAAGAAAAAGGCCTCCAAAGGCTATCGAACCAATCAGATCACAAATAGAGAATGTGTGATGAGATGATGAGAAAATGACCTCCAAGTCTCTCCAATTTATATCCATCAATGAGGGTGTGTGAAACATCCCTTAGGCATGTGAGATAAATCTACCCAACCTTGCACATGTGGAAAATAAATTCAAAATCAATGTTCTGCTCATCCGATCAAGATGATCTTTAGATCAATCTTGCACCTCTCCAAAAGAGGAATCCAACAAAAATATGACCATCATCATATGAGCAGTGCAACATGGATTTTGAACCTAGTTGCCTAAAATTAACACTTTTACACCTTAGATGAGACTTTGGGTGGTAACATACTGGATGAGAACAGATCTTAAGTGAAAAGAGAGTTGTGTGGTGACATTGACATCCCTATTCAGTTGCATTTAGTCTTGCACCCAATCTCTAGACTTTGGATCTCAAGTGCTAGTTTAATTAGTAACATGAACGTTGCCTTTTGGCTTCAATGCATGGTTTATTCTATCAAAATTGCTTAAATAAAGTTGACCTAATGTGTAATTCCCAATTAGCAATGGCTAATTGGAATATTCGATTTTGGTCAATTTTGCCTTATGTAGTTAGATTATAAATAAAAGTGAGTAGAGGGGGAAATAACTCACTCAAAAATAAAAAGTGCACTCCCTAGTAGACACACGTTGTAACTTAGTGAGCCAAGGGAGCCAAGAGACCACGTAGAGAGGGGGCCCACGTAGACCACATGGACGGACTGCGCAGACCAAGATAGAGCACGTGGGAAAGGGAGGCTACGTTGGAGGAAGTGAACCTTAGGGTTTGAGAGAGGCTAACGCTATATAGAGAGGAGAGCCTCCTCATTTTGATCATTCGATGTTTATGATATTGAGCTGGTCACTTCGACATCTTGGGCACGCTGGTTGTTTAGCTAGTCTGCAGCACTGTTTAGTGCATCGAGTGTCTCCATTCAGAGATCTCACCCTCAGCCCCGGGGGACTTCGAGTGCCTGCTCGGGTGAGGTTTTCCCATCAGTATTTTGCGGGAGGATTGGTGTTTGGCTTGCGGAGGAGCAGTGCATCCATAGACTGTGCAGTCTTGAGAGGGAGGACGCAGTCCATTTCTTGGGAGCTCCGGATTGGGTTTCTTTTGGAGGTTTCGGGCTTGGAGATTGAGCAAGGGGCCAGCCCTTGCCTATTGGAGGATTTTGGCAGAGTTTGTGGCCGTATTTTGGTGGTTTCCATTCAGCCTCAGCGCAGAGCCTTGGAGGATAGCGTAGATCCTCAAGGGGGTGATTTTCGGTGGTCGGCCATTTAAAAAATGCTTTCTGGGCTATTATGGGTTTGGTGAGTAGAGGCGGATTCCAGAGTTTCAGCTCATTCCGAGGAGGGGAGCAGCCCCAAATCCTCATTTTGTTCCAGCTATAGCAGCTACACGGCAGTTTTCCAGCAGCTTGGACGCAACCGTAGAGTTCCTGGTTTCTGCTATCTATATTTCCTTCACTCTGCTTGAGCAGCCCTAAAGCATCACTCCGATCACCTATTGTACTCACTGATATTTCTCAGCATAATAAAATGGCTCAGCATTCTATGATTGAGATTGTTACATGTTCTATATGCTTATTGTATGCTTAAATTACCGTTATTTCTCTCCCGAGTATTCATAATATGCACACTTGTGTTTTCCTATACCTAGACGTAGTTTGGTGTTGTGTAGCCTCCAGATCTCACCCTCTTTTCAGAGGTGAAATATCTGGTAAACGCCCTCCCAGTCCATCTCTGGTTGGAGTTTGCTTGTGTTTGAGAGATATCTCTGAAAAGGGATATTACAGTGGTATCAGAGCATAGATCTGGCTCAGCCTGTGGAGCTAGTTGTCTATGACACCGAGGGAGAAGCCCTACATCTGCTACAGAGGTAGGAAGTACAGAGATATTGAACGTAGGTTGGAGAACACCTACGGAGAGGGGGACTGTGTTCGAGTGGTGGACACAGAACAGGAGGAGCCTGTGATAGACGCTAAACAGGAGGGGCCTGTGGTAGACGCAGAGCAGGGAGAGCCGATGGCAGATGATAGTGATGCAAAACAGTTTGGGGAAGCACTCCTCAAATCAGTACAGGATCTGGCCAGGGAGGTCGAGGTGATGGGGCAGAGATTCACCGCTATGGAGGCTAGACAGCGTGAAACCCCAAGGGGTTTCCAGATTGGCGAGGGATTGGGTACATCCCACCATTTGCCGGAGCGTATTGCCACTCAGCGTGATGCTACCCAACATATGGCATCACATGCACCTACACGTTCCACTATGCCCACTTTTCTGGGTGCAGACACAGGGGCAGGAGCACAGCAGGAGCCAGAGCCTGGCCACATAGGTGATTACTTTGCTGAGTACCAGGCATATGGGCAAGAGTTCAGGGATGCCCTTTCATTCAGAGACTTTGTTCAGCTCCAGCGAGACAGCAAACCCCGCGACCATCACAGAGGGCACCAGCATTATCATGATGGAGACACCCAGCGTACAGCGAGCCGATTCCATTTGCCTACGTTTGATGGTTCATCAAATGGTTCGACGAAGTCTTGCGTGGAGAAGATGGACATATATTTCCAGCTCAACCAGATGGCAGAGACGGAGGCCATCAAGGTGGCTACGCTGCATTTGGATGGTGAGGCCCAAGATTGGTGGTTCCATGGGATGGTGACACTCGGGCATTCGACAGTGACCACATATGCCGAATTCACCCGGAGACTGATAAAGAGGTTTGACTGGAGGGATCCGGAGGAGCACTTCGTTGAGCTGATGAGGCTCAAACAGACCGAGAGTCCGGAGACGTATATTTCAGATTTCCTGAGGATTTCAGTGATGGTACCAGATCTATCCGCAGCACGGATGATCTACATGTTTGTTGAGGGGTTAGCAGAGCCACTTCGGGGTCTAGTCAGATCCACTAGACCAGCCACACTCTAGGATGCCATTGGCAGGACCCGGGATTTGCAGGATGCCTTACCCAAGACCAGGACACCTTACCCCCAGAGACAGGCTTTCCAGCCAAAGGGGGAGGATGTGAGGATTCCACCTCCGAAGGGGAATCAGGGTAGGGTACAGCTAGATGATGATGCCAGGAGGGAGTTGAAGAAGAAGAGGTTGTGCTTTACCTGTCAAGAGCCGTGGGCACCAGGACACAGATGTAGTGCCGGCAAAGCACATTTTATCGAGGTCTTCTCCGAGAGTAGCGGGGAAGAGGATGAGTATGAGGATGGAGTGGCGGGAGGCAGTCAGACAGCGCAGGACCACTTGCCACCTCCACCTCCAAGAGCAGGAGGTGCAACTTTTGCACCCACAGGGGGGACCCTTGCAGCATTGCGAGGAGTACCCAAGTATTTGACGCTGCGTGTCTGGGGGACAGTGTGGGAGCAGCGAGTTTCAGTTCTGGTAGACAGTGGGGCAACCCACAATTTCATCGATGCACAGATGGTTGAGTGGAGAGGCATACCGACAGAGAGCTTCGACAGATTTTCAGTGTTGGTCCCAGGAGATCAGACGATGCAGTGTGCCAGGTATGTTCTAAAGCTGGCTGTGACGATGGGTACCTACACAGTGACCGACCACTTTTTCGTGGTCAACATACTAGATACCAATGTGGTATTGGGTGTACAGTGGTTGATTACTTTGGTGAAGGTCACCACAGATTGGGAGGCCTTGGAGATGGAGTGGGATGATAAGAAGACCAGGAAGCATGAGAAGATACGAGGGATGCACACTTACCCGCCCTAGACTGTTTCAGCTCACCGGATGGAGGCAGACTTCCAGAAGGGAGACATAGAGTGGGCGGTTGAGTTGCGGGCATCAGAGGTAGGGACTACCGAGCAAACAGTTTATCCGTATATACAGACCATCCTTGACAGATATGATACGGTGTTTGGGGAGATACCGCTTGGACAACCACCAGATCGGGGGTTTGAGCACACTATTGAGCTAGAGCAGGGCATCCAGGCCATTATTACCACACCCTATAGGCACCCCAAAGCCTATCAGGATGAGATTGAGCAGGCCATCCAGGAGTTGTTGGCTCTTGGACATATTCGGCCTAGCACCAGTCCTTTTGCTTCTTCGGTGGTGTTGGTGAAGAAGAAGGACGGCACATTGAGAATGTGCATTGATTACAGGGCCCTGAATAAGAAGACCATGAAGAACAGGTACCCCATACCGCGGATTGATGAGCTGATGGATGAGTTGAGAGGAGCACAGTTCTTCTCAAAGATCGATTTGAGATCCGGGTACCACCAGATTTGCGTGAGGGAACAGGACATTCCCAAGACTGCTTTCAGGTGCCATTACGGCTACTTTGAGTTCTTGGTTATGCCTTTTGGGCTAACCAATGCCCCAGCTACTTTCTAGTCATGCATGAACCATATCTTCCGCAGTCATCTGAGAAAGTTTGTGTTGGTCTTTTTCGATGATATACTGATTTACAGCAGGACTTGGGAGGAGCATCTCCAGCATATAGAGGCAGTATTGCATATCTTGGAGGAGCAACATTTTTATGCTAAGCTCTCTAAGTGTGAGTTTGGGTTGACGGAGATGTTGTATTTGGGACACATCATAGGAGTGGACGGAGTGAGGGTCCACGAGGAGAAGATCAAGGCCATCAGAGATTGGCCAGAGCCGAGAAACATGACGGAATTTCAAGAATTTGTTGGTATCTGCACATATTACAGGAAGTTCGTCAAGAGTTTCTCTCAGCTTGTTGCACCCCTTACAGATTTGACGAAGAAAGGGGCATTCAGTTGGTCAGATACAGCGCAGCGGGCCTTTGACAGGCTCAAGGAGGTTATGAGCAGCTGCCCAATGCTTGCGTTGCTAGATTTTACGCAGCCTTTTGTTTTGGAGTGTGATGTGTCGAGAGAGGGGATCGACGCAGTTTTGATGCAGGGAGGCCACCCTATAGCCTCTGAGAGCCGGAAACTCCTTCCTCGTGAGCGGTTGTATCCTATATACGACAAGGAGATGCTGGCCATTGTGCATGCATTGGCCAAATTCCGACAGTACCTGATGGGGAACAGGTTCAGGGTGAGGACTGATCACAACAGCCTCAGGTTCTTTTTGGAGCAGAAATAGCTACAGGAGAGGCAGCAGAAGTGAATCAGCAAGATCCAGGCTTATGACTTTGACATTGAGTATGTCAAGGGGAAGAACAACGTGGTAGCCGATGCACTTTCACGTAGACCAGCCACGTTGTCTCTGATGAGTTTGGATATAGATTGGAGGGCTCGACTCTTGGTGGAGTACTCCAAGGATAGATTTGCCTGTGAGGTTCTGGATGGTCAAGTGACAGATGACAGATACAGGGTGATAGATGAGATCATCTACTACAGAGATAGGATCTTCTTGACTGAGGGCTCCCAGCTCAAGAAGAAGATACTTCAGGCATCACATGACTCACCATTGTCCGGCCATCAGGGGTTTACCAAAACCTACCGGGCCATCAGAGAGAGGTTCTCATGGAAGGGCCTCAAGGAGGACGTGCTCCAGCGTATCAGGGAGTGCGAGGTTTGCCAGAGAAACAAGGGAGAGATGAACCATCCCGCAGGTTTGTTGCAGCCTCTTCCCATTCCGGAGGGGAAATGGGAGAGCATTTCGATGGATTTCATCACAGGGTTGCCCATGGTGCAGGGCAAGGACCATATATACGTCGTCATTGATCGGCTGACGAAGTACGCACACTTTTTCGCCATATCCGCACACTATTCAGCAGCACAGGTGGCGAAGCTGTTCTTTAGAGAGATCTTCAAGTTACATGGTCTTCCCAAGACCATCATCAGTGATAGGGACAACCGCTTTATGGGCGGATTCTGGCAGGAGCTTTTCCGGCTGGTGGGGACAGAGTTGACACCGAGCACCAGCTACCACCCACAGACAGACGGGCAGACAGAGATAGTTAACAAGTGGCTAGAGGGCTACTTGCGTAACTATGTTAGTGGGTAGCAGAGAGCATGGCTGAAGTGGCTGCATCTAGGGGAGTACTGCTACAACAACACACATCACATGTCCATCGGTATGTCTCCGTTCTATGCTTTGTATGGATACCATTCTTTATCTTTTGCTGATGTGATGTTTGGTGCTAGCAAGGCTCCGAGATCCAAATATTGGATCCAAGAGAGTCAGGATATTCTCCGAGCTCTCAAGGATAACATGGCTACAGCGCAGAACCAACAGAAGTTGTATGCCGACAGGGGTCAGATGGAGAGACAGTTTGAGGTAGGAGACTTGGTCTACCTACATTTGCAGCCATACCGACAGTCGTCACTGAAGCAGAAGGGAACTGAGAAGCTCAAGCCCCGTTTTTATGGGCCATACAGGGTGATATGCAGGGTTGGACAGATTGCTTATGAGCTGGAGCTGCCCCAAGGCAGCAAGATTCATAACATTTTCCATGTATCATGCCTGAAGAAGGCATTGGGGCAGCAGGTGACAGTGACAGAGGAGCTACCGCCTACAGATGATGAGGGGCATTTGGTGTTACAGCCCGAGGCCATTATTGATACCAGAGAGAGGCAGTTGCGGAACAGGACAATCCGGGAGTTCTTGGTGAGGTGGAAGAATTTGTCGGATGAGGATGCCACTTGGGAGAGTGAGAAGATCTTGCAGCATCCATCACTACAGTTGCTTGGGGTCAAGCAACATTTTGCCGGGGGAGACTGTAATATTCCCAATTAGCAATGGCTAATTGGAATATTCGATTTTGGTCAATTTTGCCTTATGTAGTTAGATTATAAATAAAAGCGAGTAGAGGGGGACATAACTCACTCAAACATAAAAATTGCACTCCCTAGTAGACACACGTTGTAACTTAAGTGAGCCAAGGGGACCAAGAGACCACGTAGAGAGGGGGCCCACGTAGACCACATGGAGGGACTGCGCAGGCCAAGATAGAGCACATGGCAAAGGGAGGCTACGTTAGAGGAAGTGAGCCTTAGGGTTTGAGAGAGGCTAACGCTATATAGAGAGGAGAGTCTCCTCATTTTGATCATTCGATGTTTATGATATTGAGCTGGTCACTTCGACTTCTTGGGCACGCTGGTTGTTTAGCTATTCTGCAACACTGTTCAGTGCATCGAGTGTCTCCGTTCGGAGATCTCACCCTCAGCCCCGGGGGACTTCGAGTGCCTGCTCGGGTGAGATTGTCCCATCAGTATTTTGCGAGAGGATTGGTGTTTGGTTTTGCGGAGGAGCAGTGCATCCATAGACTGCGCAGTCTTGAGAGGGAGGACGCAGTCCATTTCTTGGGAGCTCCGGATTGGGTTTCTTTTGGAGGTTTCGGGCTTGGAGATTGAGCAAGGGGCCAGCCCTTGCCTATTGGAGGATTTTGGCAGAGTTTGTGGCCGTATTTTGGTGTTTTCCATTCAGCCTCAGCGCAGAGCCTTGGAAGATAGCGTAGATCCTCAAGGGGGTGATTTTCGGTGGTCGGCCATTTCAGAAATGCTTTCTGGGCTTTTCTGGGTTTGGTGAGTAGAGGCGGATTCCAGAGTTTCAGCTCATTCCGAGGAGGGAGCAGCCCCAAATCCTCATTTTGTTCTAGCAGTAGCAGCTACAGTGCTACACGGTAGTTTTCCAGCAGCTTGGACGCAGATCAGAGAGCAGTCATTTCCTTGCCATTCTGAGAGTATTTCTTCACTTGCCTTGAGCAAGTCTAGGTGCCATCACTCTGATCACCTATTGTACTCACTTATATTTCTCAGTATAATAAAATGGCTTAGCATTCTCTCTACATTTCTGGAGTATTTGTTACATGTTCTATATATGCTATTGTATGCTTGCACTACTGTTATTTCTCTCTCTCTGAGCATTTAGTTACTATACCACTTGGTGTGTTTTCCCCATACTCTTAGACAGAGTCTGGAAAGGGCCAGTTAGCCTCCAGATATCACCCTCTTTTCAGAGGTGAAATATCTGGTAAAGACCCTCCCAGTCCATCTCTGGTTAGAGTTTGCTTGTGTTTGAGAGATATCCCTGAAAAGGGATATTACATAATGAAGTTCAAGTCTACATAATTCCCCATCCTTATTCCAGCAATGGATACAGAATATTCAGTGCACAAAATGAATGATGTAAGCTACAGAGTTCTAAAAAGAAGCAGAAATGATGCAACTTCTTCCTGATAAACATGAATCTTCAAAAGGAAAAACATTGTAAAATCAGCCTCATCCACTTTATGTTGACTGTGGTCCTAAAAATACATGAATATCATTTTAGAGAATTAGAAAGAAGTTTGACAACAAACTTATTCACTCGTTGTTGCTCATTGGTTTTTTCTATTTCTCTTCTACAACCTATATAGAACATGTTAGCTTAGTAGGACATCTCCAGAGATTTATTTTCCGGATGTCAAGCCCTGCATTGTCAGTCAATATGTATTGGAGAAAGTCAGTCTGACATTGGATTGGAAAGATTGAATAATCTGCTACTGTGCTTACATCTAAACAATAGGTATTGCTGATTCATTTTATCCAAATTAGAAAAAAATATCATGGAATAGAGATAAATTTTGAAAGTTGGTATCGTGCTTGGAAATGAAGCCGGCGAATGTGTCAACATACAGGATTGATTCTTTCTAGTTATAAACTATTAGTTGCATCTACAGACAGAAATATTACCAACTTCTATTTGGATGAATCTTAGTAGGCATTACCTCATACATAACCTGTACTGTCAGGCAATATAAATATTCTAATTACAATACCCTTAATAGAACAAAGAAGTATAACAATTCCGTATCTATGTTATTTGTTTGATAGAAAGAAAAGTAGTCATGTGAGAACTTGCAACTATGAAGTAAATACTAAATGATGAAGGATTGAAGATATTTAACAGTCAATATCATACCTCATATTTGCCAGAAATTGGCTTTTGTAGTTACTTGATGCCTCTGCTCGTCGTCTTGCATCAAGATGACTTATCAGCTCTGCTCTGAGTTTCATTTCTTTTGAAACTCCACTTGTCAAAATCAAAATACAAACACATCCTACCACAAGAATACAGACGGATGCTGATATAAGAATAATTAGAGTAGCATGACCTCTACGATCAACCTCTCCCATGACATAAGACCTTGGAATGATGATAACTCCCACCTGGCATGTGTATCAAGTAACCAATTTAGTTTTCATGCATATATGGAGTGTGGTGTTAAAACCTTCTCCATGTAACTTCTGCTCAATTTAAAGCAAAGAAACAGTTTGAAAATATCTTCACAAAAGAATAACTACAAGATATTCCATAGAATGCCATTCATATCAGATAGTTGTTAATATAACAACGGACATTATTTATAAACATGCATTTGAAATGTACAAGGCATAACCCTAAGAACATACTCACGTATTTTTTTAATAAAATGCTTTCTTCAATTATTTATATAAACAAGAAATGTACATATTGTGTGTTTTATACAACAAAAGCAGTCTGCTTAGGAGCCACCACTATCTATCTTAAAACTGGGGAGGACCTAACCTCCACAACTTGCACTTAATGATAAAATCCCTGATCCAGAGAGTGCAACCTGAGAGGAAACTACTAGGACAGTCACCATTGTCACCTAAGCAAACTATCATGTCACTTTAGGCTGTCTCTTCCCCAACTCAAGGGGAAATCCCTAGGAATTAGGATTAGTAAAGATATAACCATGAAGGTAACAAGTGATGTGAAGACATAGATCTAGCAAAACAAAAAAAATTGTAGTATAGTGAAGGGAAAGTGATAGAGGGATAAAGAGATCAGTGCCAACCAAAACAAGGGAAAATGAAGTCAAGAGGCTAATCCAAGAGGACAAGCTCAATAAAGGGCTAAGATTACAAGGATTACATAAGCATGCCACAAAACAGAACTAAACATTTCTGAAAGTTAAAGTAAAGAAATACTAAGAGGGGCTTGAAAGTGTCACATAAAAACTATGCCATAGGATATGCCCTACACAATGAAGTATTATTCTAGCATATGTTATTGTTGTGTTTAGCGGGTTTTTGAAGATCCATACAACTCACTAGGGCCGGCACAAATAGAACAGAGACACACTCTCACCTCGGCCAGGGAAACCCTACAAGGTATGAACTAGACTAAGAAGAAACAAAAGGGTAGTGGCCCACTATCACCACAGCCAAAACCCCTTGCTCTTTACGGATTTTCATCGATGGGAGGAGTCCTGGTAGAAGGGACAATTAATTTTTCATAGGGCTACATTGATCTTTGCTTTGATAGTTGCATTTCTTCATAAACACATTAAGTTCGCCCCATATCATTTTATCATTATTCAGATTTACACTATTAACCATCAGCATATGCAACTATGTAGAAAGAACAATATCATCATCATTTATGCAGTGAAACACAAAGGAAGAAAAGCATGCACACATATAAACACCAGGATTGGTCCGAGACCAGGGAAAAACCCACTATGGAAAAAACCCTTGCAAATTCTTCTTCTTAGATTGTCATCAAATGATTCAGCAAACAAGAGTACAATGATCCATTGATCCACATCTTCATAATGCGGTAAAACAACTAGCACATGCATAATGTAATATCCCAAATTGGGAACAAACAGTAATGTAAAGCATGCAAAGACTACAACTACAAGAAACAGAAAATAACCATCAAAATCACCATGATAGAGTCAAAAACATTTGAGCCATTTTATTAAATCTCTGATGGGAAAAGGTACAAGGGGGTGCTTAGAAAGATGGCACCTTGGCCTGCACAAGGCAGGCTGAAATGACCCCTCAACCCTGCTCAGAAATCTTTGCTACTCTGCTGCTCTGCGTGGCTCCCCCTCTACGTTGTTCTCGCTGAACTGTTGCTGCTGGCCGAAAAGGGACTGCGTATTGAGGCTACTTTGCTGCTCAGAAAATTTCAGGAATTAGACACTGAACTCTCCTCAACAAACCCATAAAAACCCGCGAAGGGTTTCCAGAAATCCTAACCTCGGAAATTCGCCTCTTTGGGCTTGGCACGCTGTTCTGTTGGGCACTCTAGTTTCCTAGCTGAACTGCTGGAAGAAGCTATTGGAAATCTGCCCCTTAACCCTGCTAGGAAGTGGCTAACCTCCTCTCAAACTCCTGGTTGAAATCTGCTCTTCCTTCTTCTCTCCCAAGGTTGCTCCTCAACTGGGCTGCGTAATTCTCCTGCTACCTGTGTGGCCTCTGCGCTGTTCTGGAGGGACTGCGTATGCCTGAATGTGTGTCTGTGGTTCCTCTCTCGAAACTGGATGAGACTCCTCTTTTGATCGGGCACACGAAGTCCCCCAAGGATGAGGTTAATATCCCCGCTCGGAAATCTCGATGCTAAACAGCACGGGCAGACTCGGCTAAACAGCTCAAGCGTGCTTTCAGTCTATCAAACAGAAAATTTAGTGGATGAATAAATGAGAAATGAGCTACTCTCATCCTCTTTTACCTAGTTGAGCCCCAACGTTCCCTTGGGCCCCACTGGACTGCGCTGCCACCTCTGCCAACCAATCACTGCACTGCTACCTCTCCCATGTTGTCACGGCGCTGCCTACGTTGCTACCTCTCCCACGCTGCCACTGGGACGTTGTCTTCTTCGTGTGGCTGGCCTCATGGGCCCCACTCTAGCTCTAATATTTATCTTTGGGACTTTAGGAGAGTGAACTGACTTTATAGTTTATCTGTGGGTCCCCTTACCCACTTTATTTCCTGTTAACATTAGAAAAGGCAAAATTTGACAAAAATTAATATTCCAATTCGCTGACCGCTAATTTTGATATTACAGTCCTCCCCGCCAAAACGTTGCTTGTCCTCAAGCAACTGCAAAGATGGATGTTGCGGGATATTCTCCACCTCCCAAGTGGCATCCTCATCTGGAAGGTTTCTCCACCTGATCAGATACTCTTTGACTACCATGCTCCTCAAATGTCTCTCCCGAGTGTCTAGGATGGCCTTTGGCTGTAGCACCAAATGCCCCTCATCATTAGTAGGCAGAAGCTCCATGGTTGTAGTCACCTGCTACCCCAAAGCTTTCTTCAGGCATGAGACATGGAAAATGTTGTGAATTCGACTCCCTGATGGCAATTCCAGCTCATATGCCACCTCTCCAACCCGCTAGATCACTCTGTATAGCCCATAGAAACGCGGTTTGAGCTTTTCAACTCCTTTCTGCTTCAGCATGGACTGCTTGTAAGGTTGAAGATGGAGGTACACCAAGTCATCCACCTCGAACTGCCTCTCCACACGACCTCTATCTGCGTACAACTTTTGTTGGTTTCAAGTTGTGGCTAGGTTATCCTTGAGAGCCCGGAGTATGTCTTGGCTCTCTTGGATCTAGTCTTTGGCCTTGGGGGCCTTGCTAGCTCCAAACATTACATCGGCAAAAGTCAGAGCATTATAACCGTACAAAGCATAAAATGGAGACATACCGATCGACATGTGGAATGTTGTGTTGTAGCAGTACTCCCCCAAATGAAGCCAGCGTGGCCAAGCCTTCTGCTGCCCCGTGACATAGTTCCTCAAATAGCTTCCCAACCACTTGTTCACTATCTCGATCTACCCATCTGTCTATGGGTGGTAGCTAGTGTTGGGTGTTAACTCTGTGCCCACCAAACGAAACAACTCCTGCCAAAAGCCTCCCATGAACCGGTTGTCCCTGTCACTGACTATGGTCTTTGGAAGACCATGGAGTCTGAAGATATCCCTGGAAAATAGCTCAGCCACTTGCGAAGAAGTGTACCAAGTTGAAATGGCGAAGAAGTGAGCATACTTCGTCAATCAGTCAACCACCACGAAAATGCAAACCTTGCCCTGCACCATGGGCAATCTGGTGATGAAGTCCATGGAGATGCTTTCCCATTTCCCCTTCGGGATGGGAAGCGGCTGTAACAAACCTGCCGGATGGTTCATCTCCCCCTTATTCCATTGGCAAACTACGCACTCCCGGACATGTTGGAGTACGTCCACCTTGAGGCCCTTCCAAGAGAACCTCTCCCTGATGGCTTTGTACGTCTTGGTGAATCCCTGGTGGCCTGAAAGCGGTGAGTCATGGGCTGCGTGCAAAATATTCTCCCTTAGCTGGGAGTTGCCTATCAAAAATATATGGTCACAATAATAGATCACCTCATCCATCACCTTGTACCGATCATCCGTCACTTGCCCATCCAATATCTTGCATGCAAACTAGTCTTTGGAGTACTCCACCAAAAGTTGGGCCCTCCAATCTGTGTCAATGCTCATCAAGGATAGCGTTGCAGGTCTCCAAGACAATGCATATACTACCACATTTTTCTTCTCCTTGAAATACTCGATGTCAAAATCATACGCCTGGATCTTGCTAACCCATTTTTGCTGCCTTTCCTGCAGTTGTTTTTGCTCAAGGAAGAATCTAAGGCTGTTGTGGTCGGTCCTCACCCGGAACTTGTTTCCCACAAGATATTGTCGGAACTTGGCCAACGCATGCATGATGGCTAGCATCTCTTTGTCATAGATGGGGTACAGCCTCTCATGCAGCAGTATCTTCTGGCTCTCGAAAGCTATGGGATGGGCCCCCTGCATCAATACTGCGCCTACCCCCTCTCCTGAAGCATCACACTCGATCACAAATGATTGCGTGAAGTCAGGCAGTGCCAATACCGAACAACTGCTCATCACCTCCTTGAGCCTGTCAAAGGCACTCTGCATAGTCTCTATTAAGCTGAAAGCCCCCTTTTTGGTGAGGTCTTGATGGGTGCTGCAAGCTGTGAAAACCCCTTGACGAACTTCCAGTAGTAGGTGAAAATACCCACAAACCCCCGGAGTTCCATTACATTCTTCGATTCTGACCAATCCCGAATGGCCCTAATCTTCTCCTCGTAGACTCTCACGCTGTCCACCCCAATGATATGCCCCAAGTAGAGCATCTTTGTCAGCCCAAACTTGCACTTGGACAGTTTGGCATAGAAATGTTGCTCCTCCAAGATACATAGTACAACCTCTATGTGTTGCAAATGCTCCTCCCATGTGCGGCTGTAGATGAGAATGTCGTCAAAGAACGCCATCACAAACTTCCTCAACTAACCACGGAAGATGTGGTTCATGCAAGACTGGAATGTAGCCGAAGTGTTGATCAGCCCAAAGGGCATCACCAAAAACTCAAAATGGCCATAGTGACAGCGGAATGCAGTCTTGGGGACATCCTGGTCCCTCACCCTGGCCAAACGAGGAGCAGTATTCCCAACAAGCCTTGCTTGAGGGTATGATGCCAACTGTGGTATACTTAGTATAGACCAGATATGGGAGCAACACCTCTGACCCTATGAAGATAGGGGAGCAGCATCTCAAACCTGGGTAACAGGTAGGGAAGTACCCTATTGTCCAAAGATCCCTCAACCCCAGGAGCCGTCCATCGCAATTTCTCATCCTAGGAGCTTAGAAAGGGAGGAAGAGTTTGCTCAGTGTCCTCAATCGGCGTTGCTCTCATCATACTCATATCTGGTATCTACTTGTCTCAATAGCAGTTGATTCTTGTTCATACAGGACATCAAATCAAATGTTATGTTAGAACATACATAATCATGTAAATCACAACAAGATACCATGATCATCCTCCCTCTCACGGAGGTGTCAATCACAAATGGATACCATAATCAACCTCCCTCCCACGGAGGTGTCAATCACAAATGGATACCATAATCAAACTCCCTCCCACGGAGGTGTCAATCACAAGCCTAAGCTTGTCTCGGACAGTTGTACTGTCTCAATGTATGAATTTTTGTCCCAACTATGTATCTATATGGGATTCTCTGTCATCACAATGTATCCATGTCATATCCAGATCATGCTCAAACAACTCTCTAAGGAGCTTCTTCATCCTGCCTCACAGCAAGCCAATGTAAGAATTTTTGTCCCAACTATGTATATATGGGATTCTCTGTCATCACAATGTATCCATGTCATAACCAGATCATGCTCAGACAGCTCTCTAAGGAGCTTCTTCATCCTGCCTCACAGCTAGCCATGCTAGCAGCATTGTACCCAACCTCGGTCGTGCTATGGACCTCTCATCCAGATATCATGGCAGATCTCATATTAAGGAAGCATCCAAATGTGTTCATCAATACTAATCCCAAACATCATCAGTTCATTCATGCAGCTACATATCATGGGAGAAATATCTCAACCTTTAAAAGGAGAATGTTTCATGCATATATTTCAAAGGATGTTTGGTGGCAATTCTGAATGAAGTAGCTCAATCATGAATTTAATCATATTCTATACACATCATATATAGATGGATGTTCAAAACGGAACATCAATGCTTCAATCAACTATCGGATGCCATGTCAAGTTCAACAACATTTGAACTTTAACCTAGAGAGTCCAAAGATTTACATTTTCATTACACACAGACATTTTTCAACAGATTTGCAACATGGGATTTCTTTCTCAAATTTCAGAAATTGATTTATCATGCCATGATACATCATTTCTAGCTTCATAAGCTGTTAAAAATAATGATTGCTAAAAATATCAACTCTTTATATTTGCCTCAAATTGGAAATCCATGCACATCTCACCAAAGGGTCCAAAACTATGATCAGATAGCAAAAAATACAAGTCTGCAAAAACTAACCTGACCATACCCTTTGGAGGTTTTCAACCTCCCTTACTATGAATACTGCACCAAACCCATAAGTATGGTGAACCTGCTTGACTAAAAACTGTCTATTATATGTACCTGTATATATGTTTTACCTGCTCAAGAACCTCTCCTACCAACAACCCCTGAATTAAAAATAATTGCAACTATGTGACAACTCTGAAAAGGCACCATGAACGATTGATGTCGATGTTCACGTCGATCGATCAACCAAGAAATCCATCCCATAATGTATCAATGAACAAAATAAGATAGGCATTCAAGTTGTATTTTCAAGAAAACCAATAAGGGTGCTAACAAGGCCCAAGGGAATTAAATTGAAGATACAAAAATGGCTCATATAAAAAAAAAACAATATAGGCTGCTGCATATACCATGACATTATGTTCTGAAATTGTTATAGTCATGTGACTACTAAGAACAACCTGTCACACCAGAAAGGCTAAAACCTGAGGCACTCTGCTAAATACAGCAGCCAATGTGAAGGAATCTTCAAGAAAGGATACGGTGCAAACATAATTCAGAACAATTGTCTGCATCTCCAACATAAGAACCTAGGATGACCCACCACCCTACAGCTCACTACTTGTCATTTTTCACAAGTTTTCCTTTTGTTTGGGATAATTTTCACTTCAATAAAAACATTATGGGTGGGGTTTCAAATATTTTTGTTACAGCTTGTTTAAACTTCTAAAGTGCTATCATGGTTTTGCAATTAGACAAAAGAACAAGAAAAATCTATGTTGGACATTGCACTTTGAAGCACAAACTATTGTAGACATCATAAGTGCTCAAATGCACATATAGTCATACATTCACAATAACATTCTCAATATAAAATGTGAGCAATGAATAATACAAAAGTCATTGGACCTTACCAAGGGAAGTCTCTTTAGTTTTAAAAAAAATGAATCAATATAATACCGCTTCTGTCCAAGAATGATATTCTCATCATGAACACATTGATGCAGAGGCCATTCATTGCCATACTTGCTTTGCAACCACTCAGCACCAGCCCTTATAATAGGATTGCTAGATTCTGCAGCCATCATAAGTTTCACACCATTGTTGCTTAAAAGCGGGGCATTTGTAGAGGTTGCAAGTAAATAACCATCTTGAGATGTTAGGTACATATATCCACCATGCAAAGTTGCCAATTCCTTCATAAACTGACCAACACTGGAAAGAGCCGTCGTTACCCCCACAACAGCCACAACACTTCCTTCAGTAGGATGCCTAACTGTCATGGCAGAAGAAAGTAGTGGCGAATCTGTAAATTTACTCACTGTTACATGCCAGAAAGCATCCCCATCTGGTATATCTGAAGTACCAGCAATATTGATGATACCATCAGGAGGGACTTGTTCAGGAGGGCCTTTTTTCTCACCAGTCATAGGATCAAGCGGTTCCCTGTACCAATTAGCACCATGGCTGCCAGTAGGAGATATGTCAGACCAGCTAGGGACCGGTGAAATGGGTACATCATTATTCTGTAAGGCGCTAAATGAAGTATTCACAGCATCAGAGATGTAAAACGTGTTATTATTCCTATGATCTCTATGAAAAGCCTGAACATGCCCATTAGAGTAACGTATCGTTATGGCATCCAGTGCTTTCCGGCTGGAAAAATGTGCCCATGTGATATCCCTCATAGCTTCATATAACTGCAGCATAACAATTTCATCTAATGTAATTAAAGATATGAATGTCTGCAGTGCCAAGCCATACAGAAAACCAGATAAGGCCCACATAACAAAATAAAAATGTACTCCACCTGAACTTGTTGGTGTTGACTCAACGGTGGTGTAAAAGTGCCAATGACATATTCAGAAAGCTTAACCTGAGCCGTGGTAATCTCCACCGTAGAGTTGAGTATGTTCCACATTTTTACGACAGGACGTTGCAAAAGCTCATTTCGTAAATCCTTTGCTAGACTCTTTATTGAGTTAGTTGTATAGACCGTTGTGAAATGCCAGGTCAATATAGTTAGCAAACCTATTAAGATAGCAAGCATCACCTGCACAATAAGAAACAATGGAGACTTGATCAGATATTGCGTGCATTTCAAATATTTCTGCAAAACTAGTGAAAACAGAAGAATAAAAGCACAGTTTGACTTTCAACTCGGAACATGTCTGGGCTAAAAGTTAGAAGCAAGTTCAAAAATGGAAACATAAAACTCTGACACTTAGGTGTTTGGCTCAAACTCCAAAATGTTGTCAAGCTGTGTTTCTGTGACATGTTGAAAATTGTCAAAATCATGATATACTTTTATTTGTGTCCATCAGAGCAGAGCTCAACCCAATCAATCTTCTTATTAAGACCAGCTTTTTCCCATTTTGGGATGAAAATAGAACATAGAAACCAATCTTATAAAGTTCACAGGAAATCCTGTATTCTAGTTAAGAAAACGTTTCCAGTGCATTCTTGTGCAAGTTACAGATCAGAGCCTGTGTACATACAAATTACTTGTAGTAATTGATTGTTGCATTCAAAATTGGGTTCTCCTGCAAACTGAGATCAGAAAGTCAACCTTTTGTGGACAGAGTACCAAAACATTTCCCTAGTACATCTTCAAATAGCATTGTCCCAAATTTTCATGTCAATTGTATTAATTTTAAATGGGTCTGATGATGATCAAGAGGCAGTTAATCCAGTGGGAGACATGGTGACACACTATGCAATGCCTCTGCGAGGAGATAATAACAAGGTCGTTCTTGATGAAAGCTCTCGAGTCTCAACTTACACTGGAGAGACTTAAAATTTCAGCACCTATGTCAAAGTAGCCTTTAAACCAGATATTATTCTTGTTGCTAACTAAAATAACACTCTCAATTGCACTGTAACCCGAGATTTGGAGCATAAACCTTGCAGTAAAAATGTTTCATAGCAATGTTATCCAGGCAAAGTATTACGTATGAGAAATAATAATCTTTGTAGGGAAACACGTTTTCAGAAAAATGCACAGCAAATTATGAAATTTTCAAGTGGAACGGATCAAATCTTAGAACACAACAGAGTTACTGGCTCTGGCACCCCAGGCCCACACGCTTGCATCCAGTTCAGCATGGGTGCAGGAATCCAAGAACCACACCGGATTCACCTTCCAGGAAAATCCTGCAAAATATGTTTGGATTGGATGTGTTTCCCAGGCTAGGAAATGTATCAAAAACTGGATCAGTGGTTTTGGCTTCGCTTACCATAATGGGAAAATGTTTCAGATTCCAGAACTTCCAAGGTCCTGATCAGAAGACATTTCCTAGCTTAGGAAACAAACCCTGCAGGCTGCACTTATAAGAATAACAAAGAAACACAACAAAAAGCAAGTTGGCAGATCTTGCAACCCTTCCTCATCCCAAATATATTCAAAGAAGACCTCAAGGGATTTTTTTCAATGGTTTATTCAGTGTTGTGGGCAGTCAAAAGAGACCAGAGTTTTGGAAAACCTTGTGTGGTGCAGATTTGAGAAAACTGCAACAGTGGGAAGAAGTTTGATTGTGACAGAAAGGCTTTTTTGCAAGTTTGCAGCTGAGTTTTTCTTGTGGAGAGAAGATTTTGAAAAATTGTAGAGTTGGCAACAACATTCTTGCATTATTTGCAAAAAGGGCAGCAAACATTTTCTTTGACATCTTTGCCCCATGACTCCTCTCATTCATCCAATCATATAGCTTCAACTGCTTAGTTCATAGATGTGATAGTGACCTTTGGTCACAGAGCAGGGAAAACATTGGCAGTGGTCCTGGAGGTGGTGAGGAAATGAAATGAAAATATATTAATTAATGTTGCAAATATTATTTTGGAGAATATATCACCAAGGCTCCATAAATAAACTTATCATAAATATCGACGAAAATATCTGAAATTATTGGAAAATATCGGCAAGAATGAACTTGTACTTGAAAAAATCACAAAATATAAGATAAATCAGCAACCTGAAAAACTCGAGAAATCGGAAATATTAGGAGAAATCGGAGATATTTGCAACTATGATATTAATGTCTGTTGATGACCAAAATAAAATTTAAAAATGGGACTGGAAAGTACAACTTACAAAATGGACAATAGAGAGGTGCAAATGTCATATCCCAAGAGTACGAAAGAAAGTCTAGGGCTAGAAGAAAAAGACCAGAAATACTAATTATCATAGGGAACCAGTGATAAAGACAATCACAAAGTAGTAGAGGAATAGTCCCTAAGTAAGAAGAGTCAACCATAATCATCCTTAGAACCAGGAATGGCAAAGTCCAAACTGTTGCCTCAAAATCTAACAAGTCTGGTGAGTGTGAAATTTCCTTAATTGCAGTTATCGGAATTTATTCTTCTATCTTATGCAGATTATTTGTCTTCAGTAATTAATTACGGAAAATAACGAATAAATCACTAGTGCAATTTTCACAAATAATAACAGGGATTGAAAAATAATGCACACACAAAAAATGAACACCAGTATTCTTGTAAAATTGTCCCTGAAAAAACCCGTGTGGGGAAAACCAGTCCTGCAGATGAGGGTTTTATTATTAATCTTCAGCAAAAATTGAGAATTAAAATCTGCTTGCCTCTCACTAGAAAAGCTCCAGAAAAATATTTTTCTCCACTAGCAAAATCAACTGGAAATGCAATTTTCCTTCTACAAATACAATTCAGCCTCCCTATGCCTGTTTCCACCTTTTCCTCCTACTCACACTGGTGACTGGAAAATGTGCACGGCCTGCTTTGGGAAATTCTCTCAGCCTCCGTAAATTCATTCTGTCAAACACACTACCCTGAGTCACATGACATGAGGACACGAGGCACGGAGGACACGTAAATACGAGTATTCGACACAAGACACAACGACCTTGGAAACAGGACACGAGGGACACGTTTTATATATATATATATATATATATTAAAAAAATATTGAAATATAGTGCTTGATCCATATAGATATGAATCATGATGATATCTATTTAGTATTTAGTATACACTATTTACTATTTAGTAATTTACTAGTTAGTTCATTAATTTACTACATTAGTGATGTTCACAGTTCAATGTTCATTGTTCATGTTATAACTTTTGTTATTAACTTCAAACAGGTTTGATCATGTTCAAACTTCACATAAGGTAGTTTATAAATTATAAATTTGTGTGTTCAAACTTCACTGTTGACTAGAGCATTCGAGCTTTCCCTCCCTTTAGACCTCAAAGGTGTAGTGAGCAGTGAGCACATGTTTGGGAGGTGGAATTTTTATTTCAACACACGATCTATACATGGTCACTGGTCATAAAATGTGGTCACTGGTATATAATAAAATTAAGTTCCGTAGGCTATAACACAACTTACAGGAAATTTAAGTGCCCCAAACTCTCAGCAAGGCACACGAATGCTCGTCTCCTGCATCTCCAGGTCCATATCAATGTGAAGTTGTGAGCATTGCGCTCGAATATGATGGAATTCCTCACACTGCACAACAAATTTGATTTCGGCAGCGAGGAAAATCGACTTTGACGACAAACAATGACAAAAAACCCAAAAATAAAGCATGTTGCAGGTTTTAAATGTCACTTTTCATGGGACACGTGTCCTAAGAGCCAAAAATGTTAGGGCACGTTTTTGCCACGTCCAAAACACATGTCTCAATTGGAGGACACGAAGAAAAACGTTTTCGACACGTTTTAGGGCACGTTCCGTGTCCGACACGTATAATACAGGACACGAGACCTTGAGGGAAGTGTCCTGTGACTTAGACACTACCTCATGCAACACTCTAAAGCCACTTACACCACCTCTAGTAGCTAACTTCGGCACTAGAAATCGAATTGTAGCCTCTGCAACATGCACTAGGTAAACTGGTAGTTCGCACTAGTTGAATCAACCTCCCTTGTAATATTCCAAGTAGAAATAAACAACAATATAAAGCACATAAACAAAGACATACAGCAACTAGAGAGACATCATATGAAAAACAGATAATATAGAGAATGCTGAGCCATTTTATTAAATACTGAAAGATGAAATGGGTACAAAGGTGATCAGAATGATGGCACCTTGGCTTGCACTAGGCAAGCGTAAGAATACTCTCAGAATATAACCCGGAATGGCTGCTCCTCCAAGGACTGCGTAATCTCTAGTGCTGCTGGTACTGCTACTGTGTTGTTGCTACTAATGGAATAAAAAATGCTATTCGGGGCTGCTCCCCTCATCGGAAAATTATGAAACTCTGGGAATAGCCTCCACACCCAATACCCAGAAAAGACCAGAAAGCTTTCCGGAAATGGCTGACCTCCGAAAATGACTCCCTTGAGGCACTACGCTATCCTCCAATGAGTAACGTTGGCCCTGAGTGATCTGCTGTAAATAATGGCCCCCGACTCTACCAAAATGCTGGAATAGGGAAGGGCTGACCCCTTTCGAAGTCTCCCGGGCTGAATCCCCTGATAAACCCTCAATCCGGAACCACCTCCTTCCAAGACTGCGTCCTCCCTCTCACTGACTGCACTGTCTCTTCCAGTGAATGCTCCCAACTATGGTTGTTGCAACTCCCTCCGACAAAATAAAGGTGAAACTCCTAACCCAAGCAGGCACTCGAAGTCCCCCGGAGCTGAGGTTGGGATCTCCGCACGGAGACACCCGATGTACTGAACAGTACGTGCAGACTTTGCTAAACAACAAGCATGCTCAATGTCAAAAGACAAATAACATAGATGCATAATCAGAATGAATCAAAATGAGAAGACCCTCTCCCTTTTTATGCTTGGAGAGCCTTGCTCTCACCTAGGCCCCACCATCAACTGCATTGTCTCCTTGAGCCACGTTGTCCATCTCTCTCTCTGCGCTGGCTTGGTCCCACGCTGCCTACGCTGTCCCTTTTCCCCACGCTGCCACTTGACCACTAGGCCCCACATTGCCAATTAGTCATGCCTCCCAAGTGACTTTAGGAAATACTTTTTATCCCAAGTGTGAGTAAGTGTCTATCTTCACCCACTTTATTTACAACTTAACTTTATTAAAGTAAAATAGCCAAAATTAATATTTCCAATTAGCTATTGCTAATTGGGAATATTACAGTCCTCCCTGGCAAAACGTTGCTTGTCCTCAAGCAACTGCAATGATGGATGCTGCAGAATCTTCTCACTCTCCCAAGTGGCATCCTCATCCGATAGGTTCCTCCATCTCACCGGGTACTCTCTGACTGTCCTGCTTTGCAACTGCCTCTCTCTAGTGTCAATAATGGCCTCCGGTTGTAGCACCAGAAGCCCCTCATCATCGGTGGGCGGGAGCTCCTCTGTTGCGGTCACCTGCTGTCCTAGTGCCTTCTTCAGGCATGACACATGAAAAATGTTATGAATCCAGCTACCAGTGGGCAGCTCCAACTCATATGCAACCTCTCCAACTCTGTGTGTCACCCTGTATGGTCCATAAAAGCGGGGCTTGAGCTTTTCAGCCCCCTTCTGCTTCAACGTGGACTGTCGATATGGCTGCAAACGTAGGTAGACCAAGTCCCCTACCTCGAACTGCCTCTCAACACGTCCCCTGTCGGCATACAGCTTCTGCTGATTTTGTGTTGTAGCCATGTTGTCCTTGAGAGCTCGTAGTATATCCTGACTCTCTTAGATCCAATCCTTGGCCCCAGGGGCCTTGCTAGCACCAAACATCATGTCAGCAAAAGATAAAACACGATACCCATATAATGCATAGAATAGAGACATACCGATGGACATATGATGAGTGGTGTTGTAGCAGTACTCCCCCAAGTGCAACCATCGCAACCATGCCTTTTGCTGCCCGCTGACATAGTTACGCAAGTAGCCTTCCAGCCACTTGTTCACTATCTCTGTTTGCCCGTCCGTCTGGGGGTGGTAACTAGTACTTGGTGTCAACTCCGTGCCCACCAAACGGAAAAGCTCCTGCCAAAATCCGCCCACGAAGCAGCTATCCCCGTCACTGACAATGGTCTTTGGAAGACCATGCAATCTGAAAATATCCCTGAAGAATAACTCCACCACCTGTGCTGCAGTGTAACGTGCTGATATGGCAAAGAAGTGAGCATATTTGGTAAGCCGATCAACAACTACAAATATGCAATCCTTGCCCTGTACAGTGGGCAACCCTGTAATGAAATCCATCGAAATACTCTCCCATTTCCCCTCAGGTATGGGAAGAGGCTGCAATAACCCTGCCGAATGGTTCATCTCCCCCTTGTTACGCTGGCAAACTTCGCACTCCCTGACATGCTGGAGTACGTCCTCCTTGAGGCCCTTCCAAGAGAACCTCTCTCTGATGGCCCTATAGGTCTTGGTGAACCCCTGGTGGCCTGATAATGGCGAATCATGTGAGGCGTGCAATATCTTCTTCTTGAGCTGGGAGCTCTCAGTCCAGAAGATCCTGTCTCTGTAGTAGATCACCTCATCCATCACCCTGTACCTATCATCTGTCACATGTCCGTCCAAAATCTCACAGGCAAAACGGTCCTTGGAGTACTCTACCAGAAGTTGAGCCCTCCAGTCCGTATCCAAGCTCATCAAGGACAACGCTGTCAGTCTGCGTGAAAGTGCATCGGCCACCACGTTGTTCTTCCCCTTGACATACTCGATGTAAAATCTTATGCTTGGATTTTGCTGACCCACTTCTGCTGCCTCTCTTGCAACTGTTTCTGCTCTAGGAAGAATCAGAGGCTATTGTGGTCTGTCCTCACTCTGAACCTGTTCCCCACCAGGTACTGCCGAAACTTGGCCAGTGCATGCATGATGGCCAACATCTCCTTGTCGTATATAGCATACAACCTCTCATCTGGCAGCAACTTCTGGCTCTCGAAAGCTATGGGATGGCCTCCCTACATCAAAATTGCGCCTATCCCCTCCCCTAATGCATCACACTCCAGGAAAAAGGGCTGTGTAAAATCTGGCAATGCCAAAACTGGACAGCTGCTCATCACCTCCTTGAGCCTGTCGAAAGCCCTCTGCGTTGTATCAATCCAACTGAATGCCCCCTTTTTGGTGAGATCTGTAAGGGGTGTTGCAAGTTGGGAAAATCCCTTGACGAACTTCCAGTAGTAAGTGCAAATACCCACAAATCCCTGAAGCTCCGTCACATTCTTCGGCTCCGGCCAATCCCTTATGGCCTTGATCTTCTCCTCATGGATCCTCACTCCATCCACCCCGATGATGTGCCCGAAGTAGAGCATCTATGTCAACCCAAACTCGCATTTGGAGAGCTTAGCATAAAATTGCTGCTCCTCCAAGATGCGCAGTACAGCCTCTATATGTTGGAGGTGCTCCTCCCATGTCCTACTGTAAATCAAGATGTCATCAAAAAACACTAACACACACTTCCTCAAGTGACTGTAGAAGATGTGATTCATGCGTGACTGAAAAGTGGCCAGGGCATTGGTCATCCCAAAGGGCATCACCAAGAACTCAAAATGGCCATAATGACACCTAAAAGCGGTCTTAGGAATGTTCTGCTCCCTCACGCGAATCTGATGGTACCCGGATCTCAAATCAATCTTTGAGAAGAACTTGGCCCCCCTCAGCTCATCCATCAACTCATCGATCCGTGGGATGGGGTATCGGTTCTTCATGGTCTTCTTGTTCAGGGCCCTGTAGTCAATGCACATCCTCAATGTGCCGTCCATCCTCTTCACCAACAGTACTGAAAAAGCAAAGGGGCTATTTCTAGGACAGATGTGACCAAGAGCTAAGAGCTCATGGATGGCCCTCTCAATCTCATCCCGATAGGCTTTAGGATGCCTATAGGGTGTAGTGATGACATCCTGGATGCCCTGCTCCAGCTCAATCGTGTGCTCAAACCCCCGATCTAGTGGCTGCCCTAGTGGTATTTCTCCAAAAACCATGGCATACCTATCTAAAATGGACTGTACATCTGGGTGCACGGCCTGCCCTGTAGATCCTGCCTCTGAAACACACAACTCCACTGCCCACTCTATGTCCCCCTTCCAGAAATCTGCCTCCATCTGGTGTGTTGAAACTTTCTGTGGTGGGTAGGTGTGCATACCCCGAATCTTCTCATGCCTCCAAGTCTTCTTATCCATCCACTCCATCTCCAAGGTCTCCCAATAAGTGGTGACCTTCCCCCGCGTGATCAGCCACTGTACCCCTAGTATCACGTTGGTGTTCGAAATGTCCACCACGAAGAAGTGATCTGTCACGGTGTACGTCCCCATAGTCACTGTCAAGGCTAGCACATACCTAGCACACTGCATGGTCCGATCACCTAGAACCAGTACCGAAAATCCATCAAAGCTCAATGAAATTGTGGGTGGCCCCACTGTCCACTAATACTGAGACACACTGTCCCCGTACTGTGCCTCGGACACGCAGTGTCAAGTATTTGGGAACTCCCCGCAAGGATGCAAGGGCTCCCCCGGTAGGTGCAAAAGCTGCACCTCCCGCTCCTGGTGGTGGAGGTGGCAGATGATCCCCACTTTGCGTTGTACTGCTGCCTCCTGCCTCTATCTCCTCATACTCCTCCTCTTCCTCACTACTGTCAAAGAAAACCTCAATGTAATGTGCCTTCCCTGCGGCATAACAGTGTCTGGGTGCCCGAGGCTCCTGGGATGTGAAACATAGCCTCTTCCACCTCAGATCTCTCCTAGTATCATCATCCAGAGGCCCTCTGTTCTAGTTCCCCTTTGGAGGTGGAACCCTCATGTCCTTCACCTTCGGCTGAAATGCCGGTCTTTGGGGAAAAAGAGCTCTAGTCCGGGGTAATGCATCCTGCAAATCCCTAGTCCTCCCAAGTGTGTCATGGAGTGTAGCTGGCCTCGTCGACTTGACTAACCCCCGAAGAGGCTCTGCCAATCCGTCGATGAACATATAGATCATCCGAGCTGTAGATAAATCAGGCACCATCACGGACAGTCTCAAGAACTCTAAAATGTAAGTATCCGGACTCCCGGTCTACTTAAGCTTGGTCAGCTCAACAAAGTGCTCCTCTGGATCCCTCCAATCAAACCGCTCTATCACCCGCCGTGTAAACTCTGCAAATGCCATCACTCTTGAGTGTCCCAGCGTAGCCATCCCGTGAAACCACCAATCATGGGCCTCGCCCTCCAAGTGCAGTGCTGCTACCTTGATGGCCTCTGTCTCCGCCGTCTGGTTAAGCTGGAAATATATGTCCAACTTCTCCACCCAAGCCTTTGCTGAACACTTGGATGATCTGTCAAATGTCGGTAGATAGAATCTACCTACAGTACGCTGCATGTCCCCATCATGTGAATGCCTATTCCCTCTATGATGGTTGCGGGGTCTGCTATCCCGCTTTAGCTGAACGAAGTCATGGAATGTGAGGGCATCTCTGAACTCTTGACCGTAGGACTGATACTCAGCAAACCAATCTCCCATATGGGCTGGCTCCTGCTCCTGCTGTGCTCATGCCCCAATGTCTACGGCAAGGAATGCAGCCATCGTGGAACGTTGAGGTGTGTGTGATGCCATCTACTGTGTTGTGATGTGCTCCTGCAAATGATGGGATGTGCCCGAGCCCTCTCCGATATGGAAACCCCCTGGGGTCTCACGCTGTCTAGACTCTGCTGTGAATCTCTATCCCATCTCCTCTATCCATATCGACAAATCCTGCACTGATTTGAGGAGAAGTTCCCTGAACTCCTTCCCAGCATTTTTCTCCTCCGCCATTGGTTCCTCCTCTTCTGCGTCCACTACTGGAACGCTGTCACCTGCCCCGAAAGTGAGCTCTAACCTTCGTTCTTGATCTTTGTACTTCCTCCCTCGGTAACAGATGTATGGTTTACCTGAAGGTGTCATAGACTGTCTGCTCCACAGGCTGAGCCAAGTCTATGAGCTTTGATACCACTAAGGCCCAACCACTACACCAAAAGACCGCCCTATTAGTGAGGGCGGCATCCCAGGGTGTTAAGGGTGGGGTCGGCCCACCGAAGCATCTGAGGGCAGGGACCCTTGCGCAGTACCCCTCATTACGCAAACTCCGGACATATGGCTGCGGGCCCTACCCGCACACGGGACATTATAGCCCACCACGCTCCACGGGTCTCGACCTCGATACCTCAGCTCTGATACCACTGTAATATTCCAAGTAGAAATAAACAGCAATATAAAGCACATAGACAAAGACATACAGCAACTAGAGAGACATCATACGAAAAACAGATAATATAGAGAACGCTGAGCCATTTTATTAAATACTGAAAGATGAAATGGGTACAAAGGTGATCAGAATGATGGCACCTTGGCTTTCACTAGGCAAGCATAAGAATACTCTCAGAATATAACCCAGAATGGCTGCTCCTCCAAGGACTGCGTAATCTCCAGTGCTGCTGGTACTACTGCTATGTTGCTGCTACTACTGGAATAAAAAAGGCTATTTGGGGCTGCTCCCCTCCTCGGAAAATTATGAAAATCTGGGAATAGCCTCCACACCCAATATCCAGAAAAGCCCAGAAAGCTTTCCGGAAATGGCTGACCTCCGAAAATGACTCCCTTGAGGTACTACGCTATCCTCCAATGAGTAACATTGGCCTTGAGTAATCTGCTGTAAATAATGGCCCTCGACTCTACCAAAATGCTGGAATAGGGAAGGGTTGACCCCTTTCGAAGTCTCCCGGGCTGAATCCCCTAATAAACCCTCAATCCGGAACCACCTCCTTCCAAGACTGCGTCCTCACTCTCACTGACTGCGTTGTCTCTTCCAGTGAATGCTCCCAACTGTGGTTGCTGCAACTCCCTCAGACAAAATAAAGGTGAAACTCCTCACCCGAGCAGGCACTCGAAGTCCCCCGAGGCCGAGGTTGGGATCTCCGCACGGAAACACCCGATGTACTGAACAATACATGCAGACTTTGCTAAACAACAAGCATGCTCAATGTCAAAAGACAAATAACATAGATGCATAATCAGAATGAATCAAAATGAGGAGACCCTCTCCCTTTTTATGCTTGGAGATCCTTGCTCTCACCTAGGCCCCACCATCAACTGCATTGTCTCCTTGAGCCACCCTGTCCATCTCTCTTTGCGCTGGCTTGGTCCCACGCTGCCTACGTTGTCCCTTTTCCCCACGCTACCACTTGACCACTAGGCCCCACGTTGCCAATTAGTCATGCCTCCCAAGTGACTTTAGGAAATACTTTTTATCCTAAGTGTGAGTAAGTGTCCATCTTCACCCACTTTATTTACAGCTTAACTTTATTAAAGTAAAATAGCCAAAATTAATATTCCCAATTAGCTATTGCTAATTGGGAATATTACATCCCTCTTGCAGAATAATTTGGCCTTCTTCCTATCAAATGTTGGAATCTCTCTGAAAAATCTCTCCAAAAATTATCTCCTCAATCTTCTTTGTTGAAACCTTTTTGTCAGTGCCTCCCTCGCTCAAATTGCGCCCTTGCTATCACTGCAATTGGGTGATTCAAACTCCTTGTGATGACGTCTCCAACCCATTGTTCCTCTAGTAGGCCTCACACTCCTACATGTACCTCAACACGTCCCCTTTGAGGCCCTTCTAGGTGAAGCGCTCTCTGACTGCCATGTACATTTTCCTAAACCCCTGAAGCCCTGATAATGGAGAATCATGTGTTGCATGGAGTATCCTCTCCCTCAACTGTGAGCCTGGTACCAAAAATATGCGCCCCTTGTAATATATGATCTCGGTCATCACTCAATTGCACTCATCTATGTGCATACCCTGCAAGATCTCGCATGTCCGTCGATCTTTGGAGTACTCCACCAACAACTGTGCCTTCTAGTCATGGTAAATGCTCATGAGTGAAAGGGTTGCGAGTCTCCTGGATAATGCATTGGCCACCACATTGTGCTTCCCCTTGACATACTCAATATCGAAGTCATAGGCCTGCACCTTGCTGAACCATCTCTGTTGTCTGTCATTGAGGCCCTGTTGCCCCATGAAGTGACAGAGACTACTGTGATCTGTCTTCACCCGAAACCAGTTGCCCACTAAGTACTTCCGAAATTTGGCCAACGCATGCATGATGGCCAACATCTCTTTGTCGTAAATAAAATATGACCTCTCATGTGGTAGGAGCTTTCGGCTCTCAAAAGCAATGGGATGTCCATCCTAGGACAATATTGCCCAATCCCCTCACCTGATGCATAACACTCCAATGTAATTAGCTAATCGAAATCTGGGAGTGCCAACACCAAGCAACTACTCGTCACCTCCTTGAGGTGATCAAATGTTGACTGGGCTCCATCTATCCATGCAAAAGCCCCCTTCTTGGTCAAATCCGTGAGGGGTGCCGCCAATTGTGAGAAGCCCTTGACGAACTTCCAGTAATAGGTGCAAATGCCCAAAAACCCCCTCAACATTGTCACATCTCTAAGCATTGGCCAATCCCACATGGCCTTATCTTCTCCTCATGTACCTTCACACCGTCTGTGCCAATGATGTGTCCCAGGTAGAGCATCTCTATCAGCCTAGACTCACACTTGGACAATTTGGTGTAAAAATGTTGTTCCTCCAAAATGCGCATCATCGTCTCCAGGTGTTGTAAGTGCTCCTCCCATGTTTTGTCATAGATCAGGATATCATCGAAGAACACCAATACAAATCTCCTCAACTTCCCTCAGAACACATGGTTCATAAATGACTGGAAGGTGGCAGGGGCGTTGGTCAGCGCAAAAGGCATGATCAGAAACTCGAAATGCCCATAGTGGCATCTGAAGGTCGTTTAAGGGATGTCCTAATCCCTCACCCTGATCTGATGGTACCCTGAATGCAAATCTATCTTAGAGAAGTATTTGGCTCCTCTAAGCTCATCCATCAGCTCATCAATGCGCAGAATGGGGTATCGATTCTTCAAAGTCTCCTTGTTGAGCACCTTGTAATCAATGCACATGCGCAAGGTTCCATCCTTCTTCTTTATCAGCACTACTAAAGAAGCAAAGGGGTTGAAACTCAACCTAATGTGGCCCAACACCAACAACTCTCTGATGGTCCGCTTAATCTCATCCTTCAAAAAATAGGCCTTGGGATGCCTACAAGAGGTGGTGATAACTGCCTGCACAGCAGGCTCCAACTCGATGGTGTGCTCGAACCCCCTGTCTGGTGGTTGCCCCGATGGAATGTCCCCAAATACTATCGGGTATCTATCTAAGATGTCCTGTATGTTCGGGTGTGATGGCTTGGCCTGTCTCCCAGCCTTTGAAATCCTCAGCTTCACTACCCACACTATGTCCCCGTGCCTCAAGTCTACCTCCGTCCTATGCGCTGAAACTGTTTGTGGAGGATACGAATGCATACCCCAAAGAACTACCAGCTTGCCATCTGGCCCGGTGAAATCCATCTCCAGCTTCCTCCAATCGGTGGTGACTCAGCCAAGGGAGAATATCCGTTGGACACCCATCACTACGTTGGTGTCTGGTACGTCCACCACGAATAGATGGTCTTTCATCGAGTAGTTCCCCATGGTCACTGTCAAAGTGGGGACATACCGAGTGCACTGCATAATCCTGTCCCCCGACACAAGATCAGAAAACCCCTCAAACTCTGTTGTGGGGATACCCCTCCTCTGGACCATCTAAGCATCAATGAAATTGTGGGTGGCTCCACTGTTTACTAGGACTGAGACACGTTGCCCCTACACTGTGCCTCTGATCCTTAGGAACATAAATTTGGGAATCTCGCACAAGGAAGCAAGGACTCCCCCAGATGGTGTAAAAGATGCTCCCCCATGTGGTAGTGGTGGTGGCCCCCTCTTTGTCGAACCCTCGATGTCTCCCCCACCACACTCCAACTCCACATCATCCTCCTGATCATTATCCAAAAAGACCTCGATATAATGGGCCTTGCCCACTTGTGCACTGATGGCTTGGTGCCCATGGCTCCCGACAAGTAAAGCATAGCTGTGAAATTTTCAATCTAAAAATCTACAATTGCAGTGATAGATTTCTTCCTCCTACTTATTACTTCAATAAGTGATTTATAAAAATCTATCAGTAAACTTCTAAATAAATACTATTGCAACATTCACAATATGCAGAGAAGTAAACAGTAAAGAACATAAGCATAAGAACCAATCACATGTACTGAACCAATCGGTGCAGTAGATGAGGGTTTTATTAATATTCTTCAGCAAATGAATCTTTACAAAGAATACACTGGCAAATAAAATCTAAAAACACCTGAGAAAGAATTCTAGGCTCCTCCCGACAATTTCCTGACACCTGAATCAGCCTCTACTTCCCTTTGTGCCTGTCTGTGTGTTTCTCTGCGCAGTCCTTGCACTGGACTGCGTAAGTCTGCGTAGGCTCTACATGGGTTCACTGCGCTGCCTCATGTGGCCCACTGCGTCCATCTGTCCTCGAGCTCAGTCACTGCTGAGTCCCTCCTCCTCCTTTTGCAACTCTCCGCCCTGCAACTCTTCCACTGAGATCGAATTCTATTCCTTTAGAATTGATCTCCTTCGAGTACTGAGTGTATGCTCGGCTTGTTTTCCAAATGACACTCAAACCTTCTTTTATAATCTTCTCGTTGATGAATCAACGACCCAGATTAGAAGTCTAATCAATGGCTAAGATAAAAACTTGGCTTGATCTTCGTTTTCTAGAAGATTCACACTTTGTCTTATTAATACCCTTTAATTATTTAATTTCCCTAAGTTTAGATTTAGGGTCTCCATTAAAATAATTAATTATTTTAATAAGACATGAACCGAGTGGAATTTCCACAAACGATTTTTGGGTTCTTTGGAATACTGATGTCCAAGTCTCCTCACAAAGTTTGAGACTTAGAACACTTTCCGATGCTACAAAAATCAACACTTCCTCTTAGCTAGGAAAGTGTTCCAGCAATATGCCTGCTGCATGTTGCTCTGCTTTTGAAGCAATCTCTACGTTGTTGATCTCTAGACGCTACCTCTCATCTGCTGCGTTGTTGCCTTCTGTATTGCTGCCCATAACATTGTTGCATTTGTACTGCAGCTCCCTCTAAATCCTGATCCTATCCATTCTTGCTACTGGAGTGGATTCTTAATCATCCCCGTCTTCTCTCTGAAGTAGACAAACTTAGTCTTCCCCAGAGCCTTCGTGAGAATGTCTGCCACTTGTTCTCCTGTTGGAGTGTACTGCAACTATACAGCTCCTCATTGGACACAGTCCCTGATGAAGTGACACCTGATGTCAATGTGCTTCGACCGATCATGAAACACGGGATTTTCAAAGAGCTTGATGCAACTCAGATTATCCCATAAAATATTGGTCGCTTCCATTTTCTCCTTTAGTAGGTTCACAAGAAGTTTCCGAAGCCATATGGCCTCACACGAAGTTGTGCTAGCTACCATATATTCAGCCTCTGTTGACCTAAGTGCCACAGATTTTTGTTTCCTGCTGCACCAAGAAGTCATTCCTGATCCTAGACTGAAACAATACCCACTATTACTCTTCCAATCTACTGGACTCCCAGCCCAATCTGCGTCGGTGAATCCACTCAACCTGATATCACTGCTACGGGTGTACTTCAATCCAAGCCCAACTGTTCCTTGAAGGTACCTGAGAACATGCTTGGTTGCTGCCCAATGAGCCCTCTTAGGTTCTACCATGAACTGACTAAGGGTATTTACAGCATAACAAATGTTTGGCCTTGTGTTTACCAGATACATAAAAGATCCTATGAGCTACCTATACAAAGTAGGATCAGCCTCATCATCTTCGAACATGTCGATTTTCTTCCAGTTGGTGATCATTGGAGTCGTCATGGGTCTACAGTCCTCCATCTGAAATCTCTTCAAAATATTTGTAGTATATCTTCCTTGACCAAGAAAGATCTCCCCCTTCTGCTGCCAAACTTCCAACCCCAAAAAATAGTGCAATAGCCCTAGATCCTTCATGTCGAATTTCGTAGCCAAATTCTTCTTGCAGTCTTTGATGAGCCCTGAAGATCGTGTCAGAAATAGATCATCTACATATAAAACTAGTATCAAGGGCTCACTCCCTACCCTTAGATAGTAGAGATTGGGATCTGCATCACCCTTGACTAATCTCATCTTCTGCCAGTAGCTGTCAATTCGACCATACCAGGCTCTAGGAACTTGCTTTAGTCCATACAAGGCTTTCTTAAGCCTGCACACATGAGTCTTCTAATTATGCGTCTCGAAGACTTCTGGTTGTTCAATATACACCTCTTCTTCTATCACCCCATTCAGGAACGCAGTCTTGACATCCATCTAGTGAATCTCCCATCCCATATGCGCAGCAAGGGATATCATGGATCTAATAGAGTTATATCTGGCTACTAGAGCAAAAGTTTCTTCATAATCTATCCCTTCCTTCTGAGCATACCCCTTAGCCACAAACCTGGCTTTAAATTTCTCAATGCTACCATCTACAGCATAGTTGACCTTGTAGATCCATCTTGATCCTACAACTAATCTCTCCTGAGGTCTGGGGACCACTTCCCAGACATCATTCGTCATGATGGAACTGTACTCTTCCACCATTGCATCTACCCATATCTGGTGTTGAGCTGCTTCTCGGAAACTGGAAGGTTCCCCAACCTGTGCAACCAAAGCTTGATACCTCTCAGGTTGCTTACGCTGTCTCTTCTCATTTCGGGGGACTCCGACAAAGTCTTTTGCATCCCTCAGAATTTGTCGGAGTTCCCTACTCGTTCTCCCACTAGTAGTGGGTAGATTTACCTGCTCTCCCTCCTACAAGTCCTTGGAAGAAATGTCCCTTGGATCTGCATTCCTTGGAGAGGCAGCTGAATTATCTTTCGCCAGTTGTTGAGGTTGAACCAGCGGTCCTCCTAAGATTGCGTAGCAGAAGGCAACTCGCGGGATTTTCTAAAGGCCCTCTCCTCCATGAATTTCACATCCCTCTGCACCACAACTTTCCTGCTCTCAGGAATATAGATGTGATATGCCCTTGCATTCTCACTGTATCCTACTAGATACCCCTTTTCCGCAGTCATATCCAACTTCTTCCTCTTCTCACTGGGCACATGACAATAAGTTGTACTGCCAAAGATCCTAAAGTGACTCACTTCAGGCTTGCTGCCAATGAAAACACTTTCTGGCGTGATCTTTCCCAATGCAACGTGAGGGACCCTGTTCTGAACATAGACAGTTGTACTATTAAATTTAGATAACCATGGTGTTCTATGCTTGATGCACTTTTACTTCAATTTTTCTTAGGGCCGATACAAAATAGCAATCACATAAACATGAAAGTAAAATGTTGATAGAACACAATAATAGATCAATAGAAGACAAGCCAAATATAGATCAAATTTACAATTCCTTTTGTCCAGCAAAGATATAAGAATTGTTGCGTTATGTTGGTCAGCAGGATGCTTCAACCAGCAAAGTCTTTCTTGGTCAGCCAGCACTTCATGTGTCACACCCACAACCTTCAAAGACAGTTCATCACAAGTCAACACTAGTCAACCCAAAAACAGCACAAAAAAGTCAACGCAGGCAGTAGCAGAAAAGTCAACACAGCGAACTAGGGCTTCGGTCAAATAGCCCAGAATTCCTCGATTTTAGTGCCCAGCTGTACGACCTCCTAAAATCGGATTTTCTGCAGAGTTTTGAGGTCAAAAGACCAAGGGTCAATGCTGGTCAACGCTGCTGCAAAAGTGCCCTAAACAGATCCGCAAATTTCAAACTTCTGCTCCACAGGTGTGAGGGGAAAAAGGCCTCCAAAGGCTATCGAACCAATCAGATCACAATGAGAGAATGTGTGATGAGATGATGAGAAAATGACCTCCACGTCTCTCCAATTTATATCCATCAATGAGGGTGTGTGACACATCTATTAGGCATGTGAGCCTACATTACAAATCTGGCCGACCTTGCACATGTGGAAAATAAATTCAGAGTAAGTGTTCTGCTCATCTGATCAAGATGATCTTTAGATCAATCTTGCACCTCTCCGAAATTTGGACCTAGTTGCCCAAAATTAACACTCCCTCTCAACTAGGGAGAACTCCATTTGTCCACAAGTGACATCCATCATGTACCAAACCAAACACCGTGTGTCATCCCGCCGTAACTTGCTTTGCTGGCTCTTTCTCAGATAGAACAAAAAAACGTGAGTCACAAAGACATCACACTCAGTTGACCCGAATTCAACTTAGAGGTAAAAACATCTCTTAGACTCAAAAGAGTCTCATCCTAACCCGAAGTTAGTTTACTGACCCGAAGTCAGTTTAGAGGATAAAACCTCATCATACTTGATCCCAGATCAAGGTGTTGGACACGTGCCATCCTAGACATAGAGAGTACGCCAATCTCCGATGTGTCCATTGATCTTACTATGGTATTTATCCACACTTCCCACCTCATTGGCCAAATGAGAGGTACTTCCCATGAGTCCGAAACTCCATGGGTAAGATGCATGTGGGGCACAGTTTAGAGAGAGGCGAACCAACTCAATATCATAATGGTGGGGAAGAAGCACAATAGGGTTCGACAAGCCTAGCCCCGTATGTGCTTATATCTCCAAGAAGCTATCCCCAAGCCCCTTGGAGCTCCCAGAGCTCATAGTCCAACTCAAGCAGGACTCTCAGAATAGGGTCTTTCCATGATTCCAAGCTTCTCACAGAAAGTTAGGAACTTGACCTTCCCCAAGGGCTTCATGAGAATATCCGCGACCTGCTCATCAATTCCTATATGATCGAACCTTATGGCACCTCGTTGTACCATATCCCGAATAAAGTGGTACCTAATATCAATATGCTTGGATCAATCGTGGAACACGGGATCTCAGAAAGACGAATCCCACTCTGGTTATCACAAAGGATAACGGTGGTATCTAGCACATGCCCGAACAACTCATTGAAGAGCTTTCGCAACCAAACAGCTTCACAACAGGCCATACTTGCTGCAATGTATTTAGCCTCAACGGTGCTCAAAGCCACCAACTTCTGCTTCCTTCTCATCAAAGATATCGAAGCAAAACCCAAGGTGAAGCAACATCCAAATGTGCTCTTGCGATCCACCACACTGCCTGCCCAATCGTCATCAGTATATCCATGGAGTCTCAAACTCCCAGCAGTGTATCTTAGCCCATGGTTGATTGAGCCCCAAAGATATCTCAACAGATTCTTGGCACCAATCCAGTGAATGTGATGAGGAACAACCATATGTTGACTCAAAGTGTTCACTGCAAAACATATGTCCAGACAGGAGTTAACTAAGAACATCAGGGCCCCCACGAGTTGTCGATACTCGGTAGGATTTGCTAGCACGGGCCCAGCAACGTTCCACTCAACTTCTTAAAGTTGAGTTCCATCGGTGTCAACACAGACTTACAGTCCACCATACCAAATCTCTTCAACAGCTTCATGACATATTTTCCTTGAGAAAGGAAAATCTCGCCTGGCTTCTGCCAAACCTCCAAGCCTAGGAAGTAGTGCATCAGTCCTAGGTCTTTCATCTCAAACTCGGAAGCTAGCTCCCTCTTACACTGATGAATGAGAGGGTCAGCACCTGTCAGGAAGAGATCGTCCACATAGAGAACCAGAATGAGAGGCCTTTCTCTATCAACCTTAAAGTAAATGTTCGGAGCAACATTAATTCGAGTGAAGCCCAGCTTCATCAAGTAGCTATCTATCCTCTCATCCCAAGCCCTGGGGGCTTGCTTCAACCCATAGAGGGCTTTATTCAACCTGCATATATGGGTGTCTCCATCTCGAACTTCGAACCCCAGAGGTTGCTCCACATACACCTATTCCTTTATAGCACCATGTAGAAAAGCGGACTTCACATCCATCTAATGTAGACTCCATCCTTGCGTAGCAGCAAGGGCAATAATAGATCGAATGGTGGTATAGCGGGCCACAGGTGCAAATATATCATCATAATTTATGCCTTGTTTTTGAGAGAAGCCTCGGGCAACAAATCTTGCCTTGTACTTTCCATCAGATCCATGCTTGATCTTATAGAGCCATTTCGATGTGACAACAGATTTGTCCTCCGGTCTTAGGATCACTTCCCAGACATCATTCTTCATAATGGACTCATATTCTCCGTGCATAGTATCCTTCCAAACTTGATGCTTTACAGCTTCTTCAAATGTTCCAGGCTCAGATTGTACTATCGTACTCATGGCTGCTAGATACCCTTGGTATCTCTTTAGCCTCTTGCTTTCACGAAATGTCCCCCTTCGGGCAATATGTCTCTCGGCATATGCGAGAGTATCCCTGAGCCATGAGGGTCTTCTCTTATTTGAAGGAGGTGGATCAATAGGATCCATAGGTCCTTCAACATCGGGCAGCAGGTCATCCTTCGGCTCTTCCTGCTTCCCTGCTTCTTCATCTTCTTTGTCTTCCTTGAAGCTAGGAAGATTTCTCACTTTCTTGAAGGCAGCATCTTCATCGAAGGTGACATCGTGGAATATCACCACTTCTCTTTGACCAAGCACATAGATTCTATATGCCTTCGAAGTTTCATTGTAGCCCACAAACATTCCCTTCTTTCCAGAAGCATCCAACTTGCTTCTCTTTTCTTTTGGCACATGAAACTAAATAGGACAACCAAAAACTCTAAAATGAGAAACATCAGGTTTCCTACCAAAGAAGACTTCCTCGGGTGTTTTGGAGTCCAGAGCGGAATGCGGCCATCTATTTTGAACATACACAACAATGTTCGCAACTTCTCCCCATAGAAACTTCGAAAGACCTTGGTCACATAGCATGGCGCAGGCAGCTTCCACAATGGTCCTGTTCTTTCTTTCAGCAACACCATTTTGCTCAGGAGTGTACGCAGTTGTGGTCTCCCTCTTAATGCCAACTTCTCTACAAAAGTCATTAAACTCATTTGACTCATATTCGGTCCCATTGTCGGTCCTCAAAACTTTGATTTTCTTCTCGGTTTGATTTTCCACCAAGGCCTTGAAGGTACGAAACCATTTGAATGCATCGTCCTTCTTCAAAAAAAATCTATCCAAGTCTTACGGGAGAAGTCATCTGTAAAAATCATGTAATAGGAACATCCTCCCAAGGATGTCACAGACAGCATACCAGATAAGTCAAAATGTATCAACTGCAAGATATCAGTTGTCTTTGTGACACTTGAGGGGAATGGTCCCCTTGTATGCTTCGCTTCGGCACAACCCTGACATATACCTTCATGATCATCTCTAAATTAGGGCATCCCTATCACCACCTTCCTTGCTTCGAGAAGGGCTTTGTAATGAAGGTGTGCAAACCTCCGGTGCCATAACTCTGTTTGAAGAGTTGTTTCACATGACATAGCCCCCAATGGGCTTCCTCCAACCTGGTAGAGTGTATCAACTCTAAAACCAATAGAAAGAGCTTCGTTGAAGTTCGTCTTCCAGATGAGTACCTTTCCATCAACGAATGCCACCTTGAACCCTTTGTCTTCCATTGTTGAAATGGACACAAGGTTCTTCTTCAAATCAGGTATGTACAAAACATCTTGTAATCAGAGGACTTGACCTTGAGATAGATGGAGGGTCACAGTCCCTGTCCCTTTCACGGGATAGGTGGCATTATCTCCAAGGATAATTTCTAGATTAGTATCCTTCTCAACCAAATCAGAAAGGGCTTCTTTATAACCAGTGAGGTGCCTTGATGCACCACTATCAATCAACCATACATCCAGGGTGTCGGGTGGAGATGCAGTAGAGAGGGCAAATATAAGAATAAATTCATTTCTTTTATTATCACCAACATTAGATTCATCGTACCTGGAATTTCTTGACCTCTTGAAAGGTTTCCCATTTCCACTACGATCAGAGGGAGCCTTCCTTTTTCCTTGGAACCAGTTGTTCCTTCCATTTCTTCTCGAGTTGTTGTTGTCATCATCCCTGGGAGAGTCCCTTCTATTAGGGCACTCTCTTGCATAGTGACCAGACTTGTTACAAGTGTAACATCTTCCCTTCCTTCCATTGGGCCCCGCTCTAACATGGTTTTGATTTCTTGGGCCACCATGGTTCTTCTTCTTTGCATGAGCGGCGAAGGCAGTAGGGTCACTTCCATTTCCATTAGAGGCATACTCCATCATTCTTGTTTCCTCTTGATTGCATCTCGTCAATATTTCATCAAAATTAGGAATCACATTATTATTAAGAATAGTGGTATTGAATACATGCCAATCACTGGGGAGACCTCCAAATGCAATAAGAACCATCTCTCAATCAGATATTGCTTCCCCAATATCTAGGAGGTTATTCCTGATTTCAGTGAACCTCATAAAATAGGATTGAATAGATTCATCCTTACCCTTCTTGATATTCTTCAATTGATTCTTGAAGAAGAGGATTTGATTAGCGTTGCTAGCTCTGAACATGCTCACCAGCTTACCATACATTTCCTTAGATGTCTTCAGCTCAGAAATGTAAGCAACCAAGTGCATGAATAGAATCCCGGATAATCATCTTTGCTTTGATTTCCCCTTTCCTATAATTAGTTGTAAATTTCTGAAGATGTTCTATGCTAGATGAAAATTTACTTTAAACCTCTAGGGCTCAATCACATGAAAGTAAGATGCAGATAGAACATACGAATAGATCGATGGAAGACAAGCCAAAAACAGAGATAAAGAATGGTGGAGTTACGGCAATCAGCAGGATGCTTCAACTAGAAAATTCTCCATAAGGTCAGCCAACCCAATGTGTCACACAACCCCAAGACTTCTCATAAAAAACGCTCCATCAAGGCGTTGCACCAAGAAGCCCTAATCGTAGCACCATCCGTGAGAGAAAAGAATGCCTCCAAAATGTGTGTAAAATGAACTCCAAGTCTCTCCAATATATAGTCATCTGTGGGGGTGTGTGACAAATCTCTTATGCATGTGGGATAAATCTGGCCGACCTTGCACATGTGGAATAAATTCAAAATACATGTTCTGCTCATCCGATCAAGATGATCTTTAGATCGATCTTGCACCTCTCCGAAAGAGGAATCCAATAAAAATATTGGCATCGTCATTTGAGCATAACAACATGGATTTTGGACCTAGTTGCCCAAAATTAACACTCCCTCTCAACTAGGGAGAACTCCATCCACCAGTGCCATCCAAACATCGTGTGTCATCCCGCCGTAACTTGCTTTGTTGGCTCTTTATTTCAGAACAAAAAGGTGAGTCACAAAGACATCACTCCCAACTGACAAAATCAGCTCAGAGGTCTAAAACCTCTATAGGACTCAAAGGAGTCTCATACTAACCCGAAGTTAGTTTAACTGACCTGAAGTCAGTTGGAGGTACGAAACCTCACTTGGACTCAAAAGAGTCATATACTAACCCGAAGTTAGTTTAACTGACCCGAAGTCAGTTGGAGGTCTAAAACCTCACTTGGACTCAAAAGAGTCATATACTAACCCAAAGTTAGTTCAACTGACCCAAAGTTAGTTGGAGGTTCGAAACCTCACTTAACTTGATCCCAGATCAAGTGGTTGGACACGTGCCATCCTAGACATAGAGAGTACGACAATCTCCGATGCATCCATCGGTCTTGCTATCAGTCTCTAGCCACATTTCCCACCTCATTGGCCAAATGTGAGGTACTTCCCATGAGTCTAGAACTCCATGGGTAGGATGCATACGAGGCACAGATCAAAGAGAGGTAAACCAACTCAATATCATCATGGTGGGGCGGAAGCACACCAACAAGGTTCAGCAAGCCTAGCCCTGTGGTTTCTTATAGCTCCAAGAAGCTATCCTCAAAGCCCCCCTAGAGCTCCCAGAGCTCACCGTCCAACAGGACCCTCCAAATAGGGTCGTTCCACGATTCCAAGATTCTCACGGAAGGTTAGGAACATGACCTTCCCCAAGGGCTCTGTGAGAATATTCGTGACTTGCTCATCAGTTCCTATATGATCGAGCCTTACGGCGCCTCTCTGTACCATATCCCGGATAAAATGGTACCAAATATCAATATGCTTGGATCGATTGTAGAACACGGGATTCTCTGGCAAACGAAGCCCCTCTGGTTATCACAAAGGATAACAGTGGTATCTAGCACAAATTCGAACATCTCACTGAAGAGCTTTCGCAACCAAGTAGCTTCATAATAGGCCATACATGCTGCAATGTATTCGGCCTCAACGGTGCTCAAAGCCATCGACTTCTGCTTCCTGCCTGAAGCAAACCCAAGTGTGAAGCAACATCCAGATGTGCTCTTGCGATCCACCACACTTCCAGCCCAATCAACATCAGTATATCCACGAAGTCTCAAACTCCCGGCACTGTACGTCAGCCCAAGGTCTATCGTGCCCCAGAGATATCTCAAGAGTTTCTTGGCACCAACCCAGTGAATGTTATGAGGATCAACCATGTGTTGACTCAAAGTGTTCACTGCACAACATACGTCCTGACGGATGTTCCTTAAGAACATCAGGGCCCCTACGAGTTGTCGATACTCGGTAGGATTTGCTAGCATGGGCCCAGCAGCGATTCCACTCAACTTCTTAAAGTTGAGCTCCATCGATGACGACACGGACTTACAGTCCACCATACCAAATCTCTCCAGCAGCTTCACAATAAATCTCGCCAAGTCTCTGCCAAACCTCCAAGCCTAGGAAGTAATGCACCAGTCCTAGGTTTTTCATCTCGAACTCAGAAGCGAGCTCCCTCTTACACTGATGAATGAGAGGGTCAGCACCTGTCAAGAAGAGATCGTCCACATAGAGAACTGGAATGAGAGGATTTTCTCTATCAACCTTGAAGTAAAGGTTTGGATCAACATTACTTCGAGTGAAGCCCAACTTCATCAAGTAACTATCTACCCTCTGGTACCAAGCCTTGGGGGCTTGCTTCAACCCATAGAGGGTTTTCTTCAACCTCCATACATGAGAGTCTCTATCCTGGACTTCGAACCCCATAGGTTGCTCCATGTACACCTCTTCCTTTGTCGAACCATGCAGAACAAGCGGTCTTCACATCCATCTGATGGAGACTCCATCCTTGCGTGGCAGCGAGGTCAATAATAGATCACAGGTGAAAATATATCATCATAATTTATGCCTACCTTTTGAGAGAAGCCTCGAGCAACGAATCTTGCCTTGAACTTTTCAACACTACCATCAGATCCATGCTTGATCTTATAGAGCCATTTTGAGGTGACAACAGCTTTGTCCTTCGGTCTCAGAACCACATCCCAAACATCATTCTTCATAATGGACTCGTACTTTTCGTGCATAGCATCCTTCCAGACTTTATGCTTTACGGCTTCTTCAAAAGATCCAGGCTCAGATTGTACGATTGTACTCATGGCTACTAGATACCCTTGGTATCTATTCAGTTTCTTGCTTTCACAGAATGTCCCCATTGGGGCCATATGTCTCTCGACATCCTTGAGAATGTCTCTGAGCCATGAGGGTCTTCTCTTCTTTCTTCCAGCAACGCCATTTGCTCATGAGCATACACAGTTGTGGTCTCCCTCTTAATGCCAGCTCCTCTTGCGAGAGAAGTCATCTATAAGAGTCATGAAATAAGATCATCCTCCCAAGGATTTCACAGGCAGCATATCAGATAAGTCAGTGTATCCGATGTCTTTGTGATACATGAGGAATGAATAAAATCCCCTTGTATGCTTTCCTTCAGCATAACCCTGACATACGTCTTCATGATTATTTGAGAATTCGAGCATCACATACACCAACTTCCTTGCTTCGGAAAGGGCTTTATAATCATAGGACTAAATCTTACTTACCCACTGACAAAGCTTATTTTATGGAATTATAGCCATACAAGTATCATAACCATATACTGTCATACTTTTTTCATACATCTTGACAGGTATCGTACCCTGTCATATCATTGATTACAGTGTTTCCATAATATTATCATACACATCGCTTATCATATTCATCACTGTCATACTGCCATACAGTACTGAAGATATCAAACGTCATAGTTATATATATTTTTCCATATGCCACTGAAGATACCACAGATCAAGTTCATATAGACTATGCCATATACAGTGAGGTCATATATACTTTGCCATATGTCACTGTTCTAAGGCTCATCGACCAGCCATTGATATTATCCGTAGATTTCCTTAAAAAACATTCAAAGACAGACATACTTTAATAAACTTTCCATGTAAGAATCAATTTTACATACCTCTTCTTTTGTCTACCTTCCTACAGTAGATTTCCAAAGCACTGTAAATATCAACTCATCAAGTCTGCCTTCACATAATAATTGAGCTACTTCAACGTCACTGATGACAGGATTTGAACAAGGGCTTTAATACAATGATTTATCCTCCGCAAAATTACTATGCATTAGGCCTTAAATCACTTTGTCTTATTCACCATACAAGGATAGACTTCCCCAATGAATCTGCCTCTCTCTTGGATCAGAAAATACCATAGAGCTAGTGCACAATTCTAATGAGGGTCTGTGACCCTATCAGAAAGATAAAAACATAACTTATTGTCATATTTTCAGGGTCTCGGCCCTCTGCTTCAAGGCATGAAAGTTAGAAACTCATCCTCCAATCTGGGCAAAACTTGACTATAAAATTCGATCCTCCTTAAGGTTTCAAGCTGGGAGAGACACTCCTCCTTCACACTCAGCCCTTAAGATAACCCACACAAGTCACCCTACAAGTGGTTGTCCCCAGCAGCAGAACAAACTAACCTCAAAATCAAGGAAGAAGGCCATGATTAAGTTGCGGCCTCCTAGTGATGACTGCGACTGAGTTGGAGGAGCCTTTCTACACAGGCTACTCCAATTCTGATCCAAACCCGGTCAACTCCTTGACCCAACGCACCTCTAAACACTGTTGTTACAATACTGTAGTACTGTTGTCCTGGTTAGGGCACTTTGCAGGCTGCACCAACCACTAACCAGCCATTGGACAACCACCTTCTAGTTGCGGCCTAGGCAAGACAAGGTGCCCTATGTATGGGTTGTCATGTGGCAGCCTTAAAAGACTCCACGCTGGACTATTTGGAGTGGCTAGGCCTGCGGCCTACAACAGTCTACTGCGGCTCCCTTACAACATACCCAATATTCTTTCCTTCTCCACGTGCAGCCCTCAAAACAATCTGAAAATAGCTCCTCTTCCTGCGGCCTTTGTTCCAGCAAGTCCGAGCTTGGGACAAACCTTAAATGAGGCCTAAAACAGAGCTAGAAGAGGCACGTTATACCTACAGCAACTCGGCCTCTCTTCTATGCAGATAAGCCTCCTCCACGTTGTCCCAATCTGCTCCTTACAAGGCCTATTCCAACTGCGGCTAAACCCAAACAAATTCAGAGATGTACTTTCCCAATTCCGATTTGTTTCCAGCCCTTAAGGCCTTGGCCTAGCAGCCAGCATATACGGCCTGCCTTCTTTTTTTTTATACAAATCTTGAGCAAAGTTCCATAGATATAGAGACAGAAATTACAGTGGCAGTTAGCTTGGATACAGGCCAACAAGTGCACAAGTAGTCTCCCACAACCAACGAAGTTGTCTCCACTGTTTGCACTGTTGTTCCTACAATTCTGGTTAGGGCACACAACACAACCCTTAATCCTCCACACAATCAGCAAATAAGCCCTTCTAGGGTTGCGGTCCACCTTGGAGAGACTCCCCTCATGCCACTCTGCCTCCTAAAGTTCATGTCCTCTCTTGACATGCCTTAACGCTGCCTCCAGCTACTTGCTATGGCCTGCGGTCTAGCATAGCAGCTTGCTGTAGCTGTGGCTTCCTCCAAAACAAACCCAAACAAGCTCCAAAACAGCAACGTCTTGCTTCTCTGTTCCTCAGCCTAGTAGCCCAACACCTTGGTCACTTAAAACAATCTTCACAGATTCTGTTTTGACCCTAAAACGGTCCCCCAACAATTTCGTTGTCACTTACATCTCCTCGGCCTCCAACACAGACCTCTCCACGCTGTTTTGAGAAGGCTTCTCCACGTTGAAGGTTAGAGCACAAAACAGCACTAAATCTGCCCACGCTATCACTTGCTGTGGTGGTATGGCCTGCGGCCTACCACACAGCCTTGTTGTAGCTTACGACACCCTTATTGGCCCTGAAAACAGTCCTTATCTCGCTGCTTTAGATTCTCAACAAGATGGGCTTTGTCTTCTCCTTAGCTCTGATACCATGTAAATTTCTGAAGATGTTCTATGCTAGATGCATATTTACTTTAAACTTCTAGGGCTCAATCATATGAAAGTAAGATGGAGATAGAACATACCAATAGATCGATGGAAGACAAGCCAAAAACAGAGATAAAGAATGGTGGCGTTACGGTGATCAGCAGGATGCTTCAACCAGCAAAGTCTCTATAAGGTCAGCCAACCCAATGTGTCACACAACCCCAAGACTGCTCATAAAAAACGCTCCATCAAGACGCTGCACCAAGAAGCCTGAACTGCATCATCATGAGAAGCCCTAATCGCAGCACCATCCATGAGAGAAGAGAATGCCTCCAAAATGTGTGTGTGAAATGAACTCCAAGTCTCTCCAATATATAGTCATCTGTGGGGGTGTGTGACACATCTCTTATGCATGTGGGATAAATCTGGCCGACCTTGCACATGTGGAATAAATTTAAAATACATGTTTTGCTCTTCCAATCAAGATGATCTTTAGATCGATCTTGCACCTCTCCGAAAGAGGAATCCAATAAAAATATTGGCATCGTCATCTAAGCATCACAACATGGAGTTTGGACCTAGTTGCCCAAAATTAGCATTCGTCTTCGTGGCAGCAATTGCATTTGATGGAGGCTCTTGAATCTTCCCCTGCACATAGTCCATAACATCTTGATCTTCTAGCATCAAATCCAAGGACATCTTCCATGCATGATAATCAGACTTATCAGTCAATTTATCATCAGCCTTGAAACCCTTGTAGGTTGAGGAGGCCATTTTTCCTTGATAGGATTTCTTCCTTCAGAGATTGCTTCTAACACCAGCTTGGACTCTTGGACTTTGTCTTCACCTCAACTTTGATACCATGTTAAATTTAGATAACCATGGTGTTCTATACTTGATGCACTTTTACTTCAATCTTTCTTATGCCCGATACAAAATAGCAATCACATAAACATGAAAGTAAAATGTTGATAGAACACAATAATAGATCAATAGAAGACAAGCCAAACATAGATCAGATTTACAATTCCGTTTGTCCAACAAAGATATGAGATATTGTTGCGTTACGGCGGTTAGCAGGATACCTCAACCAGCAAAGTCTTTCTCGGTCAGCCAACACTTCATGTGTCACACCCACAACCTTCAAAGACAGCTCATCACAAGTCAACACTAGTCAACCCAAAAATAGCGCATAAAATTCAACGCAGGCAGCAGCGGAAAAGTCAACGCAGCAAACTAGGGCTTCGGTCAAACAGCCCGAAATTCCTCGATTTTAGTGCCCAGCTATACGGCCTCCTAAAATCGGATTTCCTGCATAGTTTTGAGGTCAAACGACCAAGGGTTGACCACAATCAACGCTGCTGCAAAAGTGCCCTAAACAGATCCGCAAATTTCAAACTTCTGTTCCACACGTGGGAGGGGAAAAAGGCCTCCAAAGGCTATTGAACCAATCAAATCATAATGAGAGAATGTGTGATGAAATGATGAGAAAATGACCTCCAAGTCTCTCCAATTTATATCCATCAATGAGGGTGTGTGACACATCTATTAGGCATGTGAGCCTACATTACAAATCTGGCCGACCTTGCACATGTGGAAAATAAATTCAAAATAAATGTTCTGCTCATCCGATTAAGATGATCTGATCTTGCACCTCTCCGAAAGAGGAATCCAACAAAAATATGACCATCATCATATGAGCAGTGCAACATGGAGTTTGGACCTAGTTGCCCAAAATTAACATGTATTACAAGCTTCAACCCATGGAAATTTGGGCATGTCTTGATCATACAACATCGCCCTTGCAGCCTCGACAATAGTGTTGTTATTCCTTTCTACCACACCATTCTGCTTCAGATTATATGGAGCGTCCACTCTCTTCTGATACCTTCCCTTGTGCAGAACCTAGTGAATTCCTTGTCTGTGTATTCACCACCATTGTCTGAACACAACACCTTGATCCGCTTTCCTATCAGATTTTCTACCAGAGCTTTAAACTCTTTAAACTGACTGAAGACTTCGTCCTTGGTCATCAAAAAGTAGATCCAGGTTTTCCAGGAACGGTCATCAATAAAGGTGACGAAATACTCGGCACCACTAAGAGCTCTAGTGGACATTGGTCCACAAATATCTGAGTGTATCAAGCCCAATACACTCTTGGCCCTATTGTTGCTTCTATGATACGTTGTCTTGGCATATTTACCCAATACGCACCCTTTGCAGACATCCTCCCACTTGGTGCTAAATTTTGGAACTCCTGTGACATTTTTCTTGAGAATTATTAATGCCCCATGATGCAAATGTCCCATTCTTCTGTGCCATAGTTCATTCAGGTTCGTTTCATCAGTGCTGCCAATTAGTGCCATTGGCGATTCGAGCTGCAACTTATAAAGTTTGTTGCTCCTTACTCCGATCTATGCCTTCTTCTTCCAACAAGGTGATGAATCCTTAGTTAAATTGAGAGGGGTGGGTGAATCAATTTAATATATTCATGGACAATTAAAACTTTTCATTCAACTCATTTACACCTTCATTTCATAAGCAGCTTAATACATAATGGATCAACAAACATAATGTGTGGACAGCAAGTAATTAAACAGATTAAAACATCACATCAACACTTAATCATCAAGCACATAGACAGCAGATATAGGTGGAAACCCATAAAGGGAGAAAACTGCATCTTATTATTGTTGTGATGCAAAGGCAAGCCCCAACTCCCTCTCACAACTGATTTTCTGTAGGCTCCAACCTATAGGAGGCTACTACCTCAAATTTTGCAAGCTACAACTTGCAAGGAAGCTCCAACTCCCATCTATTTTCTGTAGGCTACAAACCACAGGAGGCTCCTACCTCAACCAGCTACAACTGGACATCTATCAAGCTACAACTTGATATGGAAGCACCAACTCCCTCACACTACAATAAAATCATATGCTGATTTACCTGGATATCAGCTTTGTTTTTCTCCTTCTTCAATGCTATCCTACCAGCCTTCAAATCTGCTTCATATCAGCTCTTGGTCTGCACAACATCTGTATCTGCTCTCTCTCTCATTCTTCCACTCTCTAAAATTTTTATGCATATTACAATAACATCATTTATAGAGATCACTTCATGGTTGTTTGCATTCTATATGGGAATATGAAGTGAACAGGCATGACTCTTTCCTTCCACCCACTCATTTCCTCACTCACCACATTCAGGATGTTACAACAATATATACACTCGTTTCAATATTAAATTGGAGTTTTGCTTTGCCTTGGAGACTTGCCTTTGCATCACAAACAATATCAAACAAATAATACATTTACAGTTACATTCAAATATTTCATTCAGCCCTTTCAACTTCTTAGATTTGTTGTGTGTTTGTCCTCTTCTGCTTGCTGTCCCTTTGTCTTTTATGTTTCTGTAGTTATATTACCACTGTGCTACATGACCGCCTTTTTGCCCGAATCGACCCATGCTGTTGCACTGTTCTGCACAAGCTCCGAGTCCTTTTTCTTACCTGAGCCTTTTCTTGCTGTGTTCAGACATTTCTTTTGTTACCCGAGTCTTTTCTTCCACGTTTAGCCCTTTTGTTTGACTCACTGCCACAACACTATTATGCACGGGCTCCTCGTTCTTTGTTATGCGTTCAGGTCTTTTCTTTGTGACCTGTGGGGTATGGCCCACATAAACTCCCTTTTAACGCAGCAGATTACAATATCGTAGTTTATTTCACATACATTCGTTAGCGATCAAACAACGCATATTTTATATAACAGAACGCAGAACAAGGGTTATCGGGTCCCACAACACTTGACCAATCACAATACATCGCACTGCGCTTTGCCCGCAACTTTTAACGTTTAGAAATAACGTATCTCCTATCTTGTGTGATAAGCGATCGCATCGCATCACATCCAACCTAACTTACCATGTGAACCTTAAGGACAAAACATTAAATCTGCAATGTGCGCTAATGTGCAGTGCCGACACGTGGCTCCTGCCTTTCACCGCATTGCATCCAACATAACTTATTGTGCGAACCTTAAACCATAAAATCTGCGATGTGCGCAATGTCGATGCGTGGCTCCTCCCTTTCACCGCATCGCATCTTTCAAATATTATTGCATCGCAAACTGATTAACATACCTTGCGAAGCCTTAGCGTTGTCCGCTAGCATTTGCGATGTGTGAACTCGCAATTCGCCGTTCGTCGTTAATCTGCCATACGATCTAACGGTCCTCACTGCATGCCTTGCCATTCCAACATGTATCCCTTCTCCACTTCGCATCGCACATAAAATAACTTACCCTGCAACGGCCTTAACACTTAAGCACTAAACTTTGCGATTTGCGCTTTCGATCTCTCCCGTTGGTCTTCGTTGGATCCAACGGTCCATGCTTGTCTCCTTGTCGATCCACTTCGCATCACATGTTAAATATCTTAACTTGCGAAGTCCTAACTGTAAACACTGTACCCTGGGATGTGCGATATGTTCATGGTTGCGATGTGATTGTCACCGTTGATCTGCACCAGATCTACGGTCCTCGTTGTTGCTTGCAAATCCGATTGTCCTTCCCGACTCATCTTGCGGTGTGTTGTTATGACGTCCCCCACCGAGCTGGGATGCCTAATGATAAGGGGCCCTATACTGCAAAGAAAAAATCATAATGACCACATGGACTGTCAAAGCCTCCTTTTCACCTATCGGAACCTTTGAAAGGGCTTAAAATCCACCTTTTCGCTTTAACAACGCTCTTTTTAACATATCAGGCCTCTAAGCGCCTTCCGGTTTAAGCCCTCGGCCCTCATTTCTCATATAACCTCGTTTTATGACCGACAGCTAAAAGTCCTTAAGCCCTCTTCAGCCCTCGGACTTCGCTGATTCCCAAATCCATTCATTTTCTCTATTGATTCACTGCCGAGGTCCATCTATGCCAAAGAGATCCTGACCGTCGATCCCCGCAGATCCGATGACCATCGCGCATCACCTTCCTGTCGCACATCGCACTTCGCTTCATCCAAATTCCTAGTCCCTGAGCTCTTTTTCCGCCAATGTGCGAAACTCCGACGCAATCTGAACCGTCGATCTCCATCTGCAAATCCGACGATCATCGCTTCATCGCTCATCAGCACTTGCTTTTCCATCGGCCATCGGCATATCACAACCTCTAAATTCTTCCTTCCCGGACCCTCTTCTCAGCCGATTGCCGATCCTGCGATGCATTCTCTGCCGCCCATCTCACAGATCCGACGGCTCGCGTTGATTCACCTCTTCTTCCACCCGCGGGCACTTTCAGCACAAAGGTCAACCATATGAGTGCCCCCGCAGTTGACTCCTCGAGCTATGGGAGATCTTCATCCGACGGTCTAGATTTACTACGGGGGCACCCGACCCGCAAACTTGTCCATACCTTAAGTGCCCCCGCTATATGTAATTTCTTTCAATTTTCCATATAATCTCACTGGTCCCACCCGACCACGTTGGGACCTTTCATCATGTTTCCTCGTGATCTCCACCATCGATCTTCTTCATCTAACGGCCCACATCACTCTCGCTTCCATAACCCCGCATCTGATCATCTCGCTACATGACAGGGTTGCTGACATCATTGTCGGTCCCACCCGACCGCGCAGGTTTGTCCGTCGCGTTCATTTGCAGCCGTTGATCTGGATTGCACAGATCAGACGGCTCTCATTCAGTTTCGCGTTCATTTCACCAAATAACATGATCGTGCTGTTTCCACGCGAAATGGGCGGTTTTGTAGAAGACACGCGTTAGCCATCAAGCCGTATCGCGTCCATTTAGCCCCAAACTACTTACCACCCCAACCCCGCGCAAATACCACCTCCGGTATTCCCGAAAACCACCATTGCACCTCTTTGCGCCAAATACAGTTTTGAACCTTGGTTTTCATGGTTTTTCGCTGTGAGGCCCCTTTCCGCTGCATCTACTGCCTCCGCACTGCTCCTTCGCCTTTACCCGAGCCATCTGAAGCAGTCAAACCATAAACGCAGGATTTATTTAATTTGTTTGTTGTCTGTGTAGGTTTTTCACGGCCTTTTAATAAACACAGGCCCTCACCTAGCCAATCACAGTGCCTCGAGGCCGAGGATGACGATCCTCCATGCCCAGGAAGCAGAGAAAAATATGCAGAGAGGCATTCCACGTCCAAGACAATGGATCATGACCATTGGCCATTCTATGGGACCCTCTAGCACAGAAAGCCACTTTTTCCACTACTGGCAGTACCGCATGCTCCAACAAGGAAGGCCAGCGCTTCCCACGACTAACGATATCGCCTTCGCCAACAGTAGCTGCTCCACCTCATCAAACAGCGATGATTATGCATGACTGGGCCCGCGCGGTCTTTTTACCCTATGTTTTCTCTTCACTTTCTCATTTCGGGTGAAATTCTTATTTCACTCCTACAGTTTTTTACTTCCAGTCAGTCAATTGTTACATTTCAGTTAGAAACGACTTTAGGCCTGCATTGTAAGATGATGAGAGGCAGTTTTTCCTCATCATCGTTTCTGTTTTGATTTAGACTTGCAACAGCATACCAGCACGCGGAGAAGATATTTTCCCAAAAACATCTTCTCACGCATAGGAATCAGTGGTTATAAAAGTAGAAAGCAAACACTAAGAAAAGGTTCCAGATTTTCCAAAGGACTCACTAGTTCAAGTGCTCTGTATGTATTTTGTATGAACTCTGATATTAGATGTTTGAAGAGCCCGTAGGGATTCAGTAATAAGAAGCTTTGCTAGAATTGGGGATTCCGCTCTGGATGATTCACAGTTTGTAACTCTTCTCTTTGTTTTTGAATATAAATAATCATTTCAAGCCTCTCCACATCTCTTGTATCTCATGCTCTGGAATGCAAGTGCTCCCATGTTTAAATGTGAATTTATCATTACAGATACTCATGTTTACTCATACATAGCGCTTTAAATATGGCTCAGGCAAGATAATTTGTTTCATTTTCTCGCTCTTTCGTTGTTCTTCTGATATTAACTAAAGTGGATTCTTGTCTTTGAACGAGCCCAGATATATGGATTCTTATCTCTGCAGAGGCCCCGTATATATGGACTCTTATCTTTGAATATGCCCGTTTATAGTTGATATCTTATTCCATCTTCTGTCATAGTCATCGCTCACATATATTACTTGATATCTGTGTGTTCATTTGAGAAGTCGGCCCCCTTTACAGCATTATGTCTCGAAGTTGTTTGATGCATCTACTTTTTGAAGTTTGTACTCAGTTTCTGCAGTTTTCTATTTGTTATGTTTAACTTTGGGGTCTTGGTTCCACCCTTATTAAAACCATTCATCCAAGTGATAGTTGCATGAAAACCCAACATTGTCAACTGCAATCAGTTGAGTCATATGCTCCTTGCATTTTTAAGATGTCCTAGGCACTAGTCTTTATAAAACTCAAGACTGTCTCTAGGAGCTACAACACGGTGTAATCTCATCCGTTCATCTTTCGCCTTCACTTCTGCAATCTAATCTTGATCGTCCGCTTGCCTCCCTTGGAATTCTTCTAAGTGTTCTCTGCCTTAGTCAATTTTTCTTCTTTCTGCGACCACCGCTACTCTGCATCTCCACTATCCTTCTTGAGCTTTATTAAGTTTCTAAACGCACTGATCTCTCCTGAGCTTTATTCAGTTTCTAAATGCGCTGATCTCTCCTGAGCTTGTTCTTCTATTTGTTATTCACTCCGACTTGGGATTATTACTCTTGATGCATGCCTTACTCACTACATTGTTGCACGCCTTACTTACTACTGCCTTGTCTGCCTTAGCTTCCTTTGTTGCCTTTGCTGCCTCTGCTGCCTTTGCTTCTTTGTTGCCTTTGCTCCTTGTCTGCCTTGCTTCTTAGCTTCCTTTGCTGCCTTTTCCTTTTTGATAGTTCAAGTGCTGCTCCTTTGTGCTCCTTTGCCATCAATGACAATATTTCCAACACAGGGATGTTTGACGTAAACTCTGTTACCAATAAAGTAAACTTCATAACCTCGGTTTTGAAGTAAACCCTGTTACCAATAAAGTAAACGTCATAACCTCGGTTTTGAAGTTGAGACAATGAGAGAAAGTTCATCCCCAGCCCAGGCACATGCAATACATCAGTGGCCCAAAGCTTATTTCCAGCCTTGGTCTGAAATACTACGGTACCTCTTCCAATAGGGGTACATTTTGCTTTATTACCCATGGTTATTTTAAAAATCATCTTCTACTCTTGGTAGTTGGAAAAACATTCCCGCACTCCTGCCATATGAGCAGAAGCTCCACTGTCAATGTACCAAACCTGAGGAGAAGCAGCGCTTGACACACAAGCAAATTCTTTGTCAAGTCTGGATGCCAGAACAGAAACATCGTGATCCATCTATTCTATCATGCTTCTTTCCCTCTTTGGAGAATTGCGTGAACCTCTTCGAGCTGCTGCCGCAATGTCAAATTTATGTTCACTTGTAGATTCTTCATTCCTGTTACTCATCTCTGGCTCTAATACCATGTGAAATTTTCAATCTGAAAATATACAGTTGTAGTGATAGATTTATTTCTCCTACTTATTACTTCAATAAGTGATTTACAAAAATCTATCAGTAAACTTCGAAATAAATATACTGCAACATTCACAATTATATATGAAGAGAAGTAAACAGTAAAGAACATAAGCATAAGAACCAATCACATGTACACAGTTATTTTTGGACAAAAGTCCCCAAAAAACCCAATGCGGTAAAACCGGTGCAGTAGATGAGGGTTTTATTAATATTCTTCAGCAAATGAATCTTTACAAGGAATACATTGGCAGATAAAATATGAAAACACATGAGACAGAATTCTCGGTTCCTCCCGACAATTTCATGACACCCGGATCAACCTCTACTTCCCTCTGTGCCTATCTGTGTGTTTCTTTGCGCAGTCCCTGCGTTGGCCTGCATAAGTCTGCGTAGGCTCTGCGTGGGTTCACTACGCTACAGCTCTGTGCTAACTCCTGTGGCCCACTGCGTCCCTCTGTCCTTGAGCTCAGTCACTGCTGACTCCCTCCTCCTTCTGCTTCTACAACTCTCCGCCCTGCAACTCTCCCACTGAGATCGAATTCTATTCCTTTAGAATTGATCTCCTTCGAGTACTGAGTGTATGCCCGGCTTGTTTTCCAAATGACCCTCAAGCCTTGTTTTATAATCTTCTCGTTGATGAATCAACGGCCTAGATGAGAAGTCTAATCAATGGATAAGATTAAAACTTGACTTGATCTCCATTTTCTCGAAGATTCACATTATGTCATATTAATACCCTTTAATTATTTAATTTCCCTAAGTTTAGACTTGGGGTCTCCATTAAAATAGTTAATTATTTTAATAAGACATGAACCGAGTGGAATTTCCACAAACGGTTTCTGAGTTCTTTGGAATACTGATGTCCAAGTCTCCTCACAAAGTTTCAGACTTAGAACACTTTCCGATGCTACAAATATATACAATAGCTTCCTCCTCTTGAGGTCTCTCCTAGTCTCCTCATCTAACTTCCCACGTCCCACGTCCTTGGGCCGCTCTCTGTGGTGGTGATCAAGGATCACTCCCCTTCTGAGGGTAGGGAGTACGTGATGGAATAGGTGCCCGGGTCTTGGGGATGACCCCCTGCAAGTCTCTAGCACATGTCATGACCTCCTGTAAGGTCAACGGTCTGTGTGACTTCACTAGTCCCGGCAGCGGCTCTAGCAACCCCTCTATAAATGTGTACACCCTCCTAGCATCTTACAAGTCCAGCACCATGACTGAGACCCTCATGAACTCCGATATATAATGCTTTGAGTGACCCGTCTGTCTGAGTTGGGTCAACTCCTTGAAGTGAGCCTCCGGGTCCCTCCGATCAAAACGCTCCACCACTCTCCTTGTGAATCCTCATAGGAATTCATGCTGGCATGCCCCACAGTGGACAAGTCGTGAAACCACCAATCATGTGCCTCCCACTCCCAGTGTAAGGTAGCCATTTTGATGGCTTCCACCTTAGTCATCCTGTTAAGCTGAAAATAGGTATCCAGCTTCTCCACCCAAGCTTGAGTTGTGCACTTGGTAGTGCCATCATATGTGGGGAAATACATCCTCCCAATAGTACGTTGCAACTCAGAGCTCTACGTGCCCTGGCCTCTATTATTCCTGCCCTTCTCATTTTGTTTGAGCTGACAATAATCTCTAAAGATAGGGTTGCCTTGATATCTTCCCCCATGGATTTCCACTCTCTGAAATACTCTCCCATGGGCATCCGGTCGTCTGGTCCACCCTGCTCACTTGGTGTTGATGGTAAGAAAGAAGGCAACGTGGTCCTAGTCAGCCCACTAAAGGCTGGTGGGTGAGTAGCCAGTGAAGGGTGGTCATATTGTTGGGAGGCCCCAGAAGTCTCCCCAAATAGGAAATCCCGGTGGATGCTTTAGTCCCTGTTATGCTGCTTGATCTCATCCAACATCTCTTTCTGCCCCTTCGCTAAATCATTAAGAGCCTTCAAGAGGTTGTCAAATGCCATCTCCTCCTTATTCTTGGGTTCCACCATATCCTCTACTACCATGGCCTTCCCACGCACCTCAGTGTCCGGTGTAACCTCTAACTCCCTCTCCCTACTCTGGTACCTCTTTCTTCTATAGGTGATATTCTGCCTGTCCTCCTCACTTGTAGGAAAAGTCTTCCACGGCTGAGCCAAGATCTGAGCTCTAATACCATTGTAATGTCCCAAACTAGAAAAAACAATGATATGCAAAGCAAACAATAAATTCAACAATAAAAAATTTCAACTTTTAGTGCACACCCATAAAAAAACTGGAAATAAGTTGTTGTTGAGCCATTTTATGATAAATCTGGAGCAATAGTACAATAATGTGGAAGGAGTGCACCTGGGCTTGCCTCAAAGGCAAGTGTGACAAGGCCCAAGTGATAAAATTACAAGCCTGGATGACAAAACCAGATATCTCAATGATGCTCTGTGTTGCCCCAGCAAAACTACATTGTCTCCTGCAAAAATGTTGTTGAAAACCCCACCTTCGGTGCTCAGAAAATTTCACCAAATTAATCCCAAGCTCCTCAAGCAAAACCCTTCAAAACCCAGAAAGGGTTTGTCCTAGTTTTAACCCTCGAAATTTGGCCCCCAAAGCACCACGTCCTCCTCAAAATGCTGGAAGGTACAACCTACCTACACACCAGTGGAATTCCACCCAAATTGTTCCAAAAATGATGCAAAACACTCCCCAAAGGTTTCCCTTATTTCTCCCGGCAAGTACCGGCTTCACAATGAAATCCTCTAGCTCCCACGTGTGCCCAGTGAAAGGCTTTTGAATTGATCTAGGAGCTGCAAATTCATACCAAACTGTAGTTGCCACCTCCTACTCCAAAACTCCACCCAAAGCCTGTTATACCCTTGAACTTCCTTCACCAAAATTCTCCCAGCAATTTCTCCCCAGAAGACCCCTGAAATGACCCCCACGTGTGCACCTCCTACGTCCTCCTGGAACATGCTATGGCTGAGCAAATCTCTAAGTGTAAGTGCTGAAATCTCCCCATCTCTCCTCCGAAATGATGTGATGAATCCAATATAGGGTGGCACTCAAAGTCCCCCAAAGAAAGGGTGAGTTCTCCGCTCAGAAAACTCGTTGCTAACAACAAGTGACCTAGATAAGCCGCTTGAGCAACCAAAGTGAGTTTGATATGCAAAAGATACAAATGAGGCTGAGCTCCTCCTATTTATAATTTTGTGGGCCTTCCTTCCCACGTGAGCCCCTCCACTTAGCCATTCGACTTCCCTCCTAAGCTATTTGAACTCCTCACTTGCGAAGCGCATTTTTCCTTCATGTGGGTGGCCCCCACATTCCACTAACAAAATAATACGGCCTCTTTTTCCTCCCTAAGTCTTTTCATCAAAATTGAGTGGGTCCCATAGCCTCCAAAAATGTCCAAAATTGTGGAAAATAAACCTGTAACAAAATAATTTAGGAAGGGACATTACAAAGTTGCACCTCCTGCGTCCTCCTGGAACATGCTATGGCTGAGCAAATGTCTAAGTGTAAGTGCTGAAATCTCCCCATCTCTCCTCCGAAATGATGCGATGAATCCTCTCTAGGGTGGCACTCAAAGTCCCCCAAAGAAAGGGTGAGTTCTCCGCTCAGAAAACTCGTTGCTAAACAACAAGTGACTAGCTAAGCCGCTTGAGCAACCAAAGTGAGTTTGATATGCAAAAGATACAAATGAGGCTGAGCTCCTCCTATTTATAATTTTGTGGGCCTTCCTTCCCATATGAGCCCCTCCACTTAGCCATTCGACTTCCCTCCTAAGCTATTTGAACTCCTCACTTGCGAAGCGCATTTTTCCTTCATGTGGGTGGCCCTCACACTTCACTAACAAAATAATACGGCCTCTTTTTCCTCCCTAAGTCTTTTCATCAAAATTGAGTGGGTCCCATAGCCTCCAAAAATGTCCAAAATTGTGGAAATCAAACCTGTAACAAAATAATTTAGGAAGGGACATTACAAAGTTGCACTGACGGAGGAGGAGTCATGACATGTAATAAATACCGCACCACTAGGAGAAACACCAAGAACATTTATCAAATGTTGGTTTCTAACATTTGTCCACCCATCTGATACAATGGATACCCCAGAATCCACCCACTCATTTGTAAAACGTGTCAAAGCTCTTTGAACCTTTGTTTTTTCTCTTTCTAATAACATTGTTCTAGCTTTCTCATAGTTGGGGCTCTTGTATCCTTTTGGGGCTTCATTGATGGCCTTAACCATATAATGCCAATAGGGAGAGCGAAGCACATTGAATGGTACACCGCAAGTACAAATAAATCAGACTATCTTTCCATCCACATCATCCCTCCCAGCAACATTCAGGAAATCCCCTATTGTTCCTCTACTTCCAGAGGTTGCAGAAGTACCATGAGGACATGAGCTACCAAATTTAGAGGTTGCACTTGATTCAAACTGAGTTTTTTGTTTCTTGTCTTTCTGTTGTGCAACCTCCTCTATTTGGATGTATTTTCTTCTTTCCTCAGTTCAAACGTTTGGGCAAATTTGTATTCCCGCAACACCCTGTTTGCCATCACAGTCCAACACCTCACATAGATGCCTCCTCACATGGGTATATGAACCACTACATGGTTTTCCTCCATGACAACCATGAGGGCACAAAAACTTGTAGCTTCCACCACCTTCTCCCCCTTCAAGTTTGGTCACATAGTTCCACAAGGGTATCAATGCAGCTTTCTGTTGATTTTTGTAGCATCGGAAAGTGTTCCAAGTCTCAAAATTTGTAAGGAGGTGTGGACATCAGTATTCCAAAATCACCCAGAAACCGTTTGGGGAAATTCCACTCGATTCATGTTTTATTAAAATAATTAATTATTTTAATGGAGACCCTAAGTCTAAACTTAGGGAAATTGAATAATTAATGGGTATTAATAAAACAGAGTGAGAATCTTCTAGAGAACAAAGATCAAGTCATGTTTTAACCTTAGCCATTGATTAGACTTCCAATCTGGGTCGTCGATTCATCAATGAGAAGACTATAAAAGAAGGCTTGAGGGTCATTTGGAAAGTTAGTCGAGCATACACTCAGTGACCCGAAGGAAGTCGATTCTAAAGGAATAGAATTCGATTTTAGAGGGAGAGTTGCAGGGCAGAGGAAGCAGAGGGCGTCAACAGTGACAGGGGTCGAGGAAAGAAGGACGCAGAAGGTCGAAGAAGGCAGCACACAGCAGCAGCGTAGAGAGCTCATGCAGGGTGACACAGTCTCACACAGGCTCTGCATAGAGAGACACGCAAAGGGACGCAGAGAGGAGTTGTGAGTCTCCCGGGTGTCAGAAATTCTCCAAAGGGTTCGTGAGAATTTATCTCAGGTGTTTTCCAAAGAATTTTGCCAGTCTTTTCCTTGTAAAGACTTTCATTGCTGAAGAATAATATATAAACCCTCATCTGTTGCACCGGTTTTCCCGCATTGGGTTTTTCTAAGGACAATTGTCCGAAAATAATTGTGTCTATGTGATTGATTCTTATGCTTGTATTTCTTACTGTTCTGTTCCCTACATATACTTGAGTGATTGTTGTAGTAGTATTTATTTCGAAATTTGTTGGACGAATTCTGTAAATAACTTATTGGAAATAATAAGTAGGAGAAATAAATCTATCACTGCAGAAGTATTTTCAAGATTGAAATTTTCACACTTTCCCCTCTAGTGTTTCACTGTTCTCTTCAGGTTCATCTCCTTCCTCTTCAAACCCTTCCTCCTCATCATACATTGGGTCACTCATATGGGGACCACTATTCTCTTTTTTTTCTTCCCTTCTATTCCTACTCCCCCTTGCCATCATGAAAACCAAAAGTGGAATGATATATAAAAGCCAAAAGAACACCATCTTGGAGTATGAATATAGGCGGTGGACAACCTGCAATTAAATGAGCAAGAAGAAAGAATGGGAAAGAGTAGGAGAGGGAGGAGAAAAAATACAAACAACAATGACAGAAAAATGAGGGAGTTTGGTGTTTGCACTTATCTCTTTAGCTCTTGTAGATGGAAGCCCTTCTTTACTCCTCCAAGCTCCTCCTTCGTCACTGCTCCTAGCTCCTTCTTCACTCCTCCAAGTTCTCCTCAAATCTCTCTTTTCCAAGCTCTCTTCTCCTCTCTTCTCCAAGCTCTCCAAAAATACAAGAGTGAGGAAATGAGAGGAGAAAAGGAGTTTTATTCCCCTAATTCTTTTCCCAAACCCAAGCTAAACCCACCCCCAACCATAATTAAGAAAAAAAAAAAAAATGGGTGGATCCGACCAGTGGGCATCGGAACTGCTCGGGATCCGCCTAGAATCGGCCCCAATCCACGGCGGATCTGATGTCAGAGCCGCGGTTCGGACGTTCGGAGCCGCGGAGTGGGTCGGCACGGTTTCGATAGTCTAGAAACCATGTTTTCCGGCTGGATCCGCGGTTCCGGACGTTCGTTGATTCCAGCTTTTGATCTGGAGGCGTTTCGTGCAACGCTACTATTGACTTTTGGTCCCTGCTTCACCAAGAAACCATCCCTGATCCAACGTTGAAGCAGTACCCAGAGGTACTTTTCTTGTCCATTGAACTGCCTACCCAATCTGCATCTGTGAATCCACATAGTCCGACGTCATCTCTCTAGGTATATTTCAACCCATACTCTATTGTGTCGCGCAAATGCCTCAAAATGTTCCTCGATGTTGTCCAATGTACCCTCTTCGTTTCCACCATAAACTGACGAAAGGCATTGACGGCGAAGCAGATATTTGGCCTAGTGTTGACCAGATACATGAGAGAACCAATGAGCTATCTATACAAGGTGGCGTCAACATCCTTGTCATTTGATGCATCTATTTTCTTCCAATTGGTGATCATGGGCGTAGACATGGGTCTACAATCCTACATTCTGAATCTCTTCAGAATATCTGTAACATATCTTCCTTGGCCAAGGAAGATATCCCCGTCCTTATGTCACACTTCCAATCCTAGGAAATAGTGCATCAACCCCAAATCCTTCATATCAAACTCTGCTGCCAAATTCTTCTTGCAGTCCTCTATGAGCCCTGATGACCTTGTCAGGAAGAGATCATCCACATACAACACTAGGATGAGTGGTTCATCCTCTGCCATCAAATAGTAAAAGTTGGGATCTGCATCACTCTTGACAAATCGCATTTGCTGCAAGTAGCAATCCGACCATACCATGCCCTGGGAGCCTGTTTGAGCCTGTATAGAGCTTTCTTCAGTCTACACTCATGAGTGTGCCTCTCACAAGTCTCAAAGCCCTCTAGTTGTTCTATGTACACCTCCTCCTCTACCACCCCATTCAAGAATGTTGTCTTGATGTTCATCTGGTGAATCTGTCACCCCATCTAAGCTACTAGGTATATAACTGACTAGATAGAAGTGTATCTGGAAATTGGGGCAAAGGTCTCCTCATAATCTATCTCTTCTTTCTATGCATACCCCTTTGCCACGAATCTAGCCTTGTACTTCTCCACACTGCTATCTGCAGCGTACTTGATCTTGTAGAAACACCGAGAACCTACGACCAACCTGTCCTCAAGCCTCGGCACCACCTCTCAAACATCATTCGTCATGATAGAGTTGTACTCCTCTACCATGGCATCTACCCACACCTGATGTCGTGCGGCTTCCTGAAAGTTGGAAGGTTCTGCAACCTGAGCCAACAATGCTTGGTACATGTCATGATGTCTACACTCTCTCTTGTTCATCCTAGGAGCCCCAATGAACTCCTCTGCATCTCTCAATATCTGACGAACTTCTCTCTTGGTTCGACCACTAGTGGTAGGAGGTTCAACCAGCTCTTCATCCTACCTCTATTGCTTCGTCTGTTGTGAACTCACTGGATGCCCTGCACCTGAGGAAATGCTAGTACTGGTCACTATACTGGATCCCTGTGACTATCCTATTGGTGGTCCCATTGGCTGCCCCTACTGCTGGACCAATGGAAATTTTGTTGGCTCATTCTGATCTCCTGTTAGCATCTCATGAGACCTCTTGAAAGCTCGGTCCTCCATGAACTTTACGTCCCGTCTCACGACAATCTTTCTATTTCTAGGAATGTAGATCCAGTATGCTTTTGAAGTATCGCTATAGGCAACGAGGAACCCCTTCTCTACAGTTTGATCCAATTTGGCGCGCTTCTCATTTGGCACATGCCAATAAGCAATGATGTCGAAGATCCTAAAGTGACTAACTTTTGGCTTCTTCTGTGTGAAGACTTCTTATGGCGTTTTCTTCCCCAATGCCCTATGAGGAGTCATGTTCTAAATATACACCGTTGTGTTACATGCTTCTGCCCACAAAAACCTGGGCAAATCTTGGTCATATAACATTGCTTTTGCAGCCCCAACTATAATTTTGTTTTTCCGCTCCGCTACCCCATTATAAATTGAGCCTAAGGGTTTAGGCAAAGACACAACAGCAGCACAAGATTGAGAGCAACATGTCCGTGAGCATGTGTTGGGTTCAAAAGAGCACAAAGAGGCTAAAGATCCAGATCTGTTGGATCATATCCAAAGTATTGTAATTTGTATTTTCTCTGTTGGGCCATTATGTAGAATAGGAATCCAAGTAAGTTCTGAGTTTTATTAATGATGAACTGATTTGTTGGGTAGGAATCTGTCTATCTCATTGTGATTCAAATCGTGTAATTTTACTTCTGCTTAATATATTTATTGGAAACTTTTAATAATTTATTGCTTGGAACTAAATACCAAGTGCTAGATTAGAGGAAAATCCAATGTCCATTTCAGGACAAGTAACCATGGCAAGTGCATGCTTTCAAGTTGATGTGTTATGTTTTTTTATGGTCAACGTCAATGGAGATGGAATAAATGGTAAGATTTTAATAGTTCTTTTAACATACTCAATGATCACCTAAATTTCCGTCGAGATTATTCTCAGTAAACTAAACTAACTACCGTATTCCGCTGGAACCGTCTAGAGATCGTTAGGATCACTTCTCAATTCAGGAATACATTAAAGAAGAAAAAAATTATCTATCTTGCCTGCTTCCAGCAACGAGAAATTCTGTTGAATACAAATTTTAACGTTGAATTGACCAACATTTGCAGGGAGCTACCATAATTATAGCGTAGTAGCAAGATTTGGCGATAGTACTAAATTTCTCTAATTTTTGGGATTATGGATTATCAATTTACTTTCTAAAATCCTTTTGATAATATATAATTTAATTTTACGGGCATGGATAATATATAATATATTTTTACTGGGCGTGTATATTTTGAAATAGGAAGGAAGTTTTCAGATTGATGAGATGCATTTAATCAAGATACTTCATTTTAATCTTCTTTAAACGTGACAAAGTTAACAACATAGATCATTTTTCTCTCTAAATTTTATGTATTTACATTTACTCATATTTAATTTATCAAACAAGAATATTGTAAATTTACATTAATTCTAGGAAATCTGCATATTTACAATTTTGTTCATATTTAAATTTATGAAAAAAAAAAATACTATGATGCACGGTAACTTTTTGGTAAATATGCTAACTGAACGTCCAAATAACTATTGAATTAATGGCGTTTTTTTAAACTTTTTCTACTTTTACTGCTGATTTTTTTCTAAATTTCCAAAGGAAAAAGCATATTGTCCTGCCTATACTTATATATAGTTCAGTGTTAAAAGCCGAACAGAATTTTTCCAAATCATATTGAATGTTCTTATAATTGAAAGGGTGTGGTAACATTTACGGGCAATTTAGTACTCTTACCATGATAGCGAGCCGAGCAACAAAAACGCTGTAATAAGAAGAAAAGCAACCAGCCTTCCCGGACTTAAGCTCCTGCTCTTGCATGTCTCCATGAAGAAAATGCTTGCGAGTCCTCCTGCAGGGGCGTTTTGCACAGTTAAAAAGGGGAAATTCGCCCTTTATAGAAGGGCAAATCGTTCTGCCCGAACTTGAACCTGAGACTTGGAAAGCACTCTCGTCCTGAATTTCCATGACCTGCAATATTTTGTGCCCCCCTTGCCCTTCCATGACTGTATTAACTCGGAGCAGGAATTCAAGGCCACAATTCCATATAAGGCTCCATTATATGGTGAGAGCGTGGATGCCAGTGGCCGGGAAGGCCATCGCTGAGTGCGCGCACTCACCATTTTTTTATTACATTTTAAATTTATTCGTCTCCGTGTATTTATCACTGTCATTATTCCTTTGGTGTAGATTTAACGAAGCCATCGTTGCTTCACCTTTAGCAAAGTTTAAAGTAATCCCATTACTGTGATCTTCATCTTTAATGGCCGCGCCCGCATTGCAACTGACAACGATGTGAGAATTTAATAATTCGAATCTTATTGATTAAGCGTGCATGCTTGATTTTTATGATCTTCCGTCCCACAACAGGACAAGATGTGTCCTATTGGAAAAGATAAAGCCATAATCACTTTAAAGTATAAATTCATTTTAAGATTTAGACCAATTCTTACAATGAAAAGTTTTATATATAATATTTAAAGTGAAATGTAGTCGAGATATTTAAAGTGAAATGTTTGTTTATTAATTTATAATTTAAAAAAAAATTGGGTAGCAGGTGCAGTGTTGTTTTTTCTTGTAGGGAAATATAAAATAAGTTTTATGAGAGAAATATAAATTTAGTTTTATATGATAATAAAATTATCAGTTTTATATTGAATATTGTTTATTTTTAAACTAAAATTTTATTTGTTAATAGATATTCATTATTAAATGGATGTTATGAATGTAAGTGATTCAAAATTAATTACTCATTAAAGTTTGTAAATAAGAAAGAAAGAAGTAAATCTCAATAGGGTATAGGAAATAATTTTGAGTTTTGTTAAGAGTTTTTAGATTTTTTTTCAAAGATTTGTATTGGGTAGGATGAAGCAACAATTCATTAAGTGCAAAAGATTTAACAAATTAAAATGCACCATTTAAGTTCATTTTATATAGACATTAAGCAATAAGTTTTTAATGGTTAAGTTTAGGTTTTTCTATCTTTTATTTGGTAATTTTATTTTTAAATCAATTAATTAGGTTATGTACAAATACATTTTTAAGTTATGTTGCTAAAATTATAAGATAGTTAGCAATAATTTTAGATATCTTTAAATTCTAATATCAAATTCTCCATTCTTCATTGTTATTTTGTATCAATCTCATGTGCAATCCATCTATAATTTTATATATATATAGAAATCATAATTATTTCATTAAGAAATAATAATAAATAAAACATTAATTTATTTATTTATTTTGTCTATTAAGTGATATAAGTTTTAATATGAATGCACTTTTAATTTTTGGCCTAAGAAATCGCGATCCAAGAGCATTTAAGACATCAAAATCCCTTGGTGATCATATCTAGCCTAGGCCACACCAACCTTTAACATGGTTGGATTTTTTCTTTTGAATTTCGAACCGGTGGCCTTCACATCACGGAGTGTTTTAACAATACACCTTATCACTATCTATTCTATGCCTCATGAGAAAAACATTAATATTATTATTATTGTTATAGTAATAATAATAATAATAATTTAATTTAATATCATAGTCTAGCAAAATGCCATTGAAGCTTCACCTTGTTGACCAATATCTTACCATCTTCATTTATATGGGGTTTTTAAATTATGAAAAATAGAGTCAATATATTGTAAGTATTGGGAAAAGTTGGAGGGTTTGATTTATAGGTATTGGAGGGTATAAGAGGGATTGTTTGGTAAAAATAGGGACTCTTTTTATTAGAAAAATATATTGGGAGGGGGTTTCAACAAAAGGACTTTGGGAAGCTTTTATCAATATCTAGTGAGATTAGAGATATCTTTTCATATCCTATAAATGAAAGCGCTATCACATACATTGACTAAGTTGAGACCTCGTGCAAGATGTTAAATTGACTTATGAGACCCCCTTGTTTATGTGACAAGTAAGTTATTTTATAAAACATTTTGACCGGTTAGTTTACTAATTTGAATTTACTACATATCCACACACTAGCATATTATAAACATTCCACTCACATCAGTCAAGTGTCCTCATGTTAATCCCATTTCTCTTACGCGGTTAGAAAAATTGGATGATTTTTTTTTTTTTTTCAATCTTCCTTTCGAGTTCTTAAATGTATTTAAATAAGATTTATTGTTCTTTGTTTTCACACCAAAGTATTGTAATTCAGATCATAATTGTTGTAACAACCCTAGTCAAAGGTCAAGTTCAACCCAATCTATGGTCAAGTTGTAACATACACCATTAGCTTCACATGGAAATGTAAGGAGTTAAAAAAAATTTATACAAGTTACTCATCATTACATAGAATGTTTAATAGTTCATAGTGTAACTTTAGATTAAGAATAGTAAGCTCCTTAACCATTAACAACCTCCATTACAGTACATTAACATAATATTGTATGATGTAACCTTCCATTCATTTTATTACTCATATATTCATCACATACTTGCCATTATGAACATCATAACAAGAAAGGAATCAACATCATCAACTTGACACAATAATGAATCACATCATTGGACACCAATATACCCTGGAAACCCCGTAGGGTGAAAACCAACAACGTTTAATTTTTATTATTAAACGCTCGTGAGGGTGATCAGCCTTCACTCAATGGCTTATAAGGGAGACCATCCCTTAACCATCGTTTATAAATCTTACAAGGAAATATACAAATATCTAGCTTAAAGCCATTACAATAAATATGATACCATTTACCCTCTAGTCTTCATATCTTCATATCTTGATGGCATGGATGTACCTACAATGGACCATCGTACATTGGACCATCCTGCAACTCGTACTCATATGTATGAACCATTAATCATTTACCTGCTACCATGGTAAGCATAATATTCCTTTGTACATGTCACCATCATTCCTTGCTATGATGCCTTCAACATACATTGATGTCAAGATTCATAAAGTATATTAAATCATTTCATATATCTATACTATAGTAGCTTCTCCATCTACTCATGTATATTCATGACATGAAAGTAAAATACCTTGACATTTTCTCTTTAACAACACATACTGCATATGTGCTAGTTATAAGTAATCATATTAACTAATGTTTCTCTCGCATAAGCACACATTCCTGCAAGGCAATAGCTACATTTCCCAGCATATATTTAGAATAAAACTGATACATTAGTTATGATATTCGTGCATGCGATTTACATAAATTTAATCAAAATAGCTACCCTTAAGCTATTACTTTAAGTGCATGGAATGCAAGCTAACATAACAAATGTTTCTCCCATGCATGCAAATGCATATAGATTCCAAAAGAATCTCCAACGAAGCACATAGCTTCCTTCACGAGTTTTCCCAAAGGAAATCTCAACGCTAGTGAGCATGTAAACGTATGTTTTCTTTTCTGTAAAACTATGCAATTAAGAATACAAATACATGTCTTCTTTTTCAAAGATTATATTAACAATCATTTCCAATGTAGTTTAGCACAATATGCTATCTTTTCCACCTACAATTTGTGTATATTCTTTCCAATGAAAGTTATTACGTATATTGCATGCCTATGCATGATCTTCTTCCAAAAGGAATTAACATCATAATCATGATAATATAAAAGTAATCACATAGTTTGCTCATCTAAAGAAATAAAACTGAGTAGTTCCTTTATCCGTGGATTTATTAAATAACCAATCTTTACCAGCTCCATGGTAATCTATTCATGGAATTATGAATTAACTAATATTCACAAACACCCTGGTTACAACATGGTTAATGAATATTAATCTGAGAAAACTTCTCTTTTCTTCTTCATCGCACATGAAGATATTTCAAGATTTACCATCTTTAATCTATATTCATTTTTAAGAAAAGAACTTGGATTTCTTATCATTTAACACACCGGTACGAAATCCATTTTAGAATAAAACAAGCGTCCTATCTTTTCTTAAAGAAGATGCATGTCCTATCTTTTCTTGAATAAGATGCATATATATATGTATATATAAAGACAAGCAAATTTACTTATTTATGTTTTACTAGTGCTGACATCTTTCAAGATACATACTAGCAATATTTGCAATAACTCACATGGTTTCTTCTCCGCAAAACTAGCATAGAAGTTTGTCTTTTACCATAGTATATATATACCTAAGAACAAATTTAACTATTTCTGCTTATAACAATTCATATGAAATATTTCATATTTCATTTTCTTTCCAGAAAATGAGTAGAAGGTTCAAAAGAAAACTACTATTCATATGAAATATTTCATTTTCTTTTCAGAACATAAGTAAAATATTTCAAAAGAAACTACTATTTTGAGGAATACTTATCTTGCAAAAATGCTCTCCCTGCACACAATATTGAAGGAGGTTTTCAGCTTGCACCCATCGGCTCCTCTTTTGTCCAACAGAGCAGATGCCCCTTGCCAAATCGCGGCTTCTTCGTACCGAAACACACCCAAACAATCATTAATTTGTGGGCAATGGGACGAGATTCCAATGTATGGAGCGAGCCTCTTGAATTTCTGCTAGAGCGATTCTTGCAGACACCAACAGTTGATTATTACAAAGGACACAACTTCGAACTGATTCCATTTGGGGCAGGAAGGAGAATATGCCCAGGCCTTCCCCTCGGCCATCGCATACTTCAATTCATTCTCGCTTATTTGATTCATTCCTTCGATTGGTCTCTTCCCCATGTTCATACCTAGTAAATAACGAATACACCAAACAGTGAAGGTTTCAAATGAGCCAACATTGCGGTGCAGGTATGAGGCACAGTCATACTCTAATTGTCGAGCTAAGAAGTGAGCAATCCAATCTAAACCCTCAACATCGACGATGTTAATCGAAACACTTAGTAATTGTCTAATCAAACACATGATTCTCTTAAGAGCATGAGAATTGGAGAAAGTTCCGAGTCTCCCCTCACGTAACTAGAGAATTCGGTTATCAAGAATTCATTTCCAATGAATTCTTGAATAAACAGTTACATTATGTAAAATTAATTTACCGAGAGTTGGAGTACGTGTGTTACACAGGTGGTACCCTGGCTTGGTTGAATTTTGCATATGTTAATAAGAGATATTTACCTCTTGTGTATCATATGTAAATTTGTTTGTTATTATGTTGTTTTAATGGTTGTTCTGTCATTGTTATTATGTTGGCTATATATTAGAACAACTTAAACTTTGAAATGGGAACGGAATCGAGTGCCCATTTTTTTAGGTAGCAAAAAATTGTCTGATTTTGAAAAGTGCTCATTTAGAATACTCTTAATTTTTTTTCGCATGTTTTTGGCACATTAAATTTTCTTATGTACCAAGTATAAACATTATTTTTAAAATGTTAGTGATATTTATGTTGATTTTGAAAAGTGTTGATACTTGCATCATCTGCTTTTTTTAGAAGACTTATTTTTTACTTTAATTTTTCTAATGTAGCAAATGTTAATAATTATTTTCTAAATTTAACAATTTTTTAAGTACTTGTCTTATTCCTCTTCACTTACATTTTTTTTTAAGTGTTTTCAAGTTTTTGTTTTTTTTTTTTCATCTTTTTTATTTATAGTGAGATATTTGATTGTTAAATCATTTCATTGCCCATGAAATACTTGTCACTAAAAAAACAAGAACTTTTAACAATTTACATAAAAATACACATTTTGAATATAGATATAACTGAAAAAATACACATTTAGAGTTTTTTTTGCTAAAAGTGACATGTCAAATAAACCATTTTTATGAATTTTATGTCAAATATTAATAATAATAATATTTTTTTCCAAAAATTAAATGATTCACATAAAAAAATGAAGTGAAAAAATATTATACAATTTTTTATTTTTTTTTATCTTAAAAAATCAAGTGAAAATCACATAATTTTATTAAACCAAAATCATAAAATTTAAATAAATTAAAAAAATAAAAAACAAAATCATAAAAAAATAAATAAATAAATAAATAAATAATATTAATATATATATATATATATATATATATATATATATATATATATATATATATATATATATAATTTACAAATAAAAAATAAATAACAGTTGGGTTGTCTGAGGGTGGTGGCCCCCCAGCCGATTATAAGAATCGGCTTTCAGCCCCTCAGGCCCCTGGGCGAGCTCAACCCAATTCTGAGAATCGAGTTGAGCCCACCCAAAGACTTGAGGGCCACAAATTTTTCTAATTATTGATATATTTGTTATTAATTTTTTAAAAAAATTTATTTGTTTTTAGGTTTTTTTTAATGTTTTATTAATTTTTTAAAATTTTTTTAATTTTAATTATATTAGTGTTATTTTTTTATTTTTTTATTATTTTAATTATAGGTTTTTTTTTTTAATTTTTTTGTTATATATTTAATTTATTTTTAATTTTATTTTTTTCAATGTTTTTTTTCTCATTTATTTAAATTATTTTTAAAATTGTTTTTTATTTTTAGTTGTTTAATATTTTTTATTTTGAATTTTGAATTTTTTTACTATGTTTATTTTTTAATTTTATAGATTTTTTTAAATGTAATACTTTTTTAATTGTCTAATAATTTATTTTTTTTTGGTTTTTTTGGTTAATTTTGTTTCTTTAATTATATTTTTTTATTGTTTAATTATTATTTTTTTATCTTTATCTTTGCAAGTTTTTTTTTTTTTTTTTTGCTTTTTTATATACTTTTATATATTTGATTTCAAGTTGTCTTTTATTTTTATTTTTTTTTATTTTTTTATTTTTTTAATATATATTTTTATTTACTTATTTTTTTTTAACTTCTTCTTCTTCTTCTTCTTTTTGAACTGTTATTTTTATTTGTAAATTTTCGTTTTCATTTTTCTTTTGAAATTTTAAGTTTTTTTGGAGTGATGATATTTTATCTTTTACATGGTATTTCAAAATGTTGAAAATTTATCCTTAAAAAAATGTTATTCCAACATTTTCACTTTTCGTTTTGAGGGTGTTTTCGGCACACAAAAATTGGTTTTCACTGCCATTTTTTAAACATGTTGAAAGTGCACCTTTGAAAAAAAAAATGTTATTCCAGCATCACCACTTTTCGTTTACAAGCAGTTTTTTCATGTTTTTTGGCTAGAGTTCTAGTTTGAGTTTATAGTTCTTGTTTCATAGTTTACGTTGTTTTGGTTATAAGCATGGTTTATGATAGAATTGAGTTATGACTCTCATTATGTTTTGTCTAGTAAATAAAATTTTAATGAATGCATGACCTAATAGATGATATTGCAACTATTATGAGAGGGCATCAATTACTCTTGATGATTATCAGATAAATATGAAGTACATATGCTAAGATGTGTTTATATGAATTGTAGATTACGTGTTCATGATGTATTTGACAGAATGTCTATCATGGCTAGGCCTTGTCAGATCAGGTCCTTGTTCAAGTTTTGTATAAGAGGCCTTGTCATCTTGTTATTAATCATTGCTGTGAGTGTCATCAAGTTTTGGGCAGAGGCCTAAGTCCTGGCCCTGAAAAAGTGGCTCATAATCCAGGGTCAATGGCACATAACTACCTGGAAAAGTCTATAGTCGCATGGATGTAGGCTTGTGCATGCGATTGGAGGATTTCAACCACATGGAGGGTTTTTTATCAGTGTGATTGGGGCTTTAGTTCAGTCAAACAACAAGTTGTCTCAGGGGTTGGACACCTGAAAGGGTTAATTGGGTCTTGAAGGTTTTGTAGCATCTGAGGAAGGTAAAATTGGTTTTATCTTGTCAGTTCCACTCCCTTAACTGTACTTTGGGAGTTGAATCATATCATAGTAACTCTTTGTCACATGTTTACCACGGTGGATTGGTTAGCTTGGGTAAATGTGAGAGGAGGGTGTTACAGAGTGGTATCAGAGCATGGTTCACCACTTGGACTGGATGGACGGAATGTGTTTGTCATGCATACATGTCGGTTGCATATGTGTTCCTTATGCGTGTGGTCTATGTCCTTGTTGTGTATTCATGGTGGTAGTCATTGGTGCAGTTTTGTCGCCATGTGGAGTTTGGTGTTGTTGTTGCCGGTATGTATTCGTCGTGAATGCATGTTGGTTGAATATGCATTTGTTGTGAATGTTTCTTGTCCATGTGGATGTGTGCATGTATTGTCATGGCTACAGTTGTCATGCATGAGTTCATGGTATGTAGTTGGTATTGTCATGCATGGTAACTAGATAATGGTTGGGATGATGTTTATATACTACTATGATTATGATTATACACATATCGTGCTAATTTGGTTGATCTTGCAAACGATATATCCTCCTCGGAAATATACTGAGGTGTGTTGGTAATGTTTATATTTTCTTTTAGATGGCATGGTATACTTGCAGGAAGAAGATCAAAGATGACTACCAAGATGGTAGACTACAATTCACGAGATTATCCCTATGGATTCAATGAGAAGCATGGCGATAGGTACTCTCCTAACATAGTATACACTTTGAGAAGTTTGAAGGAATAAATAAGAAGTTGCAAGGAAAACAATGATAGGATAATTCAGGCATAGTAGAAGCAAGCAGAGGTCAATGTATTCATTCTTCAAAGTCTATCATATATGTAGAGGCAGGGACCGCTTAAGATCAGTCATGGGTGGGAGGATAGGAATAATGGGGCATATGGCAGTCGGTCTCATGGTGGGCATAGGTTAGATAGGGATGACATGATCAGAGATAGCAAGTTTATGGATAAACCAGATAGGAAAGGTGATGAACATAAGTTATATTATGGTTTTGGTTCTGACAGGTATTATGGTCATAATCGTTATCATCATTACAAGAGGAATGACAGGGGATATTTTCCAGATGAGTTCAAGAAATCTAAGCCACCTACCTTTGATGGATATTTGTAGAAACCGGAAGATGCAAAGTTATGGTTACTTGGGATGAAGAATTTCTTTCAACTACATGATTACAAAGAGAACGTGAAGGCCATAATAGATGTGTTCAGCCTCAAAGAGAAAGCAAACATCTGGTGGGAAGATGTTAAGCGGGTTAGAGACATCAAAACAGAAGATTTAATTTGGCATGAGTTCAAGAGATTTTTCAGGAAGAAATATTTGTCCTAGATGTACTATGACAGTAAAGCTAAGGATTTATATGAGCTAGAGATGGGATTGATGAAAAATGAGGAGTATATGACTAAGCTCCTGGAGTTATTGAGGTATGTACCATATCTTAAGGATGAGAAAGCGAAATTTCAGGGATTTATCATTGGATTACCATTAGCATTTAGAGATCAAATTGAGTATGATGAGCCTCAACCACTTGAAGAATTCATGGTAGGTTGAAGCATTGTTATGAGCAATAAGTGCAAGACAATGTCTCAGCAAGTTTGGAAGGGGAAATACAAAGCTAAAGGCAAATGGCATCTGATGCGAATAAAACCCCAGGATGCAGGTGAGAAAGAGAATGGTGTTCCTTCCAAGAATTTCAATGTAGTTAGATAGGGACATGGGTCACATCCTGGAGGGAAAAAAAATAAAGGTGATGGTACGAGACAGTCGCAGTGTTGGATATGTGGCAAGGAGCATCTCAAGAAATATTTTCTGCAGTATCATGGTGGTAGGCCTCATATTTACAGTACACAGGAAGCACAAACAGTTAGGGATGTTGGGCAGAGAATTCGTCAGATCTATGCAGCATTGGATAACAGGCAGACGTATCACCAGACATCTATTATCGAGATGGACGGTAAGCTTTGTGATCAGTTGTTTCTATTTTGATTGAACCTAGATCTAATTATAGCTATGTTAATCCTGACTTGGTGGATAAGCGTGGTTTGAATAAAGAAGTGCATGCAAAATCTTAGATAGTGCAGTTGGCTACAACTACAAAGAAAAGAGTTCATCATTGGGTAAGAGCTTATGCATTTGAGTTGAATGGTATGCCTATATCAACGCATCTTAATGTACTTCCATTGGGATCATATAGCATTCTTTTGGGTATGGATTGGCTATATCTTCACATGACAAAGGTTGACTTTTATGACAAGGCTATTGAATGCTTGGATGACAATGTATAACATAGAATCTTACAGGGTAAGAATAAGGCAACATCAGTTAGAATGGATACAACTATGTAGGCAAAGCACAATCGCATGAAAGGGTGCATGTTATTTCCAGCACATATTTCTAGTGATAGAGGTAAGAATGTTGAGGATGCAAAGGTATTGACAAGGTATCTGGTTTTTGTGAAAATTCCTACATCTAAATGATCTCCAAAATCCTACTGCAACCAACTGAATTTACTTCTTCTATTTGCAAATTACATTGCATAATTATTTCATATCTCTTCATGAAATATTAAAGAAAATTACTAAAGCAGCCTACACTTAATTACTTATGATTATGAAACAAAAAAACTGAGCAAAGAAAAACACACACATAGGACACCGTTATTTTTGGATGAAAGTCCCCGGAAAAACCCAATGCGGGACATATTTGAGGGTTTGTTCTTATTAAGCAGTAGAAAATTATGAATACATCTCTGAATACCTCCAAGTTTATTCAGTTACAGAGAGATAAATACTGGCAGAAAAATTGTGAGTTTTACCTCACTCAATCACTAGAATTTCCCGGCTGATCCGGATGCTGGATGAGGTACCTATGGAGGGCTCTTCATTGCCTCTACGCAGTCACTACGTAGGGCATGCATCACCTCCTTTAGCACTGTGTCACCCAAGTTGTAAATTTATATTCCTCTAGGAATCTAAGATCTTTGCCTCCTAGTCTCACAACTTGGCTATGGGCTTTTGAAACTGATCCAACAGCAAAATATCTGAAACCCTCTTGGCCTCTGCGTAGCCCTGCATGGCTATGTGCTAGCTTTGCATCAACTTCTCTGGCTCTGTTGGATCTCTCTCTACCTCTCTCTATTGATGATTCTCCAGCTAAGAAAACCAGTCTCACTTCAGAAGCTATCTCTGCCCCTATCTGCGTTGAAATCACTTAGATCGATTTCTAGTCTTGAGCACTCCTCACTTCAGAAGTTTCGATCTCTAGATTTACTCAGTGTTGTTTTACAAATGAACCTCAAGCCTTCCTTTATAGTCTTCTCGTTGACAAATCAATGGCTGAGATTAGATCTCCAATCAACGACTAAGGTTAAATTAGAATTGATTTGCTTTTTCTTGAAGTTTCATCCATAGTTTACATTAATACTGATTAATTATTTTAATTTCCTAAGTTAGACTTAGGGTCCTCATTAAAAATAATTATTTTTTCTTATAAAACTGTTTCTCGATGGAATTTACCAAACCAATTTCTGGGTTATTTGTAATGCATGTGTCTAAGCCTCTCAACAAAATTTGGGGCTTAGAGCACATCTGATGCTACCAAAAATCAACTCTCCCTCTTAGCAAGGAATATGCTCTAACAGATATGCCCCGTTTCACACTATTCTGACTCTAAAGCATCTCCCTCTGCGTTGATTATGTCTGACATGCTTCTCATCAATCATTGTGTTGATGTTGCATTGTACTGATGCTGACCCTGGCATGATCAACACTGCATTGGTACTGCAACTCCCTCTCAAATGTTGCATCTACTACTAGCACTGCCACTGCTAACACTGCACTGCAACTCAGTTGCTGAGAGAAGCAACTAAAAAACTTCCAAAAATATGAACAAGTCTTCAGGATGCATCTCGGTGCTGAAAAACACTGACTACTGATAGCTACTGTGATATCCCTATGATGCACTGCATTGTTGATGCTCTGCACTCCGTTGCTGTTGATCTGCATTACACTATTGTTGCTCTACATTGCGCTATTGCTACTCTACTCTGCACTGCTCAGAATTTGGCACTGCTACCCACTGCATCTTTTGCAGATCATGGGCACCTGTAGCAAGGATATGATCCAAGAGGTGGGATCCTCAAGGATCCTGTCCAACTGAAGTTCAAGGTCAACTATAGTTCCACGTCACCCCATCTCCCTCCTGGAGATGCATGGGCACTCATGGCATACTCATCCTCCTCGATTTTAGCGATTGCAACCTTTGGATCGTGCTTCTCATCCTTTCCTTTTTTCTTCAAAGGACACTATGATGCATAGTGGCCCATCTCACCACATCTAAAACACTTCACCTTGGAGACGTCCTTCTTGCGGCTCAGTTTCCCTTGTTGACCTTTCGATGTGAGGGTTGCATTCTCCTCCTCCTCTAGATTATTTTATCCACTCCCATTGCTACCGTCAAGTTTGCACTTGACTAGATCTCTTCTCAGCTCCTCCTCCTGAAGAGCTTCCCACATTAACTCCCAACTAGGTAGTGCTTCCCTTTCCAAGATACTTTGGACAAAAACTTGCAACTCCTCAGTGATTGTGTTAAGGGCCAACCTCACCATAGTTGTAGCAGTTGGGGTAGATCCCACGGCTGCCAACTGATCACGGAATTACTGAAGTCTCGTTAGGAATGGAGCAATGTGCTCCCCCTTCTACATATGTATAATTCAAAGCTTCTGCTCCAAGTACATATTCTGTTGCTCGAAAGTCCCTTCGTATAGCACGAACAAGGCCTCCCATATCTCCCTGGTTGTGTTCTTTCCAACTATATGATCCTTGACACCATCAAGGATAAGTCTCTTGGCCTTTTCCATATCAGACTTGTAATTTTTATTCTGATCTGGATCTATAGGTACAACAACCGCGTTATCTATGAATGCCTTGAGATCATACTCATCCAAAAGGAATTTGATTATTTCCTTCCAGATCACGTAGTTGGAGGATCCCTCCAACCGATCCTGATCTTTAAGTCTGTGAGATGCCATCTCAACTGAAAATTTTCGAACTGCTCCCTCTTTCTCCATACTACGTAGCTTCTAGGCTGGTTTATGCACTCCCTGATGGAGCTGGTAAGTCTACTACTCCTCTGCTGCCTGGCAAATGAGAAAAATTGAATTCCTCAACAAGGAACTCACTAAGGAAGAATTCCCTCACTAGGTGATCATCTTATTCCTTTGACGCTTCTCTGCCAAGCAACTGCTTGCAGAAAAATTGCGTCCCTCTGGCTCTACGTGAAGGCTCTGCACTGCTCCCTCTGCCTTGGAAAGTTCTCGATCTTCAAGTCTTACCTCTCTATCGACTCACTCAGAGACAGACCACCTCGAAAATTCAGCCCTTCTGGCTAGAACTGCGCAATCCCTCTGGGCATTCAATCTGTTACTGTCGCACAAATCTATCCTTCACTTTAGTGCTAGATATGCTCTTCCTGTTTCACATCAAAGATTTGATACCATGTGAAAATTCCTAGATCTAAATGATCTCCAGAATCCTACTGTAACCAACTGAATTTAATTATTCTATTTGTAAATTACATTACAAGATTATTTCAGATTTCTTCATGAAATATTGAAGAAAATTACTGAAGCAACCTACACTTAATTACTTATGATTTTGAAACAATGACACTGAGCAAAGAAAAACATACACATAGGACACCGTTACTTTTGGACGAAAGTCCCCAAAAAAACCCAATGTGGGAAAATTGGTGCAACAAATCTGAGGGTTTGTTCTTATTAAGTAGTAGAAAATTCTGAATACATATATGAATACTTCCAAGGTTATTCAGCTACAGAAACAGAAATACTAGCAGAAAAATTGTGAGTTTTACCTCACTTAATCACTTGAATTTCTAGCTGATCCAGATGTTGGATGAGGTAACTCTTGAGGGCCATGCGCTACCTCTGTGCAGTCACTGCCTAGGGCCCGCGTCACCTCCTCTTGGCACTGTGTTACAAGTAATCGTTATATAATTTTAAGATTGGCAAGAATAATCATAAAAAGACAACATCAAACCACTTTGGAGCCTAGGATCTAGCCCTCCTAGACTCGAAGAGGGATCTCTCTTTTATATTTAGCTTTGTTTTTAATATTTTTTGATATAAGGCTAGTTAAACTGATTCATGAAAGTTGTTTTTGATTGATATTTTTGGTTGGATGAAGGGATATGTTTAAAATATTTCCATTGGGCTACAGAGTCACAACAGGCTGGGTGGTTGCATAAAATTTTCTAGAGAAATTGCAAGGCAAGCTAACTATAGTTACTGGATATTTATAACATGGTGAATTATGGAATGAAAGAAAAATGATTTCAACAGTGGTTAAAAAGTAATTAAGTATTTTTTTAACCAGGACTTAGAAGAAAAACACTTATATTGTAAAGACAGCTAGAATCAAGGTGCTAGATGCAACAAATCTCAATCTTAATATTTCTGTTTTACAATTAGAATCGAATGATACATTTAAATAAATGACAGTGGAAAACATTAAACATAGTAAAGAAAATACATCACCAGGAAAATATAGCTCAAGAATCTTGCAAAATGGTCTTTTATTATTGATGCTCCAGCTCCAAAATTACAATGCTCCAATAGAAAAAGCTTACAATCTAGGGTCCAACCCCTAATACTGAAAAAAAATGAGGTATTTAACTAATTCCTAGTTATTTTCATATCAACATAGGCAATCTGATATTTATTACAATGATAACTGAAAATTGACAAATGTGACCACCACGTGGACACGTTAGAATAGCTGTGACAAGTGGTTGTAATCTCCATAAATTCGTTATTGTGTGTTGTAGTCTATTGCTGTGTTGGCAGATCTGAGGCTAATATGTCGAACTGATACACTGGTCTGTGGAATTAATTGATGAGCTGAGGTGGTTGTCCCGCTGATGTGTTGAGTTGTCACCCTTCCTGGTTGTCACACAACTTCTCCCATTGATGTAGATTCAGAATCTTGATTGTAATTAACTTCCTATAGATTTCATCAGTCTCTGTATACTTCATGAATGTTGGCCTTAACTGGAAAATATGATTGACTTCATGTTGAATGTACAAATAATTGTCCATGGCCTCTAAGAAGGCTCTTCCAATCATTGAACCTTTGATTCCTGCGAATTTTGTAGTATCTTTGGAAATCCCCTTCAATTTCTTGACATAATCAAACCTGTGCATGATTTTATCATTTATCACAAAAGAGAAGGCAATCCTCTTTTGATCAATGATTCGATTCTATTGAAGAATCTACTGACACCAATTTGTAGTTGATGACACTTTTCTTCTACCTGTGTAACCAAACTCTTTTTGTTTAGTACTTTCTTGACCTCCAGGATGGTTTCTGTCCTGTCCTCCCCTAGTGGTTCCAATTCAAAACTGCTTTTGGAATTCAAGAAATTGATGATATTGTTTGCAGTTTCAGGCATGCTTGTCAGCTCTATGTTTGCCTTGTCTATGGCAACACTCACTAATCCAATTAGATATCTCTGTTCAAAAATTATTTGGATGGAGGGCCATATCTCATTCATGGACTCAATCATACTAGTCCAAATAATTTCTTTAGCCTGGCCAATAGTAGTTTCACTCTCTTGCTTGATCAATTTCTCAATCTTCTTCTAAGCTCTCAGTATTTCAATCTCATGGTGTTGTCCAAAATTTTCTGAAAATACTTCAGAGTGTTGATCTCTACTTCTAGCTTTTTAATCTCTGTTGTTTGAAGGGTCATGTTCTCCATATATTTTGCTAACTGCTCTTCACCACCTGATGTGCCTATTGTTGATGGTGTTGTTGTAGGAATATATGCAATTGGGACAACCTCTAATGGAACGATGGCCATTTCTGCGTTCTCATTTTCTTTCACTAGTTTTTGCATCTCTGTCTCCATCTACTTTAATTGTGCAGACTGCTCCATGATCAACTTCATCATCTCGACCTTCTGTGCTTCATTTTATTCAATGTCCTTTGTCAAGGGGTCTTCAGTTGCTGACATATTGAGCTATTTCCTGAGGGATGCTATATCATCATTATTTTTCTTTAATATTTCTTCTATAGCCTCCACATTGCTTGGGTCATACCCAATCTTTACTACTAAATCCTCCAAGGATTTGATTCTTGAGTCTTTGGCTAGAGAAGAGATCTTCTCCATATTTAGTTGAGATTGGAAGTTAGAAAAAGATTATTGCAATTTGGACAAGCTCATGGTAGTGCTAGTCAAAGTAAAGGAAGTTGTTTCTCCAGTTTTCTTATGCATCTCCATCTGATCTATTGGATGGATGTCTTTCACATCAAATTCAATTGCAGTGTTCTTGTAGTCTGCATGTGTTTTGGGCTGAGAGATATGTGCTTGTAAGAAGGCCATTCTCATTTTCCCTTTCTCTGAATCAAAGGTTGATAAAAGCTTACTCCGTGTACTGCTTGTATGTTTCCAGGACTGATTGTAGGAGCTGGTTTTGAGAATTTCATTCTTCCTCTTGATCTCTCTAAATGTATCAAAGATGTCTTCCTTCTTTTCTGCTATAGTAGTGGATGTGGGATTTTGTATGTTTTTCCGCTGGAAAGGAATTGTGGCTAAAGATGTGGAAAAAATGGTCTGGCCACCTGTTGGAGAAGAACTTGGAGAGTCCCTAATGGTGATGATTGTCTACTATTCTTTTTCATTGCTCTAGTCAATGTCCATGTGGACTCTAGCTCTTTTTCTATATTTCATTTAAATTATTTGCTAGATGTATCAATCTCCATATCAAACTGCTCATCTATTGTCCTCTTTCATATTGTTTGTTTCTTTGGTTATTTTCCCTTTTCTTCTTTGTCTCTTGTAGTCTTATTTTCTTGTGGAGTGGGGGTTTGAATGCTTGAGGTGGAGATCACCTGTTATTCAACTTCTTACAATGTATTTGCTGCCCACTCTACTTGATTCATATATTGTTCTATCTCAGGCCTGTGTGTATAGATATATGGTGTTGATTTGTTCTCCACCCTTTTCTTGGAGATGATCCCCAATGGGTCATAAGACTAGGTGAAACTATGAATAAATTTCATCTCCTTCAATAGCTTATTGACCTCCTCCCCTGCTGCCCTGCTATTACCAATAAAAGGGCCAATTTGGGACTTAATCCTAATTGGTATTTCTTCTTGGCAAAGACAAAGTGGACTTCATCTACATTGATCATTTGTATTATGTATTCCAAGGCAAAGATCCTCATGGGGAGGAACTTTGAAAGCTTGTAGGGGGCCAACTCACATCCATATATTCTGATCTCAATAGAATTTTGTTACAAGTACCAATCTCCTCTTCTCACTTGATCTGTCAACTGCATAATCTTCTTGATTTCCTCATTTATCCTTGGCTCTGTTGTACTGTTGAGTATATTCATTGCTGGGTGTACAAATGAATCAACGAAACTCTTATATGTCTAAGTATTCTTCTACTTCATTAGAAAAGTGGTCCAAAATATGACTTATTGAGGCTGAGAGTTATCATTAATCTTTGTCATTTCAAACTGGAATCTGCTGGCCTGAAAATAAACAAACATATATACCAAAACTTAAGAGTATTTGAACACTTCCTCTATGTGAAAATTTAGGAATTGATCATGGATGGCATCAACAAGGAATTGGCTAAAGTTGAACATGATTGAGGGCTTAGAATATGAGGAAAGAATAGACAAAAAACCAATTATGGCCTCATCTACCCACTGGTCTATATGATACCCTAGCAAATATGACAAAAAAGTAACAATATGTTGGGTCCTGTCAGGGAAAGTGGATGAAGGGTATGGAGGATTATTTTGGGGCATTGGGGCATCAGTGGCCATGAAAAGCTCTAATGTTTTAGCTCTACTGGAAAATTCTAGCTTTTGATATAGTTCTCTAAGAGCTTCATAAGAGAAAGGGATGGTTTCTTCAACAATGGGAGCCTGCATCATCTGCTGGATTGATTGGGCATTAACAGTAAATAGAACCTCTCTAACACTTTTATTGATGTCATAACGTGCATGGAATTTCCTAATGAATTCAGGACAACTATGGGTCTTTGGGAAAATATAATATGGAAATTTGGTTTCCCATAATCCTATATCATCAACCTCATCTAACAGTTTATCCTCAAGCCAGCAGTATACATCGAATAGATCGAAGTCCGACTCTATCTCATGGATCTTGTAATCTCTTTCAGCCAAAGACACATGATTCAGTTCTACCTGAGGGTAAACCATAGGATTGAAGGGCTGTTGATCCTTCTTTGGAGGCATCCTGTCTTCTGTGAATAATTTGGGTATGCCTTTGACTGTTGCAGAGAAGAATGGGAGCAAAGAAATAGGGAATTCAGAAAGGGAGGTGTTGTATATTAGAATGGGGAGGGGAGATGTAGAAAGGGGATTTTGATTGCTTTTGCAGACAACTGATAGCTTTATGCACCTGTATTTTGCTGTAAATTCTTCACAAATTGATCACCTGCAATCAAAATAATGTTGTAACAATGGTAAACCTTTCCACTAGTGATTAATTTTGGTTTTATAGAGTGATTGGGTGACCGTTTGACATGGCGTGGTCCCATTGGGTAACAGCCTGAGCCATTAATTATCTAACGGGTTTGTGGCAGGAGCGCATTTGATTGGTCGGAGGGGACAAGTGGGAGCTTATGTGGCACAACAGTAATGGCTAACGGTCATACAACGATCATATGGGTGCTGCGGTTTAGATTGCAGCGGAAACTGCTTTTTGGAGGGGGGTGTACCCAGTGAGTGGTATTGGATTTGGGGGGGGGGGGGGGGGGTGGTTGAAAAACAATTTGGGCGTGACATGCAGTAGCGGAGGCGGTACCGCAAACCATTCATTTCGGAACCCCCCCCCCCCTTCCCGACATTAACTTTCGGAGGCTAAGGGGGGGCCGAAAATCTCTATGGGCTGTCGGATGAATAGATAAGTGCGGGAATGAGGTGAAAGGTGTGTTATGTTTAGTAGCAATGGGACAGATGATTAGATGGTGGGGTCGAGGAAGTTAATGAGTGGCTGGGGTATAGTCTATGACTTTGGATATAGGAAAATATGAGGTTTCGAGAGCTAGGATATAAAATGTAACATACAGTATGCCATAATGTCTTCAAATAAAGTTTAATTCCCAAACTTTGGAACACATAACCCTTTATCCTTTGATTTTTCTCTTCAACTATAGAAAACATGACATTTTTAGGATAAGCCTTTGGATTAAATGTCATCTTTCCTCCATTCTTTCTTCTCTTCATGTCTACCTACCCATCTCACTAATCTAACATTTTTTATTCTTTTACAGGGTGCATTTGGACTTGCAGACCCTAAATCATCTTTTCTTTAAAACTCTAAGCTACATCTATCCTTATTTCTCTCATTGACTCAGATTAGACAGTTGAGTTAGTTTCATTTCTACCTATCTACTAATATGCCAAGATTAAATAGTGTGGAAAATCTTTATTTTCTAACCTATTCAAAGGAAATTTAAAATTTGTACAATCATGCTTAAAATGTATGATTGAACAAACATATCTAATGAGTAGTGGCATTTTGATTTTCAACACTTTCAGTATTATTTCTTCTGGGGTTTTCTTTCTTTTTCTTTTTCTCTTTTTTCTTTACACCCTCTTTTATTTTCTTTTTCATATATTTTTTTTGGAAATCACTTGAATATTGAAAATCATTCTCAATATGAAATTGCAAACCCTTGAAATATTCAATCACCTTGAGATCCTATGATTTATAGGATACTAACAATGGCTCCAATTGGGGATGGCACTTCTCCAAATGAAGTGTCAAGAACCTAAGACCAGTAGCCTTGAATGCTCCATTTTTTGCAACATATTCACCTGATTTATTTTTCAGTTTTATGGCTGCTCATCAAACCAGGATTAGGGCCTTCTCTTTGGGCTTCAACCTTGGTTAATGAATTATTCAAAACACAAACTGTAAAACTTTGGTATTTACAATGATGAAAGACCAACTTGAATTTTCAAGAGAAATAATGTCTCAACATCCTGCCATTGACATGACCTCTAGGTATCTCTGTTCCATCCAAATCTTTAAGAAAATATGCGCTGTTCCTCTAAAAGAATCAATGATGTATGGCCCTTGCCAAAGATTGTCAAACTTTCCATGTTTGCCTTTGTCTTCTCTTTTGGAATCCCATTTCAGAACTTTGTCCCCTAGATTAAATCATCATCCTTTGTTATCTTATCAAAAATCTTCTTGATATTCTCTTAAATCACTTGAGTTCTGTTATAAACTTCCTCTCTGGACTGCTGCAACTGAATGGTTTCATTGATCCTTCTCTGTATATCATTTGGTACAACTTGAATTTCCTGAATAATCTTCATAACTAGAACTCCTAAAGAGGAAGGAAAAACTGCATCCATTCCATAAACCAATTGGTTTGGAGACATGCCAATTGATTTCTTTGTAGTAAGTCTATCAACCCAAAGAGCATTGATTAACTTGTTGTGCCATGATTTCTTGTTATCTTCCAAGAGATTTTTGATGATATTCTCCAAACTTTTGTTTGAAGATTCAACCAATCCATTACCTTAAGGGTAATAGGCTGTTGAATGACCCAAATTTATATGATACATATGAAAAAAATTAGCCATTTTCTTGGACTTAAAGGTTGCAACATTATCTATGATGATTTTTCTAGGACAACCAAATCTAGAAAGGATATTGGTTTGAAGAAATTTTATGATAACAGAGTCAGTGGAATTTCTAGAAGGAGTGGCTTCTATCCATTTGGTAAAGTAGTCTGTGGCAGTGAGAATCCATTTATGTTGGGAAGAGGATGGGGGATGAACTTCTCCAATGAATTATAATCCCCATTGTTGGCAAGGGCTCTCAACATAAATAGGCTTTAAGGGCAAGGGCAATAGTTTTCTTTTTCCTTCAAAAATTTGGCATTTGTGACAGGCAATGACCATCTTATGGATGTCAGGAAAAAGGGTAGGCCAGTAGAAACCAGCTCTCATGATCTTGTTAGCAGTGGTTTTCCAATAAATATGGCCACCACAATCACCTCCATGGAATTCCTGCATAACTTTATCTGCATCATCTTTTAGCAAACATCTGAGTAAAATACCTCCAATATCTTTCCAATACAAAACATTTTCTAAAATGAAAAATTTGACAGCTTTCAATTTTATAAATATCGCTTTAGTTTTGGATAAACCAGGGGACAATTCAAATTAAACAAAACATATAAGATATCTGCATACCGGGGAGAATTTAGGAATGCTTCGTCAATCAATGGAGTCGCTAATTCATCTTGATCATTCAATGAATGGACCATATTAATGTCTAGTGCATGAAAGTTTGATTCAGTCATCAATTTGGCTAATCCTTGGCCTTTAATCAATTTGGTAGGTTTGATTTCCACATCATATTCCAAGATCACAATAATCCATTTTCCTCTTTTTCCATCAGGACCATTCTCTGCTAAGATGTCTTTGATCACTGCATTAGGCACATAATCAATGATATGTGAATGTATAATGTATACTGTGAGATATTTTAATGCTTTGACCAAAACAAAAGCTTGTTTTTCCATGATATTGTATTTCAATGATGCATCTCTTAATGCCTTGCTAAAAAATGCTATTGGTTGTTCATGTCCTTCATTGCTTTTCTGCAATAAAACAACAACAATAGTATGTTCAAAAGCAAAAGAAAAAACTATAAAGTCTTTGGTAAAATCTGGGTTGATTAGGACTGGAGCTTTGGTCAATGCTTACTTGACTAAATCAAAAGATTGTTTAGCTTCGATGTTCCATTTAATTTCTGGATCTTTTTTAAGCATATTGATTATATTTCTCAAAATTTCTGCAAGGTTGGGTATAAACCTCCTCAAAAAGTTGATTTTACCAATGAAAGATTGAAGTTCTTTGAGATTCCTAGGATGAATAATCTTGAGTGTTCCTTCTATTCTGCTAGGGTAAATTCTGATTCCATATTGAGAAATAAAGTGACATAGCAATTTTCCTTCTTCAATTCAAAACAATATTTTCTTGGGATTCAGGGAAATTCCAAACTTTCTGCATTTTTCAAAAAATCTTCTCAAATGTGTTAAGTGCTCTTCATCAGTTTTTGAATATACAACAATATCATCAAGATAAATCACAATAATATGGCCAATTTCATCTGCAAATGAAATTTCCATGGCCCTTTTAAAAGTAGCTCCAACATTCATTAATCCAAAATGCATTTTCACATACATGGAAGTCCCCCAAGGAGTAGTAAAGGTTGCTTTGTCTTGATCATCAGGATGTATTAAAACTTGATGATAACCTAAAAATCCATCTAACAAAGAGATCCTACTAGAACCTACTACCCTCTGCAATACGTGGTCCATTTTTGGTAAAGGGTAATTGTTTTTAAGAGATACTTTGTTCAGATTCCTAAAATCAATGCAAAGTATGATTTCATTTGTTTTCTTTCTTGTAGGCACAATGTTGGATACCCATTTGGAATATCTGAGTGGAACTATGATTTTTAACTCATACATTTTCTTGATTTCTTTCTCAACCAACGACATTAAAACATGATTTATCCTACGTAGTTTTTGTTTGAAAGGTTTTTAATCCTCCTTGATTGGAATCTTGTGTTGTATGATGCTAGTATCACAACATTTTAAGTCCTCATAACTCCAAGAAGATACATCTATAAATTCTTTGAACATGGCTAACTATCTTCTTTTTGTAATGATAGGCAGTGATTTTGACAATTTTATGATTTTGGGATCTTGTTCAGTGCCTATGTTCCATTCTTCAATGTTTGTACCTGTTGGTTCCATTTTGGGTTTCTTATCCACATCATTAAATTCAAATAGTTCTTCTAAAGGGACCAGCCCTCTAGGCAGGATATTATCTTTGAGTTGTAGTACTTTGAATTCCTCTTTTTCAGGGTCTTTATGAATTTTTGTTTTATGTACTATTTTATTGGCTGAAATATTCATATTAGTATTTACATTAGAAACAACAGATTTTTTTTCTACAGTAATTTGTACATCGGCATGACTTTCTTGTTCACAATCTAGATCTATATTTCTATATTCAAATTCATCCTTATATTGTAAGAAACTTTCAGTTTGTTTGTCACGACCAAAAACTTGCCAATATCTCATGTTATATGGCACAAAAGGACGATGTTTAAACTCTATTGTGTATTGTTTATTTGCATGAGGCAATTGACTGTACTTGCTGAAAAGGCTAAACCATTTGCTAGGACATTTTGATTTCTGGGCATAACTGATAAAACATATTCATCAATCAAGTACGACATTTCTATAAGCTCTTAACCTGGGATGTTTTGTTGCATATTGTCCTTTTATTTGTTTTATGACTAACTCAGAATCACCATGTACAGAAATCCTCTTAGCTCCTAATATTTTCAACAACTGTAATCCTAAGAGTAGGGCTTCATATTCTGTTATGTTGTTTGTGTATTGAAATTTTAACTTGTATGAGTGACCTTGTGCACTATTGTTTCCTTCATTATACACCCAAATACCTGCTCCTGGGCCAACTTTGCCACATGAGCCATCAAAGCTCATATTCCAAAGAGGTTCATTTTCAGGATCTAGCTGTACTGTTTGCATTAGACTGTCATTCTTTTCTTTAAGGTCATTTTCTGCATGGTTAACCTGTGAATCAATACCTCCATAATTATACAGAATGAAAGAGTCAAGGTCAGTGTGGACAGAGTACAAAGGGTAATTGTGTGGTTTTTCTTGACTACTCACCATGGAATTCATTAATGCTTCCCTATACAGTCTTCTTGGTTGACCAAACACTGGTATTATAGCGTAAGTCATTTTCATTTGCATGGTCCCTTGTAATTTTTCTCCCCATGAGCGAGATAAAAGCATGACATACTTAGGAGGGATGTCAGCTACTACTATATCCACCACTAAACTCTTTGCTGGTATCTAAGATAGAGTGACACAAAGATCCTTTATAAGACCTAGACATCTAACTTTGCTAGAATCGAATGAGTACAAATCTTTGTAGTGTCTAGTGATTTCAATGCCAAGCTTCTCCATAACAGCCTTTGGCATAAGATTATGTGATGCACCTGAATCCAACATGGCATTATGGAGAATTTTTTCATGAACATTAAGACTGAGATAAAAGGGGGGGACACCTCCTTCCTGGGGTTTACCATCAACTTCTGGCCCAAACAAAATTTCAGGTTGATCATCATTTAAATTAACAATATCAGTAATTTCCACTATGTTTATTACTTTTAGGACTTGAGACCTATACACATTCTTGTTGATTAATTTAGTAAGAGAGATGGATATTTTTAATTTAGCAAGTTCATTCTCAATACTGAATGGTGTTTGAAGTTTGAGCAGATTTGAAAAATCTGTTTTTTTCAGCCACTACTTTTTGGGTAAATTCAGTTTGTTTACTTTTACTAGGAATATTAGTCTGATCAATTTTGGCAGGAATATCGACTATTTTCTTAGTACTGTTTTCTCTATTTTTATTTTCTAAATTATTTACATTTTTCTTTGAGTTTTCTACTATTTTTTTGAGATCCTTTTCAGGGACTTTTTTGGCAGAATTTTCTGAATTATTTTTATTGGAATTGTCTAAGTTTTTCTTGCTTATAAGGTTGTATTGTATGTGAACCTCCATGATAGAATTCTCAAATCCTTGTTTATAATCACCAGATTACTCATATTCTAATTATATTTGAGTTAATAAAAATAATCCTTGTTTTTCTTCAGCGAGAGAAACACAGTCATCTTCATTAATCCCCATTAAATTTATCTGATTTTCTTCTACTTTCTCAACTACTCCTTCATTTTGATCAACATAATTCTCTTGGAATGGAGGTCGAATTTTTTGATCAGGACCTCTTTGCTCTCTTTGTATAATCTAAGGAGGATTTCTTCTAAGATTTTGATTTCTATTTTGAGGAGCTGGTTGATTTTCTCTGGGAATAGCTCTCTCATTCAGATTAATCCTCTCCATCATTCTCTCCATAGTTCTTACCAAATTTTCAATTTTAGCATTAGATGTAGAAGCTACAGGTTCATCTATTATAGTAACTCTTCTCTCAATTCTCATCCTAGCTCTTTTTTCTAACAAGTTGGCTTCTACACTCACAACATCCCTCTCCATTTCTTCTAAAGTTGATGAATTTCTCTCCCTAAGTTGATAAGTCATGTATGAATCAAAACCATATGGGAATTTAACTAAGACTAAACCTTGTGGTGGTTTCATGTGAGCAAGAAGTGCATTGTATACACTATTGAATCTAGTGCAGTAATCTTAAACACTCTCACCTGGAGACGTCTTGATACTTTCATATTCAGATAAAATATGAAGAGGATTTTTCTTAATTTCCCATCTGTTAATGAATGTTTTATGAAATGAAGGGGGGTCAATAATATTGTTTGTAGTTAAACCCTTGAACGATTTTCTAACTTCACCACCTAAACTCTGAGTAAACATTCTCAATTTGACACTGTCTTCATCAATTTCTTGCAGGTCAAAACTGTCATTCATTTTCTCTACATGCTGCTGGGAAATTATAGGACCAGTCCCATCAAATTGTGGAATTTTTTATTGGTAATCCTGCGGCATAGATGGTAAAGGTGCTGGTAGCACCAATGGAGCATATCTGGCTGCCATGATTGGTGGAGGTGGTGGAGGAAGGTGAACAGTGGATGAAGTAGTATGGGTGGTGGGAGAAGATGATTATGTAAAGGTTTGAGTATGGAGGTGAACAAAAGTAGTGGTGGGGATTGTGGAAGCAGTAGGAATAGTTGACTTAAAATGGATAGTTTGAGAGGTAATTGAAGAAGTTGTTATAGTCAATGCAGTTAATTCTACAGATTTTTGGAAGTAGGCATCATCAACAGTTGAAGTAAAGTTTGTTACCAAATCTTGGAGAGTGTCAAAATCTTGGAGAAGTTGTATATTAGATTGAATATGTGAGTAGTATTCTCTCACTAGAATTTGTTGCAAGATAGAGGGATCAAATACCGTATGGTCAGTCCAATTCTCAGATTTGGTCCTAAATAGACCTTGTTCAAAATGTAAATAAAATTGAATGTCTTGTAAAGTGACAAAGTTTTCAGGGAGGGAATTTGACCTATGAAGAACTCTACTACTTGTTTGACTTTCAGTTCTAGGAGTCTTTCTTAAAATATTCTCGGGATTGTCCACTATAGGAGGAGGATTTAGATTAGGATGGGATCTAGTAGATATTATTTTAGGAGCCATAATTCAAATCAGAAGCACAAACAAACTGATTATTTTCAAAAACTGAAAGAAACCAATCTTAAAAAATACTTCTATCATACAATTTCTTTTACTAGGGTTTCTGAATTCGAATGAAAAGAGTGTTTTTTTCACTTTATGTTCCCTAGTATGGTCACCACTATGTTATCGTTCTATAATTTTAATAATGGCAAGAATAATCATAATAAGACAACATCAAACCACTTTGGAGCCTAGGATGTAGCCCTCCTAGACTCAGAGAGGGATCTCTCTTTGAGATTTAACTTTGTTTTTAATATTTTCTGATATCGGGCTAGTTAAACTGATTCGTGAAAGTTGTTTTTGATTGATATTTTTGGTTGGATGAAGGGATCTATTTAAACTAGTTCCATTGGGATATGGAGTCACAATAGGTTGGGTGATTACATCAAATTTTCCAGAGAAAGTGCAAGGCAAGCTAAATATAGTTATTGGATCTTTATAACATGGTGAATTATGGAATGAAAGAAAAATGATTTCAGCAGTGGTTAAAAAGTAATTAAGTATTTTTTAACCAAACCTCAGAAGAAAAACACTTATATTGTAAAGACAACAAGAATTAAGGTGCTCTATGCAGCAAATCTCAATCTTGATATTTTTGTTTTACAATTAGAATCGAATGATACATTGAAAGAAATGACATTGGAAAACATTAAACATAGTAAAGAAAAGACATCACCAGGAAAATATAGCTCAAGAATCTTGCAAAATGGTCTTTTATTATTGATGCTCTAGCTCCAAAATTACAATGCTCCAACAGAAAAAGCTTACAACATAAGGTCCAACCCCTGATACCGAACATAAATGAGGTATTTAACTAATTCCTAGTGATTACCATATCAACATAGGCAATCTGCTATTTATTACAATGATAACTGAAAATTGACAAATGTGACCACCACGTGGACATGTTAGAATAGCTATGAAAAGTGGTTGTAATCTCCATAAATCCGTTATTGTGTGCTTTAATTTATTGCTGTGATGGCAGATCTGAAGCTGATATGTTGAACTGACACACTGGTCTGCAGAATTAATTGATGAGTTGAGGTGCTTGTTTCGCTGATGTGCTGAGTTGTCACCCTTCCTGGTAGTTGCACAACTTCTCCCATTGTTGTGGATTCAGAATCTTGTTTCTAATTAACTTCCTGTAGATTTCATCAGTCTCTTTATACTTCATGAATGTTGGCATTAACTGGAAAATATTCTTGAATTCATGTTGAATGTACAAATCATTGTCCATGGCCTCTAAGAAGGCTCTTCCAATCATTGAATCTTTGATTCCTGCAAATTTTGTAGTATCTTTGGCAATCTCCTTCAATTTCTTGACATAATCAGACATGTGCATGAGTTTATCATTTATCACAAAAAGAGAAGTCAGTCCTCTTTTGATCAATGGTTCGATTCTATTGAAGAATCTTCTGACACCAATTTGTAGCTGATGACACTTTTCTTCTACCTATGTTACCAACATCTTTTTGTTTAGCACTTTCTTGACCTCTCGGATGGTTGTTGTCCTGTCCTTCACTCGTAGCGATTCCAATTCAAAACTACTTTTGGAATTCAAGAATTTGATGATCATTAGGGGAATTTTGAGGTCTAAAATGGGTCTCCTAAGAAAAATTTACAAAAAAAAAACTTTATAAGAACCAATAGGATTCAAGATGATGATTTCAACCATGGGGGATGATTCGCCATTTTTTAAGTAAAAGGGTAAAAAGATTAAATAATAATAAAATAATAAAACTACTTTTTCAACTCGTGTTCTCCACTTATGTCCCAAATTTTTAACTCAAATTTCGATCAGGAGTACTTGTTGGATGCAAATTTTAATTCCTCATCCAAGGAGTACCCATGTTGTATACTTTCGATGGACCCTGCTACACAAAAAATGAGAAATACATAAAAAAACATGATTAGAATCACGTTTTTCATGTATTTCTCATTTTTCGTGTAGCAGGACCCATCGAAAGTATGAAACATGGGTACTCCTTGGATGAGGAATTGAATTTTGCATCCAACGAGTACTCCTGCTAGAAATTTGAGTAAAAAAATTGGGAGATAAGTTGAAAATATCAGTTGAAAAATTAGTTTTTTATTTTGTCCCTCTAAAATTTGATGATGTCATCAAATTTTACTTTATTATTTCCAATATTATTTTATAATTTCCTTAGGAGCCCATTTTATACCTCAAAATTCCCCTAATGATTGTTTGCAGTTGAAGGCATGCCTATTAGCTCTCATTTTTCCATGTCTATGGCAACACTCACTAATCCAATTAGATCTCTTTCTTGAAAAATTATTTGGATGGAGGGCCATATCTCATTCATGGATTCAATAATATTAGTCCAAATAATTTATTGGCCTGACCAATAGTCTGTCCAATAGTAGTTTCACTCTCTGCCTTAATCAATTTCTCAATCTGCCTCTGGGCTCTCTCTATTTCAATCTCATGGGTGTCGTCTAACCTTTTCTGCAAATCCTTCAGAGTGTTGATCTCTGCTTCTAGCTTTTTAATATCTGTTGTTTGAAGGGTCATGTTATCCATAGCTTTTTCTAATTTCTCTGCACCACCCGATGTGCCTGTTGTTGATGGTGTTGTTGTAGGAATAGATGCAATTTGGAAAACCTCTAATGGAACAATGGCCATTTTTGCTTTCTCCTTTTCTTTCACTAGTTTTTCCATCTATGTCTCCATCTGCTTTAACTGTGCAAACTGCTCCATGATCAACTTCATCATCTCGGACTTCCGTGATTCATTTTCTTCAATGTCCTTTGTCAAGGGTTCTTCAATTGCTGACAGTTTGAGTTGTTTCCTGAGAGCTGCTATATCAGCATTCTTTTTATTTAATATTTCTTCTAAAACCTCCACATTGCTTGGGTCATACCCAATCTTTACTACTAAATCCTCCAAGGATTTTATTCTTGTGTATTTGGCTAGAGAAGATATCTTATCCATCTTTAGCTGAGATTAGAATTTAGACAAAGATACTTGTAGTTTGTACAAGCTCATGGCAGTGCTGGTCAAAGTAGAGGAAATTATTTATCCAGTTTGTTTATGCATCTCCATCTGATCTATTGGATGAATGTCTGTCACATCAAATTCAAATGCAGTGTGCTTGTAGTCTGTAGGTGTTTTGGGTTGAGAGATATGTGCTTGTAAGAAGGCCATTCTCATTCTCCCTTTCTCTAAATCAAAGGCTTATAAAAGCCTACTCTGTGTACTACTTGTCTGTTTCCAGAACTGATTGTAGGCGTTGGTTTTGAGAATTTCATTCTTTCTCTTGATCTCTCTGAATGTATCAAAGATGTATTCCTTCTTTCCCCCTGTAGTAGTAGTGGATGTGGGAGTTTGTATCTTCTGTTGCTGGAAAGGAATGGTGGTTGAAGATGTGGAAAAAATGGTCTAGCCACCTGTTGGAGAAGAACTTGGAGAGTCCCTAATGGTGATGACTGTCTATTATTCTTTTTCACTGCTCTAGTAAAAGTCCATGTGGACTCTAGCTCTTTTTCTATATTTCATTTTAATTTTTTTGCTAGATGTATCATATTGATCATCTCTTGTCCTCTTCCCTGTTGTTTCTTTCTCTGGTTCTTTTCCCTTGTCTTCTTTGTCTCATGTAGTCTTCTTTTCTTGTGGAGTGGGGGTTTGAATGCTTGAGATGGAGATCGCCTTTTCTTCAACTTCTTGCAGTGTATTTTCTACCCACTTTGCTTGATTCATATATTGTTATATCTCAGGCTTGCGTGTATGGATATATGGTGTTGATTTTTTCTCCACCCTTTTCTTGGAGATGATCCCCAATGGGTCATAAGACCAGGTGAAACCGTGACTGAATTTCATCTCCTTCAATAGCTTATTGACCTCCTCCCCTGCTGCCCTACTATTTCAAATAAAAGGGCCAATTTGGGACTTAATCCTAAATTGGGATTTCTTCTTGGAAGAGACAAAGTGGACTTCATCTACATTGATCATTTGTCTTATGTATTCCAAGGCAAAGATCCTCATGGGGAGGAACTTTGGTAGCTTGTAGGGGGCCAAATCACATCCATATATTCTTATCTCAGTATGATTTTGGTACAAATACCAATCTCTTGTTCTCACTTGATTTGTCAACTGCATAATCTTCTTGATTTCCTCATTTATCCTTGGCTCTGTTGTACTGTTGAGTATATTCGTTGCTGGGTGTACAAATGAATCAATGAAACTCTTATATGTATAATTCTTCTGCTCCTTAATTAGAAAAGTGGTCCAAAAGATGACTTATTGAGGCTGAGAGTCATCATTAAGCTTTGTCATTTCAAATTGGAATCTTCTGGCCTAAAAATAAACAAACATACATACCAAAACTTAAGATTATTTGAACACTTCCTCTATGTGAAACTTTAGGAATTGATCATGGATGGCATCAACAAGGAATTGGCTAAAGTTGAACATGATTGAGGGCTTAGAATCTGACGAAAGAATAGATAAAAAACTAATTATGGCATCATCTACCCACTGTTCTGTATGATACGCTAGCAAATATGACAAGACAATAACAATATGTTGGGTCCTAACAGGGAAAGTGAATGAAGGGTATGGAGGATTCTTTTTGGGCATTGGGGCATCAGTGGCCATGAAAATCTCTAATGTTTTAGCTCTGCTAGCAAAGTCCAGCTTTTGATATAGTTCTCTAAGAGCTTCAGAAGAGAAAGGGATGGTTTATTCAACAGTGGGAGCCTGCATCATCTGCTGGATTGATTGGGCATTAACAGTAAAAATAACCTCTCATGTCGGGGTCACTACAACTCTTTGATTGAAGTCATAACATGCATGACATTTCCTAATGAATTCAGGACAAATACGGGTCATTGGGAAAATGTAATATGGAAATTTGGTTTCCCATAATCCCATACCATCAACCTCATCTAACAGTTTATCCTCAAGCCAGTAGTAGACATCAAATAAATCAAAGTCCGACTTTGTCTCATGGATCTTGTAATCTCTGCCAGCCAAAGCCACATGATCCAGGTCTACCTGAGGGTAAACCATAGGATTGAAGGGCTGTTGATCCTTCTTTGGAGGCATCCTATCTTCTGTGAATAATATAGGTATGCCTTTGACTGTTGCAGAGAAGAATGGGAGCAAAGAAGTAGGGAATTCAGAAAGGGAGGTGATGTAGATCAGAATCGGGAAGGGAGATGTAGACATGGGATTCTAATTGCTTTTGCAAACAATTGATAGCTTTCTGCGCTTGTATTTTGCTGTAAATTCATCACAAAGCGTTCACCTGCAATCAAAATAATGTTGTAACAATGGTAAAACTTGCCAATTGTGATTAATTTATGTTTTATAGAAGGATTGGGTGACCGTTTGACATGGAGGGGGCCCGTTGGGTAACGACCTAAGTCATTAATTGTCTAACGGGTTTGTGGCGGGTGCGCATTTGATTGGACATAGGGGACAGGGGGGAGCTTATGTGGTGCAACGGTAATGGCTAACATTCATACAACAGTCAGATGGGCACGACAGTTTAGATTGCAGCGAAAACTACTTTTTAGAGGGGGGTGTACCCGGTAAGTAGTGTTGGATGGGGTGGGTGCGAAACAATTTGGGTGTGACATGTAGTAGCAGAGGCGGTATCGGAAACCATTAATTTCAGACACTCCCCCCTCGCCCGACGTTAACGTTCAGAGGCTAAGAGGGGGCTGAAAAGCTCTATGGGTTGTTGGATGAATATATAAGTGTGGGGATGAGGTGAAAGGTGTGTGATGTTTAGTAGCGATGGGACAAATGATTAGATGGTGGGGTCGGGGAAGTTAATGAGTTGCGAGGGTATAGTTTAGGACTTTGGATATAGGAAAATATGATGTTTCGGGAGTTAGAATATAAATTATAACATACAGTATGCCATAATTTATTCAAATAAAGATTAATTCCTGGGAACACATAAACCTTTATCCTTTGATTTTTCTCTTCAACTATAGAAAATATGAAATTTTTAGGGATAAGCCTTTGGAGTAAATTTCATCTTTCCTCCATTCTTTCTTCTCTTCATGTCTACCTACCCATGTCACTAATCTAACATTTTTTATTCTTTTGTAGGGTGCATTTGGACTTGCAGACCGTAAATCATCTTTTATTTAAAACCTTAAGCTACATATATCATTATTTCTCCCATTGACTCAGATTAAACAGTTGATTCAATTTCATTTCTACCTGTCTACTGATATGCCAATATTAAACAATTTGGAAAATCTTAATTTTCTAACCTATTCAATAGAAATTTAAAATTGTACAATCATGCTTAAACTGTATGATTGAACAAACCTATCTAATGAGTAGTGGCATTTTGATTTGCAGCACTTTCAGTATTATTTCTTTTGGGGTTTTCTTTCCTTTTCTTTTTCTCTTTTTTCTGTATACCCTCTTTTCTTTTCTTTTTCTTATATTATTTTGGAAATCACTTGAATATTGAAAATCATTCTCAATATGAAATTTCAAACTCATGAAATACTCAATCACCTTGATATCCTATGATTTATAGGATACTAACATTACCCAAGCTGTAGTTCGATCTACCTCCTGGAATCTCAGATGTTCGCCTCCCGGTCTCACACCTCGGCTCCCGGCTTCTGAAACTGATCCGAAAACAAAATATCAAGAACCCTATTGGCCTCTACACAGCCTCTGCGTAGCCCTGCATGGCTCTGCGTCAGCTTCTCTAGCTCTGCTTCAACTTCTATGGATTTACGTTGGCTTTGTTGGATCTCTCTTTGTTGATGATTCTCCGGCTGAGAAAATCCCTCTCTCTCTGAAAGCTATCTCTGCCCCTCTCTACGCTGAAGTCACTTAGATCGATTTCTCGTCTTGAGCACTGCTAACTTCAGAAATTTTGATCTCTAGATTCACTCGATGCTATTTTACAAATGACCATCAAGCCTTCCTTTATAATATTCTCGTTGAAATATCAATAGACGAGATTAGATCTCCAATTAACGGCTAAGAATAAATTAGACTTGATCTGATTTTTCTAGAAGTTTCATCCACAATTTACATTAATACTGATTAATTATTTTAATTTCCTAAGTAAGACTTAGGGTGCTCATTAAAAATAATTATTTTTTCTTATAAAATTGTTTCTCGATGGAATTTCCCAAAATGATTTTTGGATTATTTGTAATGCATGTGTCTAAGCCTCTCCACAAAAATTGGGACTTAGAGCACATCTGATGCTACTAAAAATCAATAGTTTTACAAAAGTTTCAGGATGTATTTCCCGCAGATATTTCATAGTTTTCGGCTCACAGGGTAGTGGAATTTTCCATTGAGTTGGTACCAAGGGCAACACCAACATTAAAGGCACCATACAAGATGAGCACACTAGAGTTAGTAGAGATGAAGTTGCAATTGAAGGAAATGCTTGACAAAGGACACATTAGGTCAAGTGTATAGCCTTGGGGTGCACCAATATTTTTTGTGAAGAAGAAGGATGGTATTCTTAGGTTATGCATTGATTATAGGCAGTTGAAGAAGGTGACTGTTAAGAACATGTATCTGTTGTCGAGGATTGATGACTTGTTTGATCAGTTGAAGGGAGAAACAATGTTCTCAAATATTTATTTCAGATCAAGATACCATTAGGTACGCATTAAAAAAGAGGACATCTAGAAGACTGCTTTCAGGACTAGGTATGGACATTATGAGTTTGTTGTAGTTACATTTGGTTTGACTAATGCTCTAACTACTTTTATGTGCCTTATCTCGACAAGTTTTTTATTTTGTTCATTGATGATATATTGATATATTCTAAGAATGAGGAAGAGCATGTCAAACACTTAGCAGTGGTGTTGATATTGCTAAGAGAGCATCAGTAATATGCCAATATTAGTAAATGTAGCTTATTTCATACTCACAACAGATGGTTTGGTCAGATTTAGGGTGCCAGACAACAGTGAGCTCAAGAATCTTACCTTGAGGGAATTTCATGCTAAGTGGTATTCAGGTCATTCAGGATATCATAAGACATTGACAATGGTAAAGAAGTTCTAATGTTGGCCAAATTTGAAGAAGGAAGTGGCACAGTTTGCAGCGAGATGTTTGGATTGTAAATAGGTAAAATCAAAGTGTAAGCATCCAGGTGGATTAGGTGGATTACTACATCCAATTTTGTTTCTAGGGTGGAAATGGGAGGTCATTTCCATGGATTTCATTACAGGGTTTCTGAGGACATCTAGACAACATGATTCCATCATGGTTGTGATGGACATGTTGACAAAGGTAGCACACTTCCTTCCGGTGAAGTATACATATTTAGCTAGTGATGTGACACAAGTATTCATCAGATACATAGTGAAGATGTATGGTGTTACAAAGAATATTATGTTAGACATGGATGCTAAGTTCACTTCAATATTATGGAAAGAGTTATATTTAGGTTTGGGTAAGGATTTTTCCTTCAACACAACTTATCATTTGTAGACAAATGGACAGATAAAGAGGATCAATAGGATTTTAGAGGACATGTTGATAATGTATGTTATGCATCTACAACGGAAGTGGGAAGAGTATCTAGCACTGGATGAGTTTGATTAGAACAATGGGTATTAGGAATCATTAAAGATGAGCTCATTTGAGGCACTTTACGGGTGGAGTTGTAATACTCCCATCAGTTGGAGTGATCCAGTGAACACGGTGTTGATAGGACCGGACATGTTGCCAGAGATGGAACAAGAAATGCAGGTTATCAAGAAGAATCTAAAGGTAGCATAGAACATGCATAAAATTTATGCAGATCAACATAAGTTGTTTAAGGATTTCAGGTTGTGGAATGTGTGTATCTGTGCATCAATCCCAAGATGATATCCTTGAGGATTGGGTCATGTGCGAAGTTAGCACCTCGGTTTTGTGTCCCTTTTGAGATCCTTGAGAGGATTGGATCAGTGGCCTACAGAATTGCACTGCCTCCGACAATTAAAGTCCATAATGTTTTCCATGTTTCATTAGTTACAAGATATGTAAAGGATGTTGATCATTTTATTGATTGGATTGTACTACAGATGGAACGAGAAGGAGAATTCCAGCTGTAACCTCAGTGTATTTTGTAGAGAAAGATGCTCATGCTCCATAACCTAGCAATCAAGCAAGTTACAGTGCAATGGAAGAACTTTGGGCCCGATGAAGCTACATAGGAGATGGTTGATCAGATGCGGGCTATGTATCCTTCATTATTTTCCAGTTGATGCAAATAAATTTTGGTGTATGTATATATGTATATGGATGTAAATACAACCACAAGATGTGTTATAAAGCTCCAATAAGAAATATGGGTGTCATGTTTTTATGTTTTTCATGTTGGTTTTCTTTTTAGTAGGTTGTTCATTATAAATACTACATCAAGCTAAGTTATAATCTACATAAGCAATATGTTTTTATTTTTAGCAGTTTTTTGGTTGGAGGTGTCAATGAATACTGAGGACAGTGTTCCCCTAAGGGGGAGGGGTCTGTAAAAACCCTGGTAAAAAATCTATGTAATAAAGTTAATAAAGGAAAAATAAGACCAAGGTCATGGGACATGTATTCCAAGCTGAATGTTGGGAAAAAAAATCCTAGTGTGTGTTCATTTGGTTTATTATGGCTAAGGGAAATTGACAAAAGCATTAAAAAGGCAAGATGCATTAATTGACATTTTATTTATGAAAATAATGGAAAATAGGAGAAAAGGAAGGTGAAAGGTCACAGGTTGCATGTGAGGAGGAAAATGAAGGAAAAAAATGGAAAATTGAAGAAAACACAGGCCTCATTAATAAAAAGGCTTATGAGGATCAATTCCTAACTTTTGACATTTAAGATTTTTGTCAGTTCAGTTTTGGAGCTCTCTCTCTCATACACTTGCACACTTAGACTATTCTTGGAAAACTTTAGCATTGGAGGAAGGAAGGCAAATGACAAACAAGAAATCAAAGGCTCGCAAAGATAAAACAAGGAAGAGCAGGATCAAGTGGCTACATCGGGATTACTTGCAGGTATCAAGTTGCATGAATGATTTCCTTGCTATTTTTGGCATACATAGTAAATGCATGTGTGTTTTGGTTCTCTTATTTTCATTGGCATGGGGTTTTCCAGGGGTGAAAATGGTTTTCATCCTTGCCTTTCCATTTTCGGATAACCATGGTGTGATGGGTTTCTATTATTTGGTTGAGTTGTAATGTTGGATGGTTTTGACACTAAGTGGGGTGGTAACAAGAAAAATCATAAGGCCTAGGAATCCCTCGACTGGTAATGGTGGGATACACAGTAAAGCTTGATTGTGAATTCCCCCATTAGGCCTAGGAATCCCTTTATTGGTAATGGTGTGATAAATGATAAATCCTAGAGGTAAATACCCGCGTTGGGCCTAGGAATCCCTTGACCGGTAATGGTTGGATACAAGGTAAATCCTAGAGGGTGGACATGGATAAATTACTCATAGTTTAGGTGGAGAGATCCAATGGCATCCATGATTTTTTAGGGCCTAGTGATCCATTGACTAGTATATGGTGGGATTGCGGTAAAGCCTGTAGTGTATGTTTATTGTTTGGGCCTAGGAATCCCTTGGTGGGATACACTGTAAATTCTGAGGAAGTCTTGATTGGTTCTATTGCAAGTCCCACATTCATGCTTAGAATATGGCACAAGGGTGATTGGCTAAAAGAAATATTTGGTTAAGCCCAATCTATGGTTGGGTGGTACGTGGAAGTCCTTAGATTGGTTGGATTTTTCATATGTTAATAAGAGCTCTTTTCCTCTTGTGTATCATATGTAAATGTGTTTGTTATTATGTGGTTTTAATGGTTGTTATGTCATTGTTATTATGTTGGTTATAAGCATGGTTTATGATAGACTTGAGTTATGTATCTCATTATGTTTTGTCTAGCAAATGAAATGTTAATGAATGCATGACCTAATAGATGATGTTGCCGCTATTATGAGAGGGCATCAATCCTTCTTGACGATTCTCATACAAGTATGAAGTCCTTATGCTCAGATGTGTTTATATGACCTGTAGATTACATGTTCATGATGTGTTTAATGGAATGTCGGTAATGGCTAGGTCTTGTAAGATCAGGTCCTTGTTCAAGTTTTGCATTAGAGGCCTTGTAATATTATTATTTATCCTTTTTTTTTAGTTTCATCAAGTTCTAGGAAAATGCCTAAGTCATGGCCCTAAAAAAGTGGCTAAGAATCTAGGGTCATTGGCACAAAATTGTCTGGAAAAGTCTACAGTCACATGGATACAGGATTGTGCATGCGACAGAGGGTTTCAGCCACATGGAGGGCTTGTCATCAGTGCAACTAGGGCTCTAGTTCAGTCAAACATCAAGTTGTCTCAGGGGTTGGACACCTGGAAGGGTTGGTTAGCTCTTGAAGGTTCTGTAGCATCCGAGGAAGGTCAGATTGGTCTTTTCTTGTTGGTTCCACTTCCTTAACTGTACTTGGGGATTTGAATCATATCATAGTAACTCTTTGTCACATGTTTATCTCAATGGACTGGTTAGCTTGAGTAAATGTGAGAGGAAGGTGTTACAATCGATATATGGGGTGACTTTAATGTATACAATGCACATCAAGTAATGTGGCTTACTAATGACAAATATTGCTCCACAACATTCACCCAACTCTCTTTTGATATATAATGCATTTATATATATGTGCGCTCACCTTGTGACATGCCTTAGTCTCAACATGTAACTATGTACACATATGTATTTTGGATATACATTAACGAGACATGGAGTTGTGACTTTAATGTTTACAATGCACATCAAATAATGTGGCTTATGAATGAAAAATATCGCTCCACAACATTTACCCAACCCCCCTTTTGATATATGATGCCTTTACATATGTGTGCGGTCACCTAGTGATATGCCTTAGTCTCATCATGTAACTATTTAGACATATGTATTTTGGATATACATTAATGATGCATGGAGTCTTGTGTTCCATGGGTTACAATGCATTATATTTTGGGGCTTTGGTCAAACTCTATATTCATATGCCATTCATTTACTCACCAATATACACATATTATTTGACATGTGTTGTGCTTGTTGGTGCTGGAATCAACACTTGGACTACAACAAGCGCCTGACCAGACACATCCTAAACTCTAAGGGAATTTAATGATTTGTTTTATGGAATTTGTAGGTGGTTTAAACTCTTATCCACTGAAAATAGATTTCAGTCAAATCCATAGTCCTAATAATGAGTGTATTGGATCTTGATGTGGTAGAAAAGAGTGAGTTTGTAGCCTATGAGGAGAAGAAAATGTGGAATGAGAGAAGAAACAATAGTTCTGCAAGGTAGAAATCTACTGTATTTGGTATAAATTAACACAAGTATCAGTTACACAATATTTCATCAAGAGAAATCTATTTCTAGTCTTACAATATTCTCACTGAAATATTATGAAAGATAACTGTCATAAGTGATGCTCTTTCCACTGTTATAATATATATTTTACCAAGAAGGCTCACTATGTGAGACTAACAAAAATTGATAAAACACATGAACATGTCAAGGTACTGATAAAAACACATAACAACATGAGAGATTGCAAACTGCAACTGAAGATAGTAAGATATGGAAACACAAGTGAATACACACACCAGACTTGTAATAATTCCTCAGAAGTATCTTTCCATTTCATTCACTAAAAATAATACTGATCAAATGAGACAATATTCTAAGACCACCAACCCTTTACTTCATATCAGTTTGGCATATATATACAAAATATGATACTGTCATCTCCACAAAAGAGGTAAATTTGTTTCAAAAGTTATTACAACCTCGTGCAAGAGATGAGGCTTATCCCTAAACTTAAATACAAAGCACTATATTAAAAATAATATAAACATCATGAAGGTTGTTAATCTGTTGAAGACCACTCTTATGTTCTGGTGCAACCAATCTTCACAGAAAGTGTAAAAATAGTGAGAGTGCCATGTGCTTGTTCTCCTTTAAACGTGAAAAACAGAACCCTGATATTTTGGAGGAGACTTGATACATGACACTTGGCAGCAACTACTTTTGTGCATCCATATTTCGAATTCATGTCAATCACAGCACTTTCAGCAAATACATTCAATAGGAATCCAATTTTGATGATAATAACATGTACTTTTTTGTTGTATTCCAGCCCACCATGACTTGAGCAAGCACCAAGAACAATGATAATTGTAATCTGGTTTATCTTGATATATGTTAGCTGCATTTACCTAAATAATGTGAAAGCCTCTTCACCATGCCCATTATAGACATAGCTTGTAATGATAATGTTCCATGAAATCACACTATGTTAAGAAATTTCATCAAACAACTTTCGGGTATCCTCTATGAGATCACATTTGGCACAAGAACTAACAACAATGCCTAAATATAATCTGGTCGAGATTTATTCCTCTTCCTTGCATGTCATATAACATTTTCATAGCATGCCCGCCAAGCCTACAATGGCCATATATTGCTATCGTTACATTCCATGAAACCACATGGCATTCAGGAAAAGTCTTGAACACTCGCTCTGCATCCTTTATGATTTGAACAAAAACTACCTCCACTTCCTTTATACAAAAAAAAAGGAAATAATAGCTGCCTTATGGGTTTGCTGATAAAACCAGATTTTCTGCAAAAGGCAGCTATTATCGGAAATCTTGTAGATAGTTGCATTTGGTGATTAAACCAAAATGTGTGTGCCTCTCCTTCTTTGACTTGCCTTAAATGTTTAAATAAAATCAAGTATAGAAGCATGTTGTTCAAAATTGAGACAAAAAATCTACACACAACCCTAATTTTTTGCTTTAGATGAAAAACTGGTTGCTGGAAATGTAACTCTACTAGCTGTAATATTCTGCTTCAGCCATAATGAGTAGATATAGGTTAGCTCCACCAACAATATAATCACTCCTTTATAATATAACTTCTAATTTAGTAATAATTACCCTTGTAAAAAGAATAATATCTCATAACATAGAAGATCTTCAATTAATTTCAAAGGAGAATGATATTTTCTCTGAAAAATGCTTCTTGCACGAATTTTCCATGTATTAGCTACCTTTTTCACTGTGTTAGTAATGTGACCTTCAATTTGGACTTGAGGTTTGACTTGGCTTGTGGTTAGACTTGTGGTTTTGTGGTGGTTGTAACTAAGGGCTCTAGGTATACAAAGGCCCATTTTTTTATAAATACAAATATAATCATAATTTTATAAAAATATAAAATTAATATTATCTTTTACTTGCTCTTTTAATAAAACTTAAATAGGCCAGAATGCTAGATTTTAGGCATAGGATAGCATTGGGGAAATTTAGCATTAGAATGAAAATAACCACATTAGGATGAAGTTGAACATTTGGCATTTTGGAAAATAACGAAAGGATCGAGGATAATAAAGAGAAATGGCGAAAAAGGCGAAAAGGATGTGAAAGAATTGAATCATAAGGAGCTAGAGGCCAAGAAAAATGACAGAGAGGGAAACTTTGAAAGGAATCAAAACCAGTGCTAACATTTCCAATGGTCGAACCTTTTTCTCATATACATATGTAATCCAAACCATAGTCTTAGCATGTCTATATTGCAATAGACATTCATCATTATCCAATAGTCTCAAACCATCCAATATGCTTTGCGTGGCACCCTATATTTCTTGATAACGTATTACGTTGGCGTGCATTGGTATATGTTTATGTATGGTTGAATTGCCATATTCATTGTGTTAACTTGTTTCTGTGTCATTCAACAATGAATACATCATCACAATACTTGTGCAATCGAAGTGTGGAGGTATATAATATTTGTTAAGGTATTGGTTCACCTTACTATGGTAACCAATTATGATGGACTCCACTGTCCATATGCATTTACAATATGACGTACGCAAGCGAGATTTGAATCTATGGTGAGTGGGGGTTCAATCCTTCCCTCGTGACATCACCAGGGGAAGGCCTCATGGTGATCCAGATCGTTCGTCAACTAAGGGCAAGGATCTCGGCAGGGGTTATACCTTCCTCCGCCCACATCACCAGGAGGAGGTCCCTCTTGTTGTTGATTTGTTATGATGATCCTTTGTCGCCTTGTTGCCCTGAACTTCAACCATGGTTTCATCGCATTTTTATAACGTGTCAAGGCCTGGAGGCTCATACCATCGACCATGGGGTCGCCCGACCTCCAACTTTGGAGTGCTAAACTAGATTGCAAGACTATGCGAAGGTTTAAACGCTTAATATATTGAATGAATGAATGAATGATATTTTAACGTGAATGAATTAATAATGTTTTAATGAATTGAATGAATGAATGATATTTTAACGTGAATGGATAAATAATATTTTAATGAATTGAATGAATGAATGATATTTTAACATCCAAGAGACTAAAAATAGTATATGGGACTACGAGATTCCTTGTTTTTTCCTTCTGCAATTCAATTTTTTTCTTACTCAAATTGGTGATGAGCTAACCCAATCATCTATCAGTCCCCTCACTGAAAATATAATGCCATAGAATTGATTTTAACACACTACCATAATTTTCCATGATGTCTTTGAAAGCATCACATTCCAAAATGAAATGCTTTTCTAATTCCAGTGCCCGAGAAGTGAAAAAAGTACAGACCCATTCTTCCCAAGCTAATTTAGGTCTCTTCCACCGTCTCGTTTCACACCAAATTTGATGTGAGTTAGTTATTAATTGAGCAATAATAATTTTTTCTCTCCATGGAATACTAGATCCAATGTACTCTTTTTGTTGGAGATCACAAGTGGGGTTGAATTCCTGAACATAGTACTTCTTCTTTCAACCCAACTCTTTTCCCCATATACACTTACGAAACTTCTCCATAACAAAATTATTTAACTCTTTACTATTTGTGGGACATGCATTAAGGTAAATATTCCATTTTTGCGTCCATTTGTTGTTTTATGTCATCCATTATTTTTTCTTTCACTCATGCCTTCATTGAAGATAAATTTCGGCCATATACCTCTTCCCATTTGCTCAATTCTTTTGAGATACCTTATAAGATGCACCATAGCAATTGCTTCGATGAGAGCTATTACTGTTTCACTCAACATTGTCTCATAAGGAACCGAACTTTTTATTTTGAACTTTCTCATGATCAAGTGCATGTGTGTGTGGTCGGGAGTTGGACAAACACAACGGTAACAGATACCGCTTCGACTGATTTGGGTTTGATCTCAACTATATATACATATTTTATAGATAAGGGTCGGCCCATATGCCAGTGGTGGATGATGCTTGACTATGTTGAGCTCGACTCTGACCTTACATATGTAGTTTATAGTCGGGGGTCAGACACAACCTTGGTATTAGAGGTCGCTCAACTAGGTTGAGCTCGACCCCGACTCTAGGTATACTTTATAGTCGAAGGTCGACGACTACACTGACAATGGATATCATTTATCTATGTCGGCTTGCTTGTGGTTATATGAGCCATGTGACCCTTGAGCCAAAATTCTCCACATCACTGGTGGCAACGGGGATGCACGCCACTGACGAAGAACAATATTAAGGGACACAATGCATTTTAATGTTACATGGTGTTACTCCTAGTTAAAACCGACATAATGCCGAACAATAAAAATACATCATTGGAATCCAGGAAATTACGCCTACCTTCAATGCATTTTTTATGTCACATCTATGTTTGTATTATGGAAAAATAGATTCGACTGTGGCACTGTAGGGGATGTTTCAAGTTCACTTCTGCCCAAGACATAATTTCCTTCAACTACAAATATAGATTATCATCAATGTAGTGACGAGTGATAGACCTATCATTTCTACGTAAGGATATATTATATGCGAATGAGTTATGGTCCACACTTGATGCCACAATGCATTGCCCACTAAAGCCATAAAGCCATAATGTTGCTCAATTTGCATCCATAAAGCCATAATGTCTCTTAATTTTAGCACCTAATAGGCATAACATGCTGCAATAAAGCAATCTCATCTATTCATTTATGTAATATCCCCAGTTTTTAATTTTCATTTGAGGAGGTCAACGGAGATCGGTGGGATGGTGTTAAGCGTGGCACAATTTTTCTAATGTCCCTTCTCAATAAATTTTGTTAGAGGAGAACTGCAATTTTGCAAATTCTAGAGCTAGCACATTTTTGGATGCCAACTTAGGGAAGTGGGTAGAAATTAGATTTGGTGAGATGTGGGGATCACCCCTTAAGGGAATACTCACCCCTTGGAGGAAAATCGATTTTGTGGGAAGGAGGTTGAAATATATAGATGAGGGACCCACAAGGAAAGGTGAGGCAACAATTATAAATAGAGGGTTGAACGCTGCATTGAGAATCTTTTGCTAATTTGACAGTTACACCATTGTTGCTCAGACTATTTAGTTGGGTCACAAAGTGTTGTTTAGCACCAAATATTTCTAAGGGGAAATCTCACTCTTTCTTTGATGGAGCTTGAGTGCCACCCTAGGAGAGCATTGCCTTATTCCTTGGAGGCTTGGGGGAGTAGTTTCATGGGTTACGAGTTTTTCTTTGCATCAGATTGGATGCAGAAGGAGGAACCACACATTCTTGTGGTACAATATTCCAGTGGTGTTAACACCGAGTTTCTGCAGGTCCATTCCTTGGAAAAATTGTAGTGGATTTCCAGTGGATTTGCAGGCTGAGGGGGTGTGCTTTTCCTAGGTTGAATTTTCCTTGCAGGTGCTTACACAGTAGTTATCATGGGTTGCACAGTTCTTGGTGGAGTTAGTTGTGGGGAAGGCTTGGCTGAGGTATTTTGGGGTTGGATTGATTGGAGGTTCTAGAAGGTTGATTAGGGGAAGATTTCTTAGAATTTTGGAGGGGTTGCAAGGTATGGTTTCCTGTAGGCCGAATTTTCTTGTAGTGGAGGAACCCATATAATTTGGGGGTGATTTTGTAGCTTCAAAACTAGACCAAACCCTTTCTCGGTTTGTGGTGGTGAGCCCAAGATTAATTTGGTATAATTTTCTTGGCACTTTTGGAGGCTCAAACAAGGGTTCCTTCCATCTAGCAGTGCAGAAATTCCAGGGCCAGCACAATACACTAAGGAAGAGTTTTTCCCTTACATTTGAGCAACATTTTCTCACCTGGGGTTGTCTAGCTTGCCTTGGCAAGCCCAGGTGAACAGGTTTAATGCAAGGTACTCTTCTCCATATATGATAAAATGACAAATTTTGGTGCAATTATGGTGAAAATTATGGGTGTTTAATGGTTGTCTAAATATTTATGTTTGCATGTGTGTTTTTGCTTCATATCACTGTTAATTTTCCATTTGGGATATTACAGTGGTATCAAAGCATGATCTTGGCCAGTTGTGGGGTAGCCAACAAGATCATGGAATATTTGAGCATGTATGCACTGTGATGGGTGAACCATAAACAAACCCATGACTCAAGGGAGAGTGAGTAGCATTGAAGGAAAAATGACCCTCACCCACTTTGATGGTTCAACGAGGAGCTCTGTTAGAAAATGGGTACAAAAACTGGACACATATTTTCGACTCAACCCCAGGAGGGAGGCGAATGCTATTATACATGCCACTTTTCAATTGGATGGATATGCTATGGAGTGGTGGTACTGTCAATTGATCCCTTTGGGTCATGCATGTATCACATCCTAAACATAGTTCACACGGAGGCTCATGGATAAATTCAACCAGAAGGACACTAGACCCCCTCAAAGGGAGTGGACAAGACGAGGACAATTAGAGGGGGAGACCAGGGGACTTTTCTACTAGTGGAGACCGAGCTTTAGATGTTAGGAGCTTGAGGAGGAGGTTGAGTAGGAGGACAGGTTAGATGGTAAGGGGCACATCAATATGCCCAATGTAGCACAAGAATCACCCTTGTTGGAGATCCCTTTGCTATCTCCGATTGACACCTTAGGGGAGGGAATAAGGAATCCACCTAACAAGCCACCTGTTGGTGAGGTACCATCCGTTAATGAGGTGCCATTCATCAATGAGGCAATCATTGATGAGATGTCTGTGATCGTGATCGAGTTTCTAGATGATATTCATCCTTAGTCGATTTGACAGCTTAGTGGTAGTATTTTAGCGTTGGGGAAGAAGTCCAAGATAGTCTGAGAAGCCATTCTGCAGCAGAATGAGGATCTGGAGGGCATGCAAGTATTTTGTGCCGAGTGAGTGGCTAAATTGGCTTGCATTGGGGAAAATTTGGAGTCCCTAATGGTGCAACTAGAGTACACATTGGAGCATAGGATTAGCCCTCTTCAGACATACATAGATGAGGCTGGTAGCACTAATAGGTTGCCTCTGCACGTTGGAGAGAGAGAGAGGAAGATTTATCTATACTATACTTATGTGTTTATTAGGACAATGAGATGAGGAAACATGAGTTACATAAGGTGCAACACTTGCAGAGTGGATTTTTTATGTATACTGGTGTTCTTGTAGTCAAGCCCTCGCACTGGGGTTGATGGCGAGAGGTATTTATCTAGTACCCGATGGAGAGGGTTAGGTGTCGGGATGTATCCATGGCTATAGTTCAGCAGGGGCCGTGGGTTACCAAAAGGGCTCGAGGGCCAAACTATTTTTGGGATTCAGGTGGGATTCCCCATCCCATCATGGAGTTATTCGACGATGGTAGTAGTTGTGTGTTGGATCCAGGGATTGAGGGCACACACTTCCACATATTTCTATTAGAGTTCTCAGTAGCATTAATGTATAGCTGGATCGGTAGTGGGGTAGGTAGACTCCGTGAGTGGGTAGGTAGAGGATGATCAACATACTTTGGCAGGGGATAATTGGAGGAGGTGGCATCCGCAGGCCACCATACAAAGCATTGTATAGGGATGATAATTTTCCAAGGATATGTGGGGTGAATAGGACCCCAAGCAACAACACCTTAGTGATACCACTATTGGCACATGGGGAGGTTTTCCTGTCAGGTCTCTCTAAGAGGATTAGGAGGGGAGTTCCACTCATTTGAGGAGATGGAGGTGTGGTAGTAGAGATGATGATCCTGACAGGATGCAGGTTGCTGCACACTGGCTCAACCCCCGACCATGGCATTCTATGGTGTATAGAGATATGCAATGATGAGCACCTCTTGAGTATATCTATAGGAACTTGCACATAGTCATAGAGAAGTTGTTTGTTTTCCCTTGATGCCATCATCATGAGTGGTAGGGCACAAGAGACTCATCTGAGGTGGTCGGATGTCACCCAAAGTATCATGGACAAGAGAGGATTTTTACCATTGGGGCGGACAATGTAACACCCTCTTCCAAGATCTACCCAAGTAACCGGAAAATCGGGGTAAACATGTGACGAGAGGCTACTATAATGAGATTCAACCTCCTAAGTGACCTTAATGAAGTGGAACCATTGAAAACAAAAAATATAGATCTTGTACAACAACAACAACACCCCGAATAGGTAACCCAACCATTCAGGCCTCTTACCCCTGGGTCACACTGCCCTTTTGACCTCTTTGAGCCATAGACACAGGAGCAGGCTTGCAAGCCAACATCTAGGAGGCTATAGATGCAGGCATAACACAACATGCCAACGTCCAGTGCCCCAATTTCTCTGTTTTGTGCCAGCGTCGCTGGGATTTGAGCCACCTTTTCAGCCGCAGAACCCAGTACTTTGCCTAGAACTTCATGAAAAGTTTAGAGATGATAAATAAAAACAAGACAATGATACAAAATAAATCACATCAATAATAACTCATCTAGACCCCTCCTAGCCATGATAGGAATTTTGTCAAACATGTCACAAGCATTGAAACTACAGGTGTAAACAACATAATAGAGCATAGGGTCTCATACTTATCTAAGAATCGCTAAGAATCATTGCTCCCTTACATCATTAGCTGAAATAAAATCTATTTGACCATAGATACGTGGTGCATTCATTTACAAGTAAAAACATGGAGGGAGCCATACATCATCACTGATAAAATACATGCTTATAACCAACATAATAACAACAAAAATACAATGGATACAACAACAAAATAATCCACCTATAAACTAGTACATTTATACATCAAATACCAAAGGAATGAGCTTGTTATTAATGAATGTAGAAACCAACCGGAGATGGGACTTCCACGTTCAACCCGACCATACATTGGTTGAGCCAAATATCTCTTCAGCCACTCACCCTCATGCCATATTTCAATCATGAATGTGGGACTCATAAGAAACCAAAAAGAACCAAACAAGCATGAATTCTACCAAAATTCTCTGCTTACACTGTGAGGAATTTGAGTGCCTCCTATTCTCTCAGGCTTTACCATAATCCATATTCTGATCTAGGGATCACTAGGCCCTACACCAAGACTCACTCTCTAGGCTTACCATACATCCCATCCCAGAAGTACTAGGCCCAACGGAGAGAAATCCACCTCTTGGATTTACCGTATATCTTGCCATTCACTGGCAAGGATTCCTAGGCCCACCGAGGAATAAAATTTGGCTTTACCGCAACCCATAGTCTAGTTCAGGGGTTACTAGGCCAGTGGATTTACCTTGATCCATAGTCTGTTTCAAGGACCACTAGGCCATGTGTTTTTCATTTCGGAGATCCATGCTACTTATCTTTGAATCCATATGGCAATCTAGCTCAACCAAAGTATGAGAAACCCATCTCATCAAAGCTATATGGAAATGGAAAGGATAGGTTGAAAAAAATTGTCACACATGGAAAAACCCATGCCATGATATAAAATAACCACATGCAATACCATGCATGCCAGATCTAGCAAGGAAAACACACATGCAAATTGATATCTTCCAAGAATCCTATTGTAGCTACTTGATTCTTGCTCCTCCTTGCTCGCTTCCTCCTTATTCTTGCTTTCTTTCTTTTCTTGGTCTAATGCGAAAATGCTCCAAGAAAATCTAAGTGTCCAAGAGTGACAGAGAAAGAGAGAATAATGAGAGAGCTCCAAAAATGAATTGACAAAAGCTTACCAACTAATCCTCAAAAGCCTTTTTATTAATGAGGCCTCCACTTTCTTCAATTTTCCATTATTTTCCTTCATTTTCCTCCTCACACGAAATCTGTGACCTTTCACCTTCATTTTCTCCTAATTTCCATTATTTTCATAAATAAATGTCAATTAATGCCTCATGCATTTCCAAAGCCTTTGCCATTTCCTTTGCCAATTTCCTTTAGCCATACTAAATGAAATGAACACCCATTAGGATGTTTTTCCCAACATTCAGCTTGGAATATGTGTCCCATCACCGTGGTCTTATATATTTTTACATGATTTTTTTACCAGGGTTGTTACATAACCATCCCCCTTGGAAAAGCGTCGTCCTTGGTGTTCAATGACACCTACAAACCCACAAACTCCTGAAAAAAGAAACGTACTGCCTATGTAGCTTTATAACACAACTCGTTGCAGTATTTACAATGAATAACCTACTCAAAAGAAAAAATTATCACGACAATCATACTGTGTATTGGAGTGTTATAAAATAGCTCATTACAGTATTTACAATAATATACACATATACAACCATATGCACCTTTTCTCAACCAACAAATAAAAGGATACGATGCTTGTATCCATCAACAAGGGAATCCATAGGCTCACCTCTCCACCCTCAAAGTAGTACCAGGATTCACTTCCTTCCCAGGAAGTCCAAAATCCAATGCCAAAGTAAAATATACATCCAATGTCTAGTACTACAATCCTGTGCCACTTGTCCTCTCAGTGAGCAGTTACTGGCTCATTGTTCCAAGGCACACTCCCAATGTGCATATGATTCCATCTCGCAATGCTAATGATCAAAACAAATCCATCCCCACCCTTTCCTTCTTTGCTACACGGTCCCTCGAGAAATCAGGTCACCCCCTTCCAAGTTCCGCTGGCACACCCATCCCGAGAATTCCATCCCTTGGCAATATTTCCTCACATCAAAAGATACAAAAACCAAGGCATATACCTACCTCAAAACCATCATATTGGTCATAGCATGCTCTTGGCAGCCAATTTACACTATTGGGTACCAGTGTCCCACAATGGCCTTGCCCTTGAAGTGCTTTAACATCATACTTTCTATACAAAATTTTAATCTACGGATAAATCAAATTCCCTAAGTGTGGTGTTAATCACTTAGAACAACAGGTGAAAGATAAATTTTATTTTCTCTAAATCAAGCAGATATAAAGAAATGAGAAAGATCCTACTTGTGATTCTTTTCGCTTCTCCTTCTCCTTCTGTCGGTTTTGATGTTGTTCTCAATCCAACTCAAGTCGCTAGATCGATTCCTGCAAACACAAATAGAGAAAAAAAAACAACATACAATATACATATATCTACTTATCTTACTCAAATCAAAGCGATTATATCTGAAATACATACATCATTCAAGAATACATTGCACAAGAAATATAGACATATGTATGGGAAAATGACCAACAATCTTTATTAGAGAGTAGGAGGAGATGATTACAACCAATGGATCGATTTGTCATCAACCCACTCCAACTTCATTCCAGCCTCATCACATCCAACATCATCTCAACAACATATCAGTACTTTCACTCTCTTATCAAATGAGAATCCAACAACATAACTTTTCACAAAATTCATCCTCCCTAGCACTAGGATGAGTGCTCACTTTATAGGGAAATAAATGGTAGTTTCTCAATGAATGAATTTATAATAATAGGCTAGACATGTTTGCAAGTTTAGAGGTGTTAGATGGACACTTAGATTCAAAGTATGACACCTATGGACTCTTCTAGAAGGCACTGGCCATGTGGAGATTCCCGGAACAATGAGAATTTCACTCCTAGGTGACCAATGCACCCTTGAGTGTCGGGAAGTGCACTAAGGTGTACCCTTGCATGGAGGAATTGGCACTGTAACACATTTATTCCCTTGTAGATGAGTGTTGGTGAGTCAGTGGGTCATATAACATATTCTTCAAACCGTGGAAATCTCACAATAGAAGCCATGAATGAAATGTTATTCACTTAGGGCATATAGAAAATGATATTAAGGGGATGATAGACCCCATTTCATTGGTCCTGGGGATGATGTCCAGCTTGACCAGGTCTTGGGGGATGATGTCCAGCTACATGTTCCAATTCCTTTTGCTGACACTGGTAGTTCTTGCATCCGGTTTCAACCATCCCAAACCAAGAAATACATGCTTTCATTTACCAAGCACATAATTTCCATTAGATTCAAAATAAATTCAAATAAATTCAAATCATACCTCATTGTTATCCCGTCAATAAGGTACACTTTCACTTCTATTTACTTCCTGTCACACAAGTCAAACTAGTTGTTTGATCAAATCGTCATGTATAAATATATCACATTTGGTTAGCTTAAAATGTAACCATCATAGGTAAAAATCATGAATCACATGCAATCATCATAAACCATAATCACAAATCACATGTAACAATCATAAGTTAGAATCATAGATCACATGCATATTAGAAATGAAATAAAATATCGATACTTATCCTTCAATGATCCTTATTTATGTCTTTGTTCTTTTGTACACACACCGGATCAGTTTCCACACCCGGCAAGCACCTAGTGCCTTTGCTTCTCTTCAATCACATACACATACACACAATGTACATCACATGCATACACCCACACATGACGTACAATACCACAAAATACATGCATCTACACCTGGCATGCAGCATGACACATACAACTACATTTGACATATGATTCCACACATACATCTCCATCCGGTGTACCATACAACACAATACATCTATACCCGGTGTACAATACAACACAATACATACGCCTACACTGCCATACAACACATACACCTACACCTAGTGTAGAGTACAACACAATACATATACATATACATATATAGAGTACAACACAATGAATATATGTGTCACGATACCATGAATACACCATGCGCAAACATAGTATTGCATACCCACAACACAACATGTACAACATGTACACAATACCACTGTATACCAGTACCATATGCACAACATGTATACAATACCACCTGTATACAACACTACCTATATAACGTGTGCACAACATCACATGTACATGAAACCACTTGCACAATGTGTACACAATGCCAAATGTACACCACACCACCTATACAATGTGTACACAATACCACAGGTACACAACACCACATGCATGACATGTACATGGCACACATGTACACAACACCACATGCACAACATGTACATGACCCCACCTGCATGTAACACCAAATATACACAACACCACATGCACACAATGCCATATGTACATGTAATTACATATACAACATGTACATAGCACCATACATACACAACACCGCATATCCAACATGTGCACAATACCATATGCACACAACACTGCATATCCAAAACACACACAGTACGATATGTACACAAAACCGCATATCCACATGTACATAGCACCATATATACCTAGCACTACATATGAAATATACATACAACACCATATATACAACAGGCATACAATATCATATGTACACAATACTACATATGTTACATGCACACATCACCATAGGTAAAATCACTGAATATACAACATGCGCAACATATACAGAACAATATCATTGTATATACATAGACCACACACTGACCCCGCAAGAAACCTTGCTTCTATTGCCTTTCACTATCCATGCTTATCCTAACATGCTCTAGATCACACCACTTTCAAATCGTTGATGTACCCATCAACGTTATCTATCTATAACATAAACATAGGCATAGTACAAGCATATAATATCAATTCATTTCCACATGATACTGACCTTGTAGATATGTCAGAGTTTCTCTTCCCACTTAATTCCTCATAAGACCATGAACCTCTTCATGCCATTCACCTACATAAGCAATCATTCCTCCACAAAAATGATCCTTGAAAACCCTGTCATACAATGACATAGATACATAGATACATACACATATATATAATCATCATAAAACAATCATGATCCTATCAGACAACGACATATATACATATAAACATGAACATTAAACAATCATGATCCATGACGACCCTATTAGACACGACATACATACATACATACATACATACATACATGTATACATATATAAACTTCAACATAATCATGACCACAACACAATTCCCAGATATCAGAAGTTCTAGGTTAGGAGAACTTCCTTTATTCGTGCACAACATGCATAACGTTGAGAACAATGGTTCCCAACATATCCAAGGAATATAACACCTCAGATCGATTCACTTTACCTTTCGTGTTGCCTTTCTTGCAACTTTTCTACTACTGTCCATTTACCACAATGGACCCAACCAATCCAACCGACTGTCATTTTCTTACCTTCCGCTACGCTTACTCATGCATCGAGCTTCATCCATGTCTTTCATTACCTATTGGGTACCACACAACTCTCTCCAAGCTCCATTACTTTCCTCTTTCCCCAACCAATTCCCAAGACTCTCAGACAAAAGGCAAGAATAAGAAACAACCAAGAAGAAAACCAATAGTAATACGACAACGCAACCAAAGTGGGAAGGCCTTACACCATACCTAAACAAAACTGCAAATCCAGCACAAAAAAATCCTAAAAAATGAAAAGCACAAGACTAGCAACAAACACCATGACTCAACCCCATGGTTCCCGGTGCTTCCCAGGGAAAATCAACCCGATCCTTCTCCAAGATTTCATGACAGACTCTTGCCATGTAGTCCCCTGCATCATATTTTCATAGACACATAACTCTCAATGCATAAATAATCATACTAACATGCTAGTTACCTTACCTTATTGTTTCTAAACACGATTCCTTGTAAATGAAAACGTACACCTCTCAAGGAACTCCAGGTCCTTGAAAAATCTATCTATTACTAGAAACCGGTTGTTATACTCATCAAATACACGTTCATGAATCTAGGACATATCCACATAATGTTAGACAAAATCAAGGTTAAGAAGGATTATTGTTTCCGAATTAAGGTTTCCGAACATAGACTAAGGAATTCTTACCCAATTCCTTTCTTTTACTATTTACCTTGTTGCAATAGAGTCTTACTATGTACTGTCACATCACCCAACTGTTAGTTATGTAAGCACATCAGCTATTACCTTGTCAGACTAATATCAATCATGTTGCCCTGCAACTACTTACACATGTCAATCATATATTCCAAAGATCAAGACAACATATCTATCAATTTTAAATCAACCTTTACCAAATCTAAAAACCATGTCATAATCAACAATCAACTCACAATCATAAGTCATAATACATAATGCCACAACTATCACCTACTTATACTCAAGTACATATCAGTTTCCTCAACACATATTACGTTAGTACAACCATCTTTAAACCAAATAATTTCTTCATGCAATATTATAAATACATACACATATCATGAAACTAATCAAACATTCAAACACCAAATAGAAGACATAACAAATAGTCAAGCATCAAGTATCTGACATAAGAAAACTCATACCTTAATGTATCTCAGGGGAGGCTATCTTGTATACACTTTAAATATATATTAGTACAATATAACTTCACAACATATCATCCCAATCATAAATAAGGTCATGATATCCATAACAACATCTAGCTAACATGTTCACACCCTAAACTCATAAACAATTGTCATTCGCACATACAATCACATATGCACAGTCAATCTAAACATAATACAACACATTATCATAATTAGGTTGACTCATGCCTGAATGTCATAAGGGCCTAACCATAAAGTCACTAGTATGTAACAACAACAAGTTATATATCATGCTCATCAACAACATATAAGTCAGTGAACATAAAACAACAATATCAATGCATACCACCATAGGTTGTTATCGTTCATGACTATCTGACACATGTACATATAACCGCACTAATAAACTAGCATCTATAATGTATATAACCATAACATCAATAGAATGAAAAGAATACCCATAACCATAATGCATATAACAATCCTTAACCTACATACCTACATGCCCAACATCCAAACCTGTATGACGACATGCTCTTGCCTCGAGGTCCAATGCTACAACCTCACTTTGGTGGTCCGCATCTCCTACTCTATCTTAACAAACACATTAGCATCATAACATACCAATATCATCTTGATGACATAATTGCATACAATTACCTTATGCACAACAACCTTCACCAAACCAATGCAAACTTAACCATATGCACCCACTTGACATGTATAACCAATCATGAACGACCAATGCATGTCCCACATATAGCATCACATAAGCAAGCATACATGGAAAACACACAAGCATGACCAATATGTGACCTAGCATAAATAAGAAATGCATACACAACATGTAGCAACATGTAAGCAAGCATGCACAGACAATACAGAAGCATGAACAACACATAACCAGTCATACACTCATGACAACATGTTGACAACCACACCATAAACACTTCCATGGTGACACCACTGCCACTGTGGCCAACACAACAAAGATGCAACAAGCACATACACCATAGGTATGAGAAATAAATATGAAACCAACATAAATGCATGATAAACACATTTCACATCCTGTCATAAGGTTGAACCATGCTCTAATACTAGTCTGTAACACCCTCTTCCCATATCTACCTAAGTAACCGACAAACTAGCGTAAACATGCGACGAGAGGCTAATATAATGAAATTCAACCTCCTAGGTGACCCTAAGAAAGTGGAACCAACAGAAACACAACATACAAACCTTGTACAATAACAACAACACCCCCAGGAGGTAACCCAACCATTCAGGCCTCTTACCCTTGGGTCACATTGACCTTTTGACCTCTTTGAGCCATAGACATAGGCACAGGCTTGCAAGCCAACGGCTAAGAGGCTATAGATGCAGGCATAACACAACATGCCAGCGTCCAGGGCTCCAATTCCTTAATTTTGTGTTAGCGCCCCCGGGGTTTGAGCCACCTTTTCAGGCCCATAATCTAGTACTCTGCCCAGAACTTCATGAAAATTTCAGAGATGATAAATAACAACATGAAAATTATACAAAAGAAATCACATCAATAAGAACTCATCTGGACCCCTCCTAGCCATGACAAACATTTTGTCAAACATGTCATAAACATGGAAGCTACAGGTGTAAAAAACAAAATAGAGCATAGGGGTCTCATACTTATCTGAGAATCGCTAAGAAGCATTGATCCCTTACATCATTAGTTTCAATAAAATATATTTTACCATATACATGGTGAATTCATTTACAAGTAAAAACATGGAGAGAGCCATACATCATCACTGATAAAATACATTATTATAAATCAACATAATAACAACAGAAATACATTGGATACAACAACAATAGAATGCCTATAAACCAATATATTTATACATCAAATACCAAAGGAATGAGATCTTCATTAATGAATTTAGAAACCAACTGGAGATGAGACTTCCCACCCGATCATAGATTGGTTGAGAAAAATCTTTCTTCATCTAATCACCCCTATGCCATATTACAAGCATGAATGCTACCAGAGTTCTCCACCTACACTGTGTGGAATTTGATTGCCTCATGTTATCTCAGGCTTTACTGTAATACACAGTTCGATCCAGGGATCACTAGGCCTTAAACTGAGATCCACTCTCCAAGATTTACCGTATATCCCATCCTGGGACTACTAGGCCCAATGGAGAGAAATCCACCTCTTGGATTTACCATATATCATGCCATTCATCGACAAGGATTCCTAGGCCCACCGAGGCACACAATTTGGATTTACCGAAACCCACAATTTGGTTTAGGGGTTACTAGGCCAGTGGCTTTACCGTAATCCACAATTCGGTTAAGGGACCACTAGGCCATGTGTTTTTAATTTTAGAGATTCACCCCACTTAGCTTCAAATCCATCTCGAAATCCAACTCAACCGAAGTATGAGAAACCCATCTCATCAAAGCTATATGGAAATGACAAGGCTAGGATGAAAAACACTGACACACCTGGAAAAATACATGCCATGAAAGAAAATAACCACATGCAATACCATGCATTCCAGATCTAGTAAGGAAAACACACATGCAAATCGATACCTTCCAAGAATCTTGTTTTAGATGCTTGATACATTCTCCTCCTTGCTTACTTCCTCCTTCTTCTTGATTTCTTTCTTTTCTTGGTCCAATGCTAAAATGCTCCAATAAAATCTAAGTGTCC